>OY735219.1:46309052-46314052 GCA_963457665.1 Thysanoteuthis rhombus | reverse complement strand
CTGTAGGGTCGACCGCCCTTTTGTGAGACTATTCCGACAATAAGATTGGCTTTTAGTTGGACCACAGGGCGTGAACAATCTGCTGTTGGAAAATGCCGAGCTGGCTATAGAGTTTTACCGTCCCTTGGAATTAAAATCTGGACGGTAAGGTAGTCTGCAGGTTTGAGCACAGAAGCCGTGGAATGTATGGCTCTGTGCAAATCTATACACAAATATTCTGGATAGTACAGTTGCCTACAACTTCAAGCAAAACCTTCAACCATTGACGAGCGTGATTGTGTTAATCTCTGCTCTGTCTTACCGGCAAGATTTTCCGTCTTGTCACTCAATCTTTCGTCTGGTCGTTTCCTATTATGTTCCCTGTCCGGCAGCTCCGGCTCTGCTGTCCTTTCTAATCGCTACATTAAAGAAAATGGAGCTGCTACAGGAATCGGACTGGCAACCGATTAGTCATATTCTATATAATATAAGGCAATTAATAATCATTCTGTCGGATCATATATATCCATTTCTTAATTCATAGCTGTCGCGTTGAAAAGTAATGAGTAGACCAAGCATAAACGTGATGAGAATTTGGGGTGAGAATAGTTATTTGGATCTTTAGAGGTTGCAGTTTAGCCCAATGGTTAGAGCTACGCTACGTGGAAGCGGCGACCCTATCGGTCGCAGGTTCAACTCTTTAACTATTTGTTCTATTTACGTTGTCTAGGCTGGATAATCTATTGATCGTGTGGTGATGGGAGATTATCTAAAATGAGAGTTTCTATATAGTATAACAATTTATCATCACTATGCCGGTTCATATATATATATATATATATATATATATATATACTCACACACACAGTATATGTGGTACAAAATAGGCTAGCAGTATAGCATGATATAATACTATATCAATAATATAAAGCCACTTCTGAAATGTAATGGATTTATTTCATAGAGTGCTTGATATATATATATATATATATATATATATATATATATAATTATATGTATAGTCATGTATTATGTACATATAAATATACAAATATGTATGATTATATATATATACATTTAAATTTTGATAATTATTCTTTGTAGGTAATGCAAAGGTATTACTAAATTCATTAGCTTGCGCCATTGGGTGGGCAGACCTTTTGAAAGCCTGGAGTTGGTGAGCTTGTTGAGTTGACAGACCTTTCATAATCCTGTGGTGTATGAGTTTAAGTTGGCAGACCTTTCAAAATACCTGAGATCCGTGAGAAAATTCATTTAAATGAAAGGGGTCCTTGGTAATGAAAAGGTTGGGAACCACTAATATAAATATCATGGCAATGAAGACATGATACTGGTTCAAATAATTGGTTGCCAGACATTTTGGACTGATTGCTCCATAAATAGAGCTTTTACGCCGAATGATGCAAACGTTAGGACTCATAGGCAGTTCAGAATAGAAACAAAGTTCAGTAGAAAATGAAATTTAATTAACTAGATACAAATCACTAAAATTTATCTTCCACTTTAGTATTGAACAACCATAGCCATCAAGGATGGCGAAGGCTTCTATCCATCTTTCCATGTGCGTGTATTGGTGTGTTTGTTCATGTGCTTGTTTGTTGGTCTGTTTGATTGTTCCACGGCTCCTGGCCATACCGATTTGTCTACAGATTTGTACATTGGCATCAGCACTTCTGAAAGTGTATTTTTGATTTTTGGCAAAAAACACCAACTTTTTCCAACTTCTGAGAGCCTTATTGTGGTGGGTTCATTAATAATATATAGATTCTGGGGAATCTACATGTTTCTAAGCGTTTTTTACTCTTTTTTAGAGGTTTCCTGTGGAAAATGCCAGTGATGCCATAAATAGAATTCATCCTGGCCATGTTTGATCTTCAGGGGAATTTTCTTACGCTGTGAAATTTTGACGCTACGGTAATCGAATTATTGACTTTTAGGGTGTGTTTGCTATATGCGTTTAGATTTATGTTCATCTACAACTAAACATTTTGGGGTCAAATGAGGAAACTGGATCATAAAGTTGATTCAGGCAAAAAGCGAAAATTTTCACATTGGACCGGAATCAAAATTTAATTCGATTTAATCAAAACAAGGATGAATCGCAGAAGTCTTTGACTACATGAAAATATTTTGCGAAGAGATTGTTAAATTTCATCCTTGATTAATCTAAATGAAATTTTGATAGCGTTGTAATCTGGAAATTAATGCTTTGGAGTTGAATCATTTCGGGTTCCAGATTCAACATTTGATTCCACTTTTGTCTTTGGTTTACATCTCGCATTTGACAGTAAAATGATATTCTTACCCCAAGGGCATCGATTCCTGTTGACTTGTTATCCTTTAATGCCAGTATTTTTATTGGTCTGAAATAGAATACATCATCCCTCTATTTGCCATGGTTTCAGTAGCATTAGAATCAGTCGTTTAGTGTTCGTAGTTGGTTATCAAACCTTCCTAAAGATTCACTAGATCTCTCTATCATGGGCGTCGCCGAGTCAATACTTTCTGCGATGATCTAGTTTGTTACCCATCTTATCTTTTTTGTCAGTTGCAGTTTCGCATATGATCTCTAGGATCGATCCATGTTGTGAGTAGTAATATCGAAAGGTTTTCAGAGATTCTTGCAACATTACCAGCCCATTGCCAGCGTAAATCTTTAAAGATGTTTTCAAGGCTATCTCTGACTCCTTTTTCTGTCTTATATGCCGTGATGTCTTGTGATCTGATCATGTGATGATGAGCTCGATTATCTCCAGTGTACGTTACATGGTTCAGGGTCAATCTTTTGGTCAACTTCCATGTTTAGCTCCATTAGTGACGATGATTAGATAATTTTTTGACACTTTTATCCATTTTTTTTAGAACTAAAAGTGGAATTGTCCTATTTGAATTTACAAAAAGGACGTGGTTCCTGATCACCGTAGTTTTAAGATAGAGGAAATTCCCGGTCACCATCGTAGTTGTCAACATACATAGATAATGCAGCGGCTACATTATGGCCGAACGATGGTGAATTGCTTGAAATTTGATAAAACACTCCTGCGTTAGAAAAAAAAAGACATAAGAAAAAAGATATACATTCAACATTTCATTAATCTCTTTAGTAGCAATATAAAAGAGAAAGAGGGGAGCAGTAAAGGAAAAAAGAGACACAATATTCAAGAGAAAGAGAGAGAGAGAGAGAGAGAGAGAGAGAGAGCAATGGAGGGATGAAAAGAGAGATTATGATTGCAAGAGAAGGATACACGGGAAAGAGATATAAAGACAGAGAGAGAGAGAGAGAGAAAGTGGGGAGAAAGTACACGGAATTGAGAGAGAGGGGGTACAGAGGAAGAGATGAATATGATTACTTATTATCTTCCTGACTTGCAAATGTTGGTCATTAGATATAAAGCAGGACACAGAATAACGTAACAATTAAATGAACTAAAAACTAAAAACTTAAAAGCAATAAGTAAAAAATATGTAAAATGAGTGAAAAAAAAAAGTAAAAAAAGTAAAAGGGCCTTCCTGCCCCCCCCCCCCATCAAAATCTGACGAAATAATGGACATCTCGCCATGCCCAAACCGGAAATAGACAGACACCTCATCTAATGTCCACCGGAAACATTGAAAAAGAAAAAGACTAAAAGCAAATTCATGAATGCCCTTCTCTAAAAAAGCTACTCATTTTCCCAGCATGTTTCTAATGAGGAAAAATAGTAATATGAAAGAGAAGGCGGAGGCCGTTGTGGCCATACGTTTCGTCGGTCAATAAGTCACGTGACATCCGGAGCTCAAAGGATGTTTGGCATTTTGCCATTCCAAACTTCACCACAACTTGGACTTTTTGTTTCAGTTTTGTGGTTAGAGATTCGGGAAATCGGACATAGAGGCCCCGATGTTATTTATAGAGACCGGATCGTCTGAAAGAACGCTGAAATAAGCTTTTTAAAGAGGAAAGAAATTCAGAGAATGGAAGACATTCTTCTCTCCGAATGACTGGAAGGATATTTGGATGTTTGGCGTGCAGCATAGTTTATAAGTATGAAAAACGGAAGCGGCCCAAAGTATGAAAGGTTGGTGGATCAGTGTTGGGAGAACGACTGGAGGGCTCACTGTGATCTCAAATGAAAGGAGGTTTAATAGCTGCTCGCTGGGCACAGTCTACACTCTTTGTATCACTTGAGGCTGCAAAAAAGGAGGCAATCAAATCCAGTACAGAGAGGACCTCTAAATGGCTTTGGATAAGAAGAAGTAATTCCTTGGCCAATGCTGATGGGTCACAAACCAGACTCTGATCAACCTTGCCCGGATCACTTGAGCAAGGGTACATGATATTGCAAGACCTAAAGAAACTCAATAACCCTTGGAACATCACTGATGATGTGTCCATGGCCATCCTGGAGTACATCATTGACGTATAATGAATTAATGTCGAAAATTTTGAAATAAATGAAATAATGATTAATACAGGTTTAGTTAGTCACCCAATAGAAAACATGACCAACGCATTTTGGCCGGCAAATAAAAACATGGGAAGAAGAGGGAGGTCAATGAATATTTCTCTCGTTTATTGTTAGGTACTAAACACTAAAACGTCTGAATTTTCAAAAAATAAGTAGGCGCAAACTAATGACCAATTTAACTTAAACTTACATTGCAAACTAAACATCCACTAAAAACCTATTTAGTGGTGCTTTCTGTACACGTGACACATACATACATACATACATACACATGTACATACATAAACACATACATACATACATACACACACAAACATACTTACATACATACATCCATCCATACATACACACATACATCCATCCATACATACACACACATACATTCATACATACATACATACAAACACACATACATACATACATACACACACATACATACATACATACATACATACATAAATAGCCAGACAGACCCATTTGACAACTGAAGAGACCTAATTTGACAGTTTGGATGATAGTTTTGGTTTACGGTTTCAAACAAAAGAAAAGGCG
>OY735219.1:46216552-46306552 GCA_963457665.1 Thysanoteuthis rhombus | reverse complement strand
AATGTCTGATATGTGATGGATTTAATTCATAGAGTGCCCAATGCATTCAACTTTAGACTATAAGTGTTAAGATGGTTTGGAGTAGAGCTGGAAATATTGTAGAGAGCTGATTCACTACACAAACACGTTTATGTTTCTGTCCTGTTCGGGCCTCTCCAGGCGAATGATTATTTATGTTTTAGATTCCTGTTTGGAGAATGTTGGGAAATTTTTTGTGGGTGTTGCTATGGTAGGAGGATTTTTTCTTTTGTTTTATTATTTTGTTTCTTAATTTTGTAGGGTGTGTGTTTTACAGGTGGTTAGAAGTCACATGTCGAGGGGTAAGGACTTATCTATAAGTGGATGCTGAACCGTATGTTCAAAGGGATGTCTTGATTCTAACCTTGATTTTTACATTTGGTTCATTACCTGTGTTGGAGACCATGGTAGATTTTATTGTTCTTAATTTACTTAGACAGAGGGGAGTAGACAATGTTGATTAGGTGGTTCTTTGAGATGACTATGTAGGTAAACTGTCTTTATTAATTCTAGTGTACTTATGTATAGGTTATTGAGTTATATTTGTCAATGAAAAATTCGAGCGATGCTGGCATTTTAATGATATTTAGTTTTTTTCCGTTTAATTGATCTATTTTAGATCTTTTTTTTTTGTTTTTTTAGCAAAATCGAGCATTTCGAATTTCCCATTTGAATATAGGTAACATGGATTTTCCATATTTTGGCATATATAAGTTTGTCTTAAAATTGTTCATTTTACATTGATAATTCATTTTGCACATCTTTTAGTAAAATATAAATAATGATGCATTATTTTTCATATATTTTCGTTCGTAAAGGATGATGAATGGTTGGCTAATCTAAGTTTAAATGATGTTTCAGATATTCCCATACAATATTTTACTTCTAGAGGTTTCGCTTATGTTGATATTTCTACTTGATATACTATATTTGATCTGAGACTTTATTTTGCAGAGGGCAACTATTCTTTTAAGTACAATTACAGTCTTGTTTCTTCATGTTTACTTCTTCCTTATTTGTATTGTCTCTAATGACTGTATTGTTTGGTTTCGTTATAAGTGTATTGAATTTTTCGATACGGCTACATCTGATTTTCAGTTTGTTATTGTTAGATATTTTACTTACCAGTGATTTGGGGGAAGTTTTTTTCTATTAATTGACTGAATATTTCAGCTAAGTTATTCTTGACACGTAGGCTGAATGGTGGGATATACCAGATGATTTTTCCACTTCTATTTTTTTGTTGTTTTTACTCCGTTTCTTGCCATTGGATATCACTTTTGTGTCGCAAGTTTGTTTCAATGAAACCACTATTTTTCAGGGCTTTGATAGAGTCATTTTCAACTATGTTGAATATTGTTTTGTTTGAGGAGTTATATGTCAATCTAGTTTCTATTGATTTGGGGATATTTTTTATGATTTTATCTGAGTGGTTAGAACTAATGTTGACATACTTAATCATAGAGTTTTTTTTCAACATGGTTAATAAGTGTTGTTATTTGAATTGAAAGTAATGTCTCAGAAGATTTTAAATATTGATATTAGCCTGATTTCTATTATACATTTTTTATGTTTTGCATTTTTGCGAATTACTATTATCTACAATTAGTAGGCCATCATCGTGGTATAATCCTATATTTTTAGGATCTAATTTACGGTTAAGGTCGTATAAAACATACAGGCCAATTAAATCCGACATCTCGGACGAATCGAGACTGCCCATAGAAACATCGAAACTGCAGACATCATATTTCCGTCCACTTTCCTTGGTTGTGGAAAATTACCGTAAGTCTACAGTATCTAATTATTTCAATGTCTCTATTGTTGATGTTGGTGTAGGTTTCGGCGAATTCCGTGGCATCCTTGAATGTGACATAAGAAGAAACATAAACGTGTTTGTGTAGCGAACTACTTTCTACTATATATATACATACCAAACTTTGGTCGTGCAAGACAGCGTAATATTTATTAGCATAGAATCTGCAAGTCGAGTTGATATTCCGACTGAAGCTCTTGATCTATACTCAGCACAACTGCCTTTGGAAAAGGGGTGAATCTACAGTCCTGATTATATTCCTAGAACTACTCTAGGGCTTTTTGAAAAGTCGCCAAAATGTCGACCGACAAATCGCCCTACGCCTGGAAAAAGCAGAACAGAGACAGTCAGATCACACACACATACACACACATACACACTGTGTTTGTAAAATAACAATACCGAAGTTTTCCATCCGATATGTCTCAAACTTACTTTCAACGGCTCATGAGATAAGCTTCTAAATAGCTGTGCAACAGTAAGATATATATTGAGTGGCCTTAAAGTCTTGCACTAATTTTAAAATTTAACAACTCGAATTATGCGAATGATAGAACTATTTAGAACGTATCATTTGAAAGTTCATTTCTTCATATATATATATATATATATATATATATATATATATATATATATATATATATATGTGTGTGTGTGTGTTATCAAGAAATGGATACATGATCCGAAAGAATTATATCTTGAATGATATCCCGTTAATACAGGGTGAATGTATCGTTCGTCGTAGATAACGTAAATAGAATAAACAATTTGAGAAAATGGGGCTGTGGCAGGAATCGAACCTGTGACCGATAGGGTAGCTGCCTCAACGTGACGTTGTTCTTACCATTGATATAAACAGTCGCTGGTAATGCAAAGGCATAATTAACTGCTTTCACTCATTTGAATAAAATACACGATGATTTCTGGATTCTTGTCTATTTATTAACTTGTTTGTTTTATTTTCAGTTTATTTCTATTTGTTCGTTGGTTGTGTTTACTTTCTGTTTGTTATGCAGGGGAATGGTAGAGTAATGCTGTTATATATATATATATATATATATATATATATATATAACTTAATCAATGTAAAGCTCTTATCTTTTATTTTTTCATTTTCAGATTGTAAAAGAACCCAATTGTCAACGATTGGAGAAAAAGTTGTCTTGTAAAGGATTGGCACAAATGTTGGAGTGTGATAAATGAATAAAAAACAAAACTATAAGAGTTGAACCTTTAAATGATATACACGAAATAGTTCTATTATCCAAATGTGATTGAAGAAATCCTTGGATGGGTATCCATGAATGCGTATGCACAGCGATTACTCGGCAACTGGCCATTGTGCGAAGTTGACATTCCCCAGATATATAAGTCAGCACACAAGGCATTATATTGTTGAGTTGAAAGTTGTTTGATCAGCAGTTCTCGAATAATCTAATAAAAATGAATAAATAACTACCGATTATAGATCTTTTACCTAAAATTATTGATCTAAATTTAGCTATAAAATAGCTAAATTGGTAATTTCAAGGGAAGCACCCGAATTCGATGCCGCAGTTTCGTATAACGAACGAAAAGTTATTTATTTCATCTGATAATTATGGTAGGCTGATCCATACATCATGAAGTCCGGTCTCTTCTACACATGCACCTTTGGAAATAGCACTGCCCTTGTTTGTTTTATTTGACGTATTACATTTTAAAATCGGTACTAAAATTTATCGACACCCAGTATTAATTTGACCCAGATCCAGTCAGTAAAGACAGAGTTCACTATGAAACAGACATTAGTTTGTATGTGTACTTTGTACGTCTATTTACTCAACCAAACTTGGTTTGTTTGACACTCAAACTCACAAAGATTGATTGACAATATTGTTTTGCTGGACTTGTGATCATAGATTTAGAGGATCTTTTCAGCACAAACCAAAAACTGTTTCTCCCATCACCTGAGCATCTATCTGGTGGGTTATTCGGTACTATTGTCACTGTTACGATAATTAAGAGAGTACACCTGTAATTAGAGGGAAATGAAAACCTTAAAATTTCAACATACATCAGTCAAAAATCGGGATATCACGGAAGTCAATCAGTTGAATGATTCACCTAGAGGTGGATGAAATTATTTTGGAGGTGAATGAAACTAGACGGTTGAATAACATATGAATGATTTAATTTATTCTGATAAAGATATTTTTCTTTACTTGAAGAATTACCGTTAAATTCGTTTGTAATCTTTTATTGCTTTTCTAATTTCAGGTAAGCCGGAAATCTTAATATGTTTCTTTCTCTCTACCTGTGGTTCTCTAATTTTGAAGAAACAGGATATTTCATGGATTTAGTGCAATATAATCTATCAGGAGGAAACCACACAAGTTTATACAAAAGTTATTCTTTGATTTGTGTCCAGCAGCATTCACGATATTTCATTTTTTTTTCTATTTTTTCAATCTTTTGTAATCAATTTTTTAGTGATCACGGTGAAAGGAGTAACTTACCAAGTGATCACCTCTTTTTCGGATTTTTTAATTGATCACCCTTTGCATGCTACCAAAAGATGTAGGTCACGTGACAGTTTCTATTGAGTGACTAACCATACCTGTCATTTGTTTCACTTATTTTACTTATACGCACAGTAATTAGCTCTTGATGGAATATTGGGACGGGCTGGCGTTTAGCTTTCGTTCATTTCGGTCATTTATAAATAATTCTTTAGATTACACCAAACGTTTTAATTATTTATTCATAAGAAGGGGAAATTAGGGGCCGTATTATAGTGAGATAATATGTTGAGCAGAAAATTTCACCCACCCACCCCCAGTGTTTCTGGGGTCTTTGCTCGAACTGAGCAACTATTTAAGCTGACAATGTAGACTCCGAATAATCTATTAACTCAGGAAGAAAGGAAATGTCCACGAACTCTTGTGTCTCGGTGAACTTTCAGTATGTAGCTATGTCCACGAGTGTGCATGATGAAGCTTAGATGAAGCATTTGTGTTCAGGGGCATTTAGGACACACGCGCTCTGTGTTTATCTCATGCTGTTGTTGAAGGATTATGAAAGTTTCAATCAAATCCGGGTCGGACTCAGTATTTTAATGTTGGTAATTCTAATGGTTGGAGTCGCTCTTTGTAGGATAAGTGACCCGTACCAGGTACCAACTCCGTTGCTTTTCTCTGCACCCGTTCTGTCGCACCCTGATCCTTCTCTAGTTGTGATGACAATACACAGCAGACATATTTTTCATATAGAGAGACTTCATTTATCCCACTTTGTACGAATACTGACATTACCAAGATATTAGTACATTCGACATTACTCATAAATACTGTACTCTAGCTAACTTGACCTTTTAGTACTGGTTAGTTCCAGGATATACGCCTTCTCTATATTACCATTTCCGAAGTCCGATGGATTCTGAATTCCAAAACATTTCTGCTATGAAGAGATTCTGTTTATATATATATTCAAGAAAACTTTACAGCTTCAAACACTAAGCATTAAAAAAACTTATGCACACACATATATATATATATGTATATATGTATATGTGTGTGTGTGTGTGTGTATATATATATATATATATATATATATATATATATATATATAGCCATGAACAAGTCTTGACATCACTCTTCTGGATAATTGAGCTAAACAGCTATACAGTGGTGCATAGGCTCAAAGAAATGTTTTCATTCTAAATTCACATCTCGCTTGTTCTCGAAGTTGAAACTTTGTATTGCCGACGACTGTCTAGCTCAATGGTAACAACGTTATGTTGAAGCAGCTACGCTATCAGTTACAGGTTCGATTCCCGCAGCATCCATTTCTTGATAACACACATATGCACACACACACACACACATATAAATATATATATATATATATATATATATATATATATATATATATATATATATATATATATATATTAGCATATACCCATAAAAAATGTCGGTGTTATTTATGCATTGATCGGCACTAAGGAACCTAAAGTTATTCTATTAGGTTATTCTAAACAGTTCAAGCAACTTCATTGTCAGTTTTGTTTCCTAATTCAACATTAGACATTTCTTTCATTCACTTACACACACTCTATCTTTTCTTTTAGTTTCAAACAACCAGCTCTTCTCTAACGTATTATTCATTATTATGTCACAAAGCCTTATCTCATTTTCTTACAACCGTATAATTGTTTTTTAGCTCTATTAATCTATTTCACATGGACCAATCCATTAAAACTAGATTATAACAGGACTCAACATACAACCATACAAACAATTATACAATAAAAAATATTAACTGGCGCGTGCGTGCACAGACACACACACACACACACACACATGCACACACATACACACATATATGTGTATAAAGCACTTCACCAATGGACTTGAAGCTGAGGGTCATGGCTAAACCTGACGCCTACGCGGCACTCTTAGCAATGTTGACAATTTTCGTTCTTTCCCACATGTATGCGTGTGGGCCACCACATTAAATTTGACTTTGAGTTACATTCCATCCTTGCAAGAAGGCGAATAAATATGCTTACCACTGAGCTACACTAAGTAGAAACAGCAGTAGATGTAGTAGTAGTAGTAGTAGTAGTGTGTTGGTTTTAATGTGCCATTTTTATTTTGTCGTAATAGTCCAAACGTGACACGGCAAGACAGTTGACTGATCACAGGAAGACGTAGGCGATTTGATGGAAGGCGTTGGAAATGTCACGTTGGGCCCCAAACTTGTTGTTGACAGATTCGGTGGGATTAAGCCTGTGTACTGCAGGGTCAAACACCACTCTTACTTCTATTCAAAACGATAACTGTAATCCTTGTATTGTATACATGATAAATCAAAAATTACTCATCGTATATATAATTAAGTAAACGTGCAATTCAAGAACTGCATATCCCAAGTGTTGATCAGCCAGGATTATTTTATGACAGATCCCCGTTATGTAGCATTTGATACAATTACTTTGCTGATTGTATTGGAGCTTACTGTCGGGTTCGTCTTTTAACAAGTATTTCATGACGTAGCAAATGACTTGCTCATACCCCAACTTCATCAAATTTGTTTGAAAAAAAACCCCAAACATTCGAACAGTTTATTTCAATCTTCACAACTCAAGAAAAGATTTTCAAAATATGAAAACTGGGGACTCTATCTTTATAGTCATTTATATGAGATAAACTCTCTTCGGGGTATTTTTCTTTCGCTTCACCTCAATGATTACAATATATTCCTTCTCAATAAACACAAATGCTATGATGATGAAATTCATGTTTTTCTTTTTTCTCGACACACGTTGAATCTAAAAAAAAATAGGATCAACGAAATGGATCGTTCATATTCTTAACACAACAGATGAGAGTAATATTGAAAATCATCCTCTATGTTAATAACAATGGTTAGTGCTTCAGTTTCTGAGCCTTAAAGTATTAGAGATTATTTGTACTGGCCTCATCCATTGAGGTTTTCATCCAAAATCTCATCATTAATTCATTAGGTCGGGTGTGTTTGGTTGAAATCAAATATATTCTATTTTATTCTATTCAAATGCCTGGGTGGTATTTCAAATGAAGTGAATTCACTTTTTTAATGAATTTAAATGAATTTTTCTTTTCAACAAAATGGGGAAGGATCCGGTGGGTGGGGCAATGACATCCGACTTGCAACAGATCTTTTATAATGGTATTGAACAGGCCTCTACCGACACGCGAACTGCACTTCGTTTCATTCGCTCGCTTGGATAAATATAAAATCATAATTTTTTTTTAGTACAAATGTATCTGTTTATTAGAAATTATACGCCCGTGGGTATTACTAGCATAAATTTTGGTAGATATGTGAGACTAGTCACCGTAGCTAAGTCGGTAAGAGACAGGACTACAAATCAGTTTGACCAATGTGTCTGGGCGCCCTAAATCACATTTTGGGGGCGACAACCTTGATTTTCTTCCTTGGTAAACCACTTAACCACCATTCAAAAATGCTTCTTTTGTTTTTTCAAAAAGTGCCCTATGGTAATTTTTTACCAACATTTCCAAATCTTAAGATTTTTTTTTTTTCCTGAATAATCTTAGATAAAAGATCTTTTTTTTTTAATTATTAGTTCTAGTACACGAGTGGTCAACGAAGATTCATTTATGCGAGGTATGGATATACATATATATTTCCTTCACATGGTGCACAAGATGGCACTGGAAGCTTCTGCATCAATCTTGTATTTCAGGCAGTATGATGTCGTAACTGAAGCGGCTATATTCTAGGTTTGCTTTTTAAATGATGGAAATAACAAGCGAGGAAAGTGAAAGAATAGCATGTCAAGAACATTTGTCAATATGGAAAAAAAACCCCTTTCAGCAAAATTCTATTTCGCCAACAAATAAATCAATAAGCATCTACATGCATATCTGGTGACAGAAGCAGCTACGCTATCCTTTTACGGAATTCCATATCCTTCGGCGTTGACATTTTATAAATCGATGAACATTTCATAAATTGTATTCCATATAACGGCTATAGAGGTGCGAGATGGCCGAGTGGTTAACGGTATAGAATAGCTTAGAAATCCACGTCTCTGTCATGTGCCAGCATGACAAGGTAAGGCCCATTACTCCCACATCTTACTTTGGGAAAGCCTATATCAGCGGTTCCCAACCTTTTCAAAGTCATTTTTTACTTTTGTCAATGATATCACTAGTTCCTCATTCCTTTTAAGTAAGTTACAACAAAGAATAGTTTAATAAAATTATTTCATTTTGCGTATAGAAGTAGGAAACGTTACAATTAGAATTAGTTTCATTTTATAACAGTACAGCGGTTGCTATGTATTTGTTATCCAAATAAAGCAAGCAAAAATAATCCAGAAATATCATTTGAAATTACAATTTATTACAAAACAAGGACATAGTCCAACGATATGTCCACATTCCATCTACCATTACAAAGATTCAATAAGTCTTTTACATGACTCTTCTGTGACACACTGAGAAGATTTACACTCAATATAAGATCGACTGAAAAAATTGACATCCTTGAGAAAGAATTATCGTTTTGTTCTCAGAGTTTTTACGGCATCATCAGAGAATTCTCTGAATGATGTAATTTCAAACAGCCATAAAGTCAGGTTCCAGTTCTGCATTGTAATTGTATAATAAATTGAATTCCATTCTAAAACATGATGTAATGGGTGGAAACTACCCGATTTTGTTTTATTCTTCAAGTTAGAGCACAGTGAAGATGCAGGGATATAGGAATTCTTTCTACTATGTGCTGAAAATCGATTTCGAACATATTGAAGACGGACCAAGCGACCTACCCACAGACCCTGATATAGAGATGCGTGTGAGCAGACCTGAAAAAAGAATTGATATACTCATCAATGTGATTTCTGTTTTTTTTGGGGGGGGGTGTTTTTCGTTTTTATTTCATCGATTTGTGGGCCCATTGATGAGAAACCCACCCACTATCCTTAAGCCCCAAACATTCACCACGACTTTTATTTTCACCTAATAACCTTATTCCCCCATTAGACTACCAAAGATCTCCATGGGGTAATCACCCCCCCCCCCGGACCTTTTTTTTAGATCTGTTGGCCTTTGTCGGACAACGGACTTCAAAAAAAGCTTGATAAAAGAATCCCAGCTTATGTCATCATCATCTTCCGTGTAAAGACAACGTTATTATAATATACGGTTTCCTGCAGTTGAAGTTATAAAATATACAGTTTCCCGCTGTCCTTCATTTTCAATGATTCATGCAGAGCTTTCAAAATGGGGCAATAACGTTGCGTGGGTGTATTTTTTTAAGATCTGTTCATTCATTTCAGAGTTTTGATAAATTCTAGTTTAAATTCCAATTCAATTGATGTTCAAAAATGAACTTTTTACAAGTCACAAAAGGAATTAATATTTCTTGAGACTATTGAAAAAAAAATTTGGCTGAGGAGAAAAAAGTTCGGCGAAGTGCTCAAGAATTTACTACGAGAATGGATCAATAACCTAAATATAGCTGAATTTTGATCAGAAATTTTCACTGTATAATGTTTGATATCCATGATATCCATGATTAATGGAGAACTGTTGGGTTAAATACGGATTAGAATAAACATTTGCTGTATAAAATAAATGCTTTTTCCCTCATTATATTACGGACTTCATCATTTACCAAAGCTATTTGGCATTGCTCCGCACACATATTCACACACACACACACTCTCACACACACATATGTGTGTGTATGTGTGTGTGAGAGAGAGAGAGAGTGTGTGTGTGAGGGAGAGAGTGTGTGTGTATGTGTGATATTCAAAGCAATAACAATATCATTTATGTACTAACATCTGTTTTCCTTTCGTTAAATTCACACACACTTGCTCATCCGATGTTAAGAACGGCGCATGAAAGTCAGTCATTTATACGATATCGGTCGTCACTTTATTTTAGCTCTTTTCTACGTCCGAGTTCGATATCAACAATGGTGGAGATTTCTGTCTTCACGCAATGAAGGGTTGCCTAATATGACTTAGGATTGAAAAGAACTTTTTATAATTTTCTCGTTATCGGACACCCAAACACGGGAAAAGCTGCCTGAGGGTGTTCAACACCCATGCAAAGATGAGATCGATCAAACTGACAGTTAATACGCTCTATCCACTTTGGGGCTAGCGTCACCAACGCCCACAAGATTGTTTTGTATAAGAAGACATATATTAAAGAACAAGTTTTATTTGCAATGCAGGGATTCCTGCTGGTAGTCAACATTCAAGATTTAGATAAGAGTACGAGCAAGGAATTCCGGCGTTGACAAGGGGGAAAAAAAGACTCAAATTTGACAATAATGGAGGGGAAAAATCTTGATATTGTTGTTTCGTTATTAGGCGGCAGCCATGGAGCGTGCGCTGCAATCAGTACAACTGTCAAAACATTTCATTACAGGGAACAGAGAAATTAGTTTATTAGACGCGGTTATATATATGCTGTATGTTATGTATATATATATATATATATATATATATATATATATATATATATATATATATATTACAATTTGCATTATAACATATTGAAACGATCTCCTGTCGTTACATGGTTAATACATCACTCAATTTAGACAACGTAAATAAAAGATTAACAATTAAAGAAAATTGGGACTATCGTAGGCGATACTCTTACCATTGAGCTAAACAGTCAATGATATTGCAAAGGCTAAGTAACTGCTTATGTAATGCAATTTATAATTCATTCTGTCGGACCAAATATTTTTTTTTCTTGAATATATTACTGTTGCGTTGGTAGAGACGAATAGACTGAGAATAAACGAAATGAGAATTTGGGTTGAAAGCAGTTATTTCGTCTTTGCATTACCGGCGGCTGTTTAGCTCAATGCATCGGACCAAATCAATCCATTTCTTAAATATATATATATATATATATATATATATGGCTTGACTTCGCGAATGAAAATTCTTGCAAAATTTTTCCACGGCAGTAAGATTATACATTAATCTTCAACCAGAGTAATAGGTTTCAAGGTGAAATATGACTTGTCTAGGTCTGACACTTTGAACCAAGGTTTTGCATTCTATGGTTCACCGGGGTGGTTCGAACAAGAGCAGAGTTGTTAGATCATCGATTAGGCGGGAGTGTCCTCCTCTCGGCAGATGTCTGAGGTAACTATGAAGGTGTGGCGCCCCATTCGTGGGAATGAACAGACAAAATGGCTGACTTGTGATCAAACAGGATGTGGACATTCTGTCATTGGTAGATGCCTGCATCGACTATACAGTTCTATTGTCTGTTTCAAGGAGTATCAGGGAACCTTCAAGCACAGATCTGTCGGACAGGACGACTCTCTGCAACCTTGGGTACCGATCCTGGACACTTTAACAGAAGCAGATGTGCGCTTACTTTAGAGGTTTATTTCCCCTTCAGTGTAGTGACCCGAAGATACAGCAGCCTGAGCATATCAGGTAGATACAATTCAAACCCCTGAGGGAAAATTATGTCTATTTAATTGGGTTTAAATTTTTCCTTTCCTCACCTACCTGTCTTAGAGCCAATGATAACCCCTCCACTTTATGTTTGGTATGATTGACATACCTACCACCTACTAGGGATAATATTTTTGTCACTTTAAGAACTGGAAGGATTTGGTTAGTGATAGGTGAGAATTTTCAAAAAGTATATGAAATTCAAATATTCGAAAGCCATTTCTTTCTGCTTTTCTATCTATTTATCCTAGGCTCATATCAAAAGGTGGAATCTCAGGTTTAATACACACACACAAACACGCGCGCACGCACACACACACACGCGAGCGCACACACACACACACATACACACACACGTGCACACACGCACACACGTGCACACACACACACACACACACACACACACACACACACATATACCAAATAACTACTTCCAATCCAAATTCTCACCCCTTTTATTCTCAATTAATTTAGACGAATAAATAAGATTAACAATAAAAGAAAATGGAGCAACAGGAATCGAAACTACGTTGTCTAAATTGAGTGAACTTTTAACCGTGTAACGATTGGAGATTATTTCGATGAAGTTTCTTCATGATATAATGCAATTTATAATTCGTTCTGTCCGACCAAATATGTCCATTTTTAAATACATACGTGTCGTGTTGAAAAAGATGGATAGATCGAGAATGAACGAGATGAGAATTTGGGTTGAATATATATATATATATATAAATATATATATATATATATATATATATATATATATATATATATATGTGTGTGTGTGTGTGTGTGTGTGATACTAATGTTTGTAAATATAGTAATTATACCAGCTTTATTTTTACCAAAAATATTGAGCACTTTATCCATAGAAATGACAGTAACGCATGGTATATATATGCATATATATATATATATATATATATATATATATATATATATATATGTTTGTGTGTGTGTGTGTGTGTGTGCGCACGTGTCTGATTTTCTCTCTGTTCAGTATTTATTTCAATGTAAATAATGAGCGTGATTTGACAACATGTAAATGTATATGAATTGATAAATCAATAGGTCTTAAGTTCAACTATGAAAGAGCATTTAGTTTGCGCAAAAATATCTATTTTTCAACATAATCTCCTTCGTTCACTTCTAGACTTCAACTTCGTCTCTTTTCACTATCAAATTTTCTCTATCTCTGTGTCTCTGGGTTTTTCTCTCGACACACACATGCTCACGTATAGAGATACACAAAGGGGCTTACATGTACTCTTGTACACATTCCTGCCCCTCTCTCATACAAGCCTATATTCACTCTGGTACACGTTACCTTTCCCTCTCTCTCTCTCTGTCTCTCGCCCACACTGCCTTTATCGTCTATTCACAATCTGATGAGACCTCACCTATTACCTCCTCTCTCACTCAAATTATCTCCCTTTCTCTCTCTGTCTGTTTCTCTCCATTCAAACGACATCTCTTCCCACGTCAAGGAATACTGATCATATCATCTTCTCTCTATTCTCAAAGGTCCATCTTCTCATCTGTCCAGCATATTGTGGTTGTGAGGTCATTTGACCCCGCCTAGCTATGTGGCCGATGTCATTGTGCCCCACTCCACGTAGCATTGATTCCGGGGCTTCCCTTTGCAATCGACCTATCGTCCACTTCGTAGACAGAGAACGCCTGTCCGTTAGTTAACGGAGATAATAAACCCCAAGGGCGTCGTCATTCTACAATTTAGCTTTAGGGAAAACAAGCAGGATGAGAGTAAAAACCAATCCATTGAGTGAAGGGAATTTCTGTCTCTATAGTCAACTCAATAGAATTTGGATTTTGTTGTGACTAATGGCAACTCTGTTCTGTCTGTGAGTCAGGGATTTTGATCTTGAAATGGACAACTTGTGATAGATACCTCGCACTGGATTATCTAGCCATGGACAAGGCCTTTTATCCTGAAATGGATCACCACCACTCACTGTGATCTGATCTGAATGTTTTGTCTTTGACATGATTCTATCATTATTATTTGAATGATCTAATTTACCCGAATCCACACGAAAACAGGATGTGACACAAGGTCAGTTCAACGTGGGGAACATCACATGCAGACGTATCGAGCAGGAACTTCCTCAAAAATTCTCTTCAATATTTGCAAGTCCACAAGAGCACTTGACTGTCAGTCTGGCCAGAAATTATCTTCAAAATATAAATTTGGATAATCAGCAAATATTTAAATGATAATACCATAACTGTTGTTGCTGGAGAACAAGCGAAAGCAAATCTCTTGAGTGCTGTAGGTCTCCCCAAAATAATCTTGCTGATTTTAATCATTCTATCGTCTGGATTCTTCCAGTTCTTCTTCAGGTTTCAAAACTTTCTAATCTTTTTACAATATTCTTCGGGGCCATCCCAAGTGCTTGGGGGGGGGGGGTATGCAGACCCTGGCATACACATCACACCTGGTGCTTGCGATTCTATCTTCTTGATATTGTCTCTATCTGATGGACATGTTTCCCTAGATTCAACAACATTCAGGACCAAAGCAGATATCTGAGGAAGGCCAGAAAGTGTACGATGAAACAATAAAGACGAGGAAATTGGTCGGAACAAACTCCAGAAAATAGAATTGACTGGCTTGAGATCAAATCATGCTAAAAACACACGCTCTACTTCGATCACCGAAGTTAAGCAGCATCAAGCCTGATCAATACTTGGGTGACCGCTAGGGAACATCACGTACTGTAAGGAAATGTTACCCACATGTGTGTAGGGTCTTCCATTGATAAACCAACATTGTGTCACATTCTGTCCTCGTGGGAAGTAGGTAAATAACAACAAAAAACTTAGTTTGGAACAGGTAAACAAGCGTAGAGTGCACAGTGAGAATCGAACTCACTATAATACTGAGGGTCTGCATATCTAGGCGGCTATTTTTCGTATCACGTCGAGGTACCCCCGATATAGCAGTTATTTGCTGTAGTTTTGTTTTTTCGTTTTGTTCAAAAGTATTAAGTGATGATTCACCAAGACATAAAAGGAATGTTCAAGTAGAGACGTGTTTTCCTCGCCCGTGGGTTGCAGTGCACCCTCAGTGACAAAATTCTATTTTTGCTTTTTCTTCCTTGGGTATTTATAAATATTTTTGTTACCATCTTGCGTTATCCGAATAAAAGGGATAAAGAGAGGGGAGACAGAGAGAGATAGAGAGAGACAGAGAGAGAAAGACACAGAGAGAGAGAGAGAGGGGGGAGAGAGAGAGAAAGAGAAAGACACAGAGAGAGAAAGAGATCAAGACTGAAGGGGGTCTGAGAGAATGGTGGAATCTCAAGAAAAAAGTTAAATTTAACTTTTATATGGTGTAGGTCTTCTGATATGATGTAACATATATATCTCTTTCCTTCTTCCTCTGCGTGTAGCTGCACGCCTCTGTGTGTGTATGCATGTGTCAGGGCATCGGCATGCATGTGTATGTGTGTGTGAGCAACTGCGTGCGTGTTTGTGTGCGTACGCATGCATTTGTGC
The DNA here is from genome assembly GCA_963457665.1 of Thysanoteuthis rhombus. Classification (NCBI taxonomy): domain Eukaryota; kingdom Metazoa; phylum Mollusca; class Cephalopoda; order Oegopsida; family Thysanoteuthidae; genus Thysanoteuthis; species Thysanoteuthis major. The sequence continues at coordinate 46,291,202 of OY735219.1, read as the reverse complement.
ACACGCACGTGTGCGTGTGTCCATTGATATGTCTCAGTGGTTTAGAAACTTCAACTCGAAAACCCTTACTCTAAAGGAAATATCCTGGCAGACCCCTATTTTTAGCATTTCATTTTTAGACTGTGATTAATGAACTACAGTAATGAAACAACTTTCGATTTTACAAATCATTTCATTTTAAACAGATTACGTTCATCCTAATATACGTTACAGGTTAGGGTACAATAACATTGTTTTTCGATACCTGTACGATGGATTATGTTTCTGTGCCCAGTAAGTATGTATGCATTGAGGCTAGAAGGAAAGATTCAAAGACCACCTTAATGTCGTCCTCAAGAAATGTGAAAGGCCCTCAAACAATCTAGAAATTCCAATTCCTACGTGTGGAATTGGGACTCCGTAATCGCCAAAGGAATCATCAACGCCACAAAAACCAAGAACGAGTCTTCGGGAAAAGTTTCATGTCATCGTCGTCTCGATGGCCTAACGTATAATAAGATAAGCCATTGTATGTATATCTCCCCTACCTTTGATTATGGCCAGTCGTACGACTGAAAGCGGTCGATCTTCACACAATTTTAGACAATATTTACACGCATTAGATCCAGACCCACGTTCACTTGTACGTAAACAAGAAAAGTTGACTAAAAAAAAACATTCCGTCCCTGTCGTTTTTAATCAAAGATGTGAGTAGATATGTATGTATAATCATCTCGTCAGAAGAGATGAATGAACTGAAATGGAACAATAGGATGTATTTTCCACAATGCCGACAATGGAAACTGTAATGTGTATTTTCTAATGACTGTCAAATTGTCGTGAATGAATAGCTGTGTGATGACAAAGAAATGTTATTCCCAGTGTTGTCCATTATAAATAAGGGATGCCATTAGTTACGCTAAACACTCAACCGAAAAAAATTATTATCGTTACATATATTTAAAACCATTTCGACAAATTTAATTGCACTTTTCAATTCACCTCCTCAAGGACGAGCAATGGTTTATTTTTATTACGAACAAACAGCTTTTATTCTGCATACATAGGACTATTTTGGGACTTTTCAAAAAGCTTTTCCGACAGACTACGCAACGTAAGAATGTGCGGGGGAAGATGTTTACGCTTATTTAGATTTTTTTTATCTTACAAAATCCTTTCCATCTAACCACATACTACATTTTAAATGTATATTTGTTATATTGAAAAGGCCATTCCGAAAACCGAAAATGATCTTACAAATGAGATTTTTTTTATTCAATTTAACATGTTTCGTTAGTATGGGCTAACTTTTACAGAAATGTGTTAGTCTCAAGAAGTTAGTGCAGACTAACGAAACATATCAAATTGAATAAAGAAACCTCATTTGTAACGTCATCTTCGGCTTTTTGAATTAAATTTTTGATATAATACAGTTGAATTAATTTTTAATCCATATCCCTACACCGATCATCTTTGTGCAAAAAAGAGTGAAAGAGATTCCGAGACACATTCCTGTAGGTTGTGAATCGCACGAAAAAATCACTTAGCTACATACATCATATATTTGAAGGTGTGTATAGGTGTGTTATTTTAAACGGCATCCGGAGGTGCAGAGTAACCTAACGGTTAACGGCATAGTAAATTGAATCTGTCATCCGAGTTCAAAACCCAGTTGAAATTATTTCACTTCGCACTAATGCTCTTGAGAGAGGAATGTATCTATCTCTTCTTCCCTGGCAATGGGAAAATACTGGGACAGACTGGGCTCTTCAGCCTTGGTTGTCAACCAGTTTAAGAGACAAACAACATCGATTCAAAATGTATCTATCTCTCTATCTCTCTGCATCTATGTCTTCATGAATGCCAGGTAAAGATATTGGAGGAAAGAGAGAACGGAGGTAAACCCGAAAAATAATCATCAGGAGTCCCCAACCATTGTGGCAACGCAGACCAGTTAAATATTAAAAAGATTTTTGCAGACCAGCTGACGGGATCGGGGTTTGATCACGACCGGAATATTGGTGATGAGTCAACCATAAGTCACTTACAAGTAACTGATAAACTCAATTTCCTTTCTAAAAGGGTTAATCTAATGAATTTAAAATCAAGATCCAAGGAAACTAATTTGTTTTTATTTTAGAAGGACAATATTGTACTATACATTCAGATTGTCATTATTTTTATATAATTTTCTATAAGTCCGGGGCTTAGCTAGAGATTTAAGTGTCTGGAAGGGGACCTTCGCTCCAAGAGGGGTCTCTTCCAACAACAAGTTTTTTCAGCTTTTCTGAATGAACTTTGTAATCATATGAATTTATCAATTTAGGAGAAAAAAACTACTTCTTTTAGTTTTGTAAGGAAGATATAATATTGATGGTTTACATGACAAAAGATCAACCAAAACGAGGTTATTATTTCTATTGATATTCGGACCATCCTCTTTGTTATTTTTCATACAACGTTTCGGCCGTTGCACTCTACGGCCTTCGTCAGGTATCATCTGGGAGATTTTGGGAAGTAACAAACCGAACCCTTTATTTATCCGACGGGGGTATATTGACCGTACTCCCCTCTTTTAGCGTTAGTAGTATTGTTATACTGTCGCACACTAGGATCGAACCTAGAACCATCAGATTACATAACAGTAATTTGTCTGATGCTGTAACCACTGCGCTATGTGTCCATATGGACAACAGGTGCTAATTTTTAGGAGCCTCAAACCTCAGGTGACAGATTTTTTTTTTTTTTTTTTTTTTTTGATGTTATTGTTTTCTGTCTTTTATTATTAAAGGTTCCCATATGGTATCCAATTCAATGCTAGGATTACTGAGGCACTTTTGCTTGCCTAGCATATGGGCCAACTCTTTCAATTTACGAATTTTCCAGTGTTCTTCCAGTGATCAATTATTATATACTATAAGATGACGAAGGCCGAAACGTATGAAAAACAACAAAGATGAGGATGGTCCGAATATCAATAGAAATAATAATAATACCTCATCTCAAAAATTCTGAGATAAAACGAGGTTAGTTTTCTACTTTTTCCGATTCGCATATTTGACTGCTTAGAAGTCGCATAAATATGGCTGTTTTGCTCAATTTCGTTTCTAAATGCTTTGTTAAAGAATCAAAGATTAAAAACCAAAGGAAGGTATTTGTTTATATTTTGCAAAAAGGGTAGCTGACTCGTTTCATTTCCCTAAATCATATCGTTTCTCCAGGGCCCGACAGTGGATGCTTTGAGGTCCAGTGGTCGGGGATCAGTCATCTAAATATGCAATCCCTTTTTAGCGGGTAAGAACCTGTTAAGTTTATTAACATTTCGATATTTATTCATACCATCATCGTCATCGTTACTAACTAATTGCACTTCACTTTCATAAATTGCATTTATGTTGTTCGGAATCACTTTCCTCTCTTTTCCAGGCATTTTTTTTTTAGTTGATGTTTGATGCTGGATAAAGACCTTCCTAATCATGTTACAATCTTACATCATGTGCCAAGATTAAATGTGGAATGATGCGACGAGCACTCGTTGACTGACCCGCCTACACAAAGACGTCAAAGTGGGCTCTTAGAAAATGGATGTAGCAGCATTAATTATGACCGCTAATTGCGTATCAAGTAATTAACTCTCTGGAAGCGTTCCTGTCTATCAGGAACTTAATTAACATGTCTCGCAAAAGTAATGGATATTTCTCTCTCTCTCGATATATATATATATGTATAGATCTTATTTACGCATGATTCCCTATATATATATATAGAGAGAGAGAGAGGAAAAGAGAAATATCCATTACTTTAAGATTTGAGAGAGAGAGAGAGAGACAGACAGACAGACAGACAGACAGACAGAGACAGAGAGAAAGAGAGAGAGAGAGAGAGAGAGAGAGAGAGAGAGAGAGAGAGAAGATATCGCTAAATTCGGACCAGCCGGTCGCTCATTTCTAGAGTAGGTAGGGATAAGACACCGGACTCTGGGTCTGGAGCAAAAGTTTCAATCCTGCCTGGCAGCAGTGAGTGGTTATCGAGTCTTTAGCCACACTCACACACATATATATATATATATATATATATATATATATATATATATATATATATATATATATATATATATATATATATATATATATATATATATATATGGATTAATAAACCTTACCACCAAACACTTCACTCCCGAGTCTGTCTCACTCTCTAAAGTACACATTATATATATATATATATCACAGCCACCTCAGGTCCACAGCCAGACCAAGGTGACTAATTAAGCTCATCCGTTGCCACTTTATTCTCCCAGTCCAAAGAAACTTGTTTATTCAGTTATTTTGTCCATAGCTCGGAGGAGGAGATAAAGAGATGGATTCATCACTATCCTAGGGGCATTTGTGAGCGGCCTCGGCCGGAGTTTGAACTCAGCTCCCTGGTTTCACTGCCCACACCCTTAACTGCTATGTCATTCAATCTAGAAAGAGATTTTTTTTCACGTGTGTGTGTGGTGGGGGGCAATTTTCAGTGTCCGTTGCTAAATTGGCTCCTTAGTCTGTGTTTCGCTGCAAGTTCAACCAAACCTTTTATATTCATTAACTCTTTTGTCTTTATTCTTATTGTGTAATAATCTATATTCTCATTAAATATAAACTGAATAAAAATAGAAAATGTTCTATTTTTTGATTTGCTTTCGTAATAGTTGTTACTATTTCGGTATTGTTAAAAAATTCACGAAATGTTTGTCAATCTGGAAATCAGGAACCACGCAACATATGGCCATCAGGGTGAACTAATGGAAGTCCGGGAATGTTTTTGCTTTTTAAAAATTTTAAATGTTTTGAGGTCTGCGTCTATTCTCGACTCTGTAATAATGATTTGATTTCCATTTATTTATCTATCTATCCATGCTAAATTAGCCCCTTATCCATTTAAGTGAGTAATGACCTGACTCTGGCAACGGCTTCAGTTATCCCCGTTTGGAGCCCCACGAATCCCATTACTCGACCCTAGTTTGCAATATGTATAACAGACTTTAAGGCAACAAGCTCCCGAAATGGTGTCACTCACTTCGCCCTACGCTATTTTATCCATAGCTAGAGGGAGAGATGGATTGATAACTGTCCAAAGGACATTACTACCAAGGGAATATAAACCGCTTCAGACAGAGTTTGAATTGGGCACACACACACACACACATATATATATATATACACATACACACACATATCTGTCAATGCTGAAAATAGATGTAATCGCTATTTTGCTGCAATTGCTTGGTGTGTAAGGTAATTACTCAAACATACTTTTCTCCGTCAACAATCATTCTGTGACAAGACCATGATCAATAAAAAGTGCTCAGGGTGAATTGGATTCATGCTTAGTCCGAAAGATGATACAAGCAGTCTCAACAGAACTCCAAACATCGTTCGCACATTTTGTTTTCTGTGTTAATAATCGTTACACTCCTTTGCACTTCAAACACAAGATCACATTAGTCTTAAAAAGAAGGGTATACAACCAACGTATCCTCCTGATAGTCGCCCATGGAATTGAAATGTTGAATCTAACTAAAAGATTGGCAAACTAAGAACCATGCAACGTGCAGAAGAGAGTATCAAGCTTAACATTAGATGGAGAGATCACTAGAAGACTCGTTCTGTTAGAGATAAACGGGAGGCAATGATATCATAAAATCCACTTGAAAATTCAATTGGCAATGGGTATCCATGTGGCCAGAATTTCAGACAAGTACTGGACATCACCACTGGTAATGTGAATCCCCAGAGATCATATGCGAAATTGTAGCCAGCAAAAATAAGACGAAATAACAATTTAGACAAGTTGAGAAAATATTGGCACTTCGAGATCCACGATAAAGAGGTCTGGTGAATCTTGGGGGAGGTTGATATGCGACCACAGATGCTGGAAGGAAGATGATGAATCTTGAATTCGTCGAAATTTCTTGTTTTTTCCTCAACATCACCTACTTTGCCAACTTATAATATATAACAGGATGTATATATGTGTGTGTGTGTGTGTGTGTGTGTTTGTGTGAATAAATTTAAGGAGTGAACCAATATATCTGCATCATCATCATCATTATCAGCTGTTCTAAGTCCACTGCTAGACAAAGATCTTCCCAATATCCTTCCATGACGATCTCGACTGCGCTGTCCTTTGCCATGTCCCGCACAGGATTGCTAATTTAGATGTGATTTTTCAATTTTTCGATTCTGGAAGTCACTCTCAAATTCGAAAGATTTTTAAAAATAAACTCTCAATTGGTAACTTTGACTTTAAAACATGGAAAAAATTAAATCTAAATATTGTCAAGACTGGAGTCACGAATTCAGAAAAACGAAACAAAAAAAAAACAACAACAAAAAAAATCGACTAAATTTGCAACCCCAGATCGGCAAACCTTTTTATCCCATCCTTACATTTTATGGCTGGTCTTTTCTTACAGCGTTTACTGTCTAACAAATACTATTCAATCATTTTTTGCTCCATTTATTGTAATTTCTTATCGCTTAATTTCCAGCATGTCTCCATTTTGTCGCTTACTTAATTGTATAATAATTTTCACACTGGCCCAACCACAGATCCATGTTGATTTTTTTTCTATCTCTTGTTGTTATCCCTCGAATTGCCCTTTCCATAGCTCTCTGTACGATTTCAAGTTGGTTCTCAGTTTTGTTAATTTCCATGTTTTGCATCCAAAATGTAACTGATATTATGCATTCATTGTATACTTTATGCTTTGAACTCACTGGCTAATGTCTCTATTCATACCAAATGATCGTGATATATATATATATAATGTAAAGCTTTCCAGGTTTAAATTCTAAAGCTAAGGATGTAAAGAATTTTCATAAATATTTTTATGTCCTCTCAGTCAATTAATTCCAAATAACCGTTAATGTAATTAATGGAATATTTCCAAAGGGTTTTATGTTTTACACAGAATTAGATATTATAGTAATGTACGCGAATTTTTTCATGAGGATCGTCAATTGTTTATCATGGAACCGTCTCGGGGATTTAGAATTAAAACAGTTATTTTAACATGGCTCCTCAACACTGTTGATTAAATATATATACTTTATTATTTGTCAAGTTATTCTATAGTTAGACTGCTTACTATAATAAATACCGCTTACTTAAGCAATTTTATAATTTTGTGAACCCCATGTACTCGTGAAATCATATATACATACATACATATATATATATATATATATATATATATATATGTATATATATATATATATATATATGTGTGTGTGTGTGTGTGTGTGTGTGTGCGCGCGCGCGCGCGTGTGTGTGTTTATTAGCCTCCACATATATCCAAAGGAGGTGTTACTTAGCAAAATATTAACAGATGCTTCATTCGTTAAAAATAGCAATCGTTATTACATGACTTGCATATTTTTCTTCTTCTTTGTGCCTCTACGCTGGTTTCGGCTTTAGCCGTCCATGCATAGCCTCCACATATCACAATACTACTTATTCAGCTCGTTTGCAATATGTGGATTAGACTCAGGGGCGACGACCACCCGAAGTGGCGTCACTCACTTCAATCTATGCTATTTTACCGGAACTTGGAGGAAGAGATAGATTCACGCCTCTCAAAGTGGTATTAGCGCGAAGCGAACTCAAACTGTCCTGGTCAGAGTTTGGACTTGACTGTTTGGCCAATCGTACTTCCTCGCTTCGATATGGACATCACAATAATTCATGCAGAAACCCAAATGAATAAATGAAGAACATCATTAGAAATCGTCATCAAAACCATCAACATTAGTTAGTTTGCCTGGCTGGTTTGCTAGTTACGTATCTATGTATACATCACGCTTACTACCACACCAATGGAGCTAGAGGGCTGAAAATTTAAATATTTACTCACTGTATCTATAAAAATTAACTTTTTCTTTGGTTTTCTAAATTCCTTCCTATCAGGTTTTTTGTGGTGGATTCCATTAGCAATGTATGTTAATGCTAGATTCATCTTTTAATTTGTGTCCAGCAGCATTCACGTTGGTTTTTTGAAAATTCAGATTTTTTTAATGATCACTGTGCAACAAAAAGCAAAGAAGTAAATTCATAGATCATCCCTTTTTCTGATATCTTAATTGATCAACCCCAACACGGCTGCCAAAAGATATTTGTCACCTGACAGACTCTATTAAATAACTAACTAGACGTGTTTCTTTTCTTTTCTTTTTTTTCAAGTTAAGGAATAATCAGAAAATATCTTACATAAATAAATATTCAAACATCCTTTGAAGTTCATCATGTGTTGTTTAAAAATAAAAGAAAGAAAATGAATGACGCTGATTTAAAAATAGATACTTTTATGATCACATGTGACAAAAGCAGAAACGAAATGTGTCCCTCACGAGTTCCATACCGTAGCAATGCCCTTTGGACGTGTTTTCTTCCTGTTGTCAAGGTCATGTGATATCCGCCTACTTGTTTGTGCGTGCGCCCACAACAAAATACCTATTGGCGTCCTTTAACACTTCTCCAGAGTAGGGTGTTGACGAGAGGTTATATTCCTGGCGGGGGAGGGGGTATCCGGATGTTTATTTTCAGGTAAAAGACATGGAAGTTCTCAATTTGTGACTTGTCCTAAGCTGTCACTGTTCAGAGGGACTCTTTCATCCCCAGCCTCTGTGAGGTTTCAACTTTTAAACGTCCTCCCCCACGGTGAAAAGGTTGGCTCCAGGGAGAGGCAAATTCCGTGTTTCTCCGCTCCCCTACCCCCGCGGACGCCCGCCCTTGAACATACCAACAAACTATCTTAATTCGACTGCGACCAGACGTGACGTGTCTCACCCACTGCATACCAGAATCCATTTTTTTTTCAAGTTAGAAAAACGTTCAAGAGAGATTATACAATCCATTCACTTGTTTATTTATTCCGGGTACTGCACCCGTTTGTGACATCATTCCAGAGAGCATTTGCTTAGGGACAATGAAAGCGAACCAAAGAGAGAATAGTGAGGAGGAGAGACTGGGGTGGGGTTTTTCCTATCCCCACCCCGATCTGTCTGCCTTTCTTAGTTTCTAGGTCAGACACTCGTCATTACGCAAGAGACTTCCAGCATCTACCAACCTCGTTTTAAACTGTTTTTCTTTTCTTTCTCTTCTAACCACATCCAACAACTCGCTCTCCTGACGATCACAACTTATCGGAATAAATATTTCTCTTCACTATGTTTCACTATGTCGACTTTACGTCATTCCATGGTCTTGCCTTACTTCCATTCATTTCTTTTTTTCCGGGAAAGTTCATTAACATTTTCATTTCCTTCCTTTTTTTCCTGACTGCAATGGTGTTTAACTGGGAAAGGGGGTGTAGTGAGTTGTTGGGGGCGTGAATAACTCCAAGAGGGGGCACGAGCACAAACAAATAAAGTAAGAATTTCTCTAATTATTTTTGGAATTCTCTTGACAAATGTTTGCATACAGTATCGTGATTAGGTTAATATGTGGACAAGCTTGGCTGCTGCTGGGTCAAGCTCCACTCCTACTTCAACAGAAGATGATTATTACAAATTTTGTATTGTATGTATATTCCAAAGATTATGTGTTCATAAATCACTCTCCTCCCCCCTCTCTCTCACACACGCAGGCTCACACATTTTGTCCAGCGCGATGAAAGCTACTTCCAAGAACAGGTTTCCAAAAGGAATAAATTAGGTGTGGATTGTTGTTGGACGGATATATATATATATATATATATATATATATATATATATATATATATATATATATATATATGTGTGTGTGTGTGTGTGTGTGTGTGTGTGTGTGTGTATGTGTGTGTGTGTGTGATATAAATGTATATTTAGTTATTTAGATATATACATGTAGTGGTCAGCGCCACCTATCCTATGTTAATCCCTGTGTACACTTTCCCCATATAGACAAATCTTTAGACCAGAGAGTGCAACCGTTTCAGAGTTTATAAGACATATTCACGCAAGCAAACATTCGTCAGTATAAATATAGTTTCTCTTCTAAATATGATTATGTCATGAAATAAAATATCCTTGAATCTTTTCATGGTTAATAACTCCTGACAAGATCTAGAAGACGCCCAGAAGAATGTATTCAAATGTAAAGTATTTCTTACGTTCCATTTGATAAGTATCCCTTCCTGATTTGTGATACGCCTCTTCTGGTCAGATCTGACTCATCGCATAAAGAGTGGGAGTGATCACATTTTACCCAAATCTGGACCTTTGCCCACACAGTCGGCGAATTCCTCTCTACAAAATACATATTTTAATAATGTTGATGCTAAACCTGGCCTGGACAGACAAGAAATGAACGGGTGGATACCTTAGCCGGCTCTTTGGAGATTTACAACGAATCGTACATTTGTACTTATGCGTAAAGATGTCGATTTGATCAAAGCTATTTCTTCCTCGTGGGTATCTCAAATTTTATCATTGGGTGAGAACAAGAAGAAGTAGTGGGGCACTGGTGGTACCAGATCAGGGCAAGCCCGGTCATTGCCCTGGCCCCAGCAGCCTTGACCGAATCTTGTCCGTACTTGCAGAATTTGATCTCTACTCATAACTTATGTAAAAACTTTTCTTTCCGCACTTTGCCCGGGTTGGTGAAAAACCCTGGCGAATCTCACATTTACAGAGAAGTCACATCCACCTACCACTTCTGTTTGTTTGAGAGCTATGGTATTTAAATGGCCGGCAATTGAGCGTAAATGAGCAGAACTTGGTACGGCGAGTCAAGTCGAAGTCATTGTGAGTGACACATAGTGATAGGTGTTATGGTTCAAGTAACCAGAAGTTACTTATTGAAGAATCAATCAGATATAAATACATCCATGGGAAACAAGTGGTGTCGAGTCCATACTAAGATTTATTTATTGAAACCTTTCCTATAGTATAACATTTATACAGTTATGAAATAAAATGAAAACTAACAAAAACACTTGAAAAAAAAGAGTCATTAAAAGAGCAATTTTAGGAATAATTCAAAGGGATAGAATAAGTTCAACAACGATCCGATGATAGACTAAGGTAGAAGATATCATAAAAAAGATGGAGATGGGCAGTACACATAACAAGAAGTAAGGATTACAGCTGGTGGCAAAGGTTACTCGATTGATGTCAAAAGGATGAGAAACAGAAAAGAGAAGAACAGGCACGAAATGGATAAATGAGATAGAAAGTTTGCTGGTAAGACACGGCACAGTTAGCACACTTATGGTCCACATTGAAGGTCTTTCGGAAAGGCCTTTCTCAAACTAGACCTGAAATAGCTGCTGCTGCTGCTGATCCTGATGATGATGGAAATTATGCATCACGTGTATGTGTATGTGTGTGCGTACGCGCGTGTACTTAGAGGAAGACAAATAAACAATTATCGCTCAATCACGACTCAATCGCTACTTTGGAAATTGGATCCACTTTTTGACCTGGAATGACGAAGGATCTTATGTTTGAAACATTGACCACCTACCAATACTGTTAATCGCAGTGAATTGCTGATAAATGAGCGACAGACCCACTCATGCGCCGATTTGCTAGCGTTGGAAACAAATCCTGGTTTAAGAATGGGGACTGTTTGTTCCAAACTTTAAGAGCCCACGTGAGATTGGTGTGGACGGATGTATGTGTCACAACAGGATACCAATAAGGCTTTGGGTTGGGATATCCGTGAATGTAGGACGCCCACGCAGGTAACGAGAGACAGATAGATAAACACATTGACAGATGCAAACCAAGATATGTCCACAATGATTGATGGACAGGATCTGATGGATTCGGTTGTTACATATGAAATGTCATTTTGCAAAAAAATAAGAAGCTGATATAAACCAGGGTTTCTCAAACTTTTTCCACTCACGAAACTCTACTGAGACTTAATAAAAATATTTGGAACCTAAAAGACACACACACACACACACACACACACACACACACACACACACACACACACACACACACACACACACACATATATTTATGTTAAGAAATATTGGGGATTATCAAGCAAAAATTCTGAAAACGCCAAAGTCCTGAACTAAAGTCCAATGTCAACACACGTGAACATTGAATATATGATGCGGAACCCAGTTTGAGAAACCGAAAGAAGATGATAACTGCAACTTTTGAATTGTACACTTTCCAAAGATTTTCTGTTCAAAAAGCACTGACTATAAACTACAAAAAAGGTAAATCCAAATATTACCCACTTGAAGTAATAATCTTTTCTAAGCAATCCTCCAATGATGATATGTCGTCAGTATAAAATTCTTTAGGTTCAGTGGCCACAGATTCAGTAAAAGCACAATTTATGGCTTCCCTGTTATTGAAGATTTAATTGCAGATTCCAAACGCTTGAAAGGATGATGCTCTATAACAAACAAGTGATGCGAACATGGAGGATGCTGCAAGACCGCGAATCCCAATTCTCCAAACTTAAACAAAGGTTAATGCACTGTCATGGGTCATTTATCATTATTCAGTTTTGAAATTTAGCATTAGTAAATCTATTACAGACAATATTCGAAAAAGGGCTCCGTAGCGAATCAGCGCTAGATGGGTAGCGTTAAGTTGGATATTTCTTTGGTATGATCTTCATGAAACAAATCACTGGAAGACTGAATAATTAACATTCTCCGCCTGTCTTTGAAATTGGTATTCAAGACATTGCTTTAATTTGGACTCGGACAGCAAGATGAGAATAATGTGATTTCGCACATAACTGGAAGAAAAAAAAATAACAAAAAGAGAGGAAGGATTGACAGGAAGAAAGAAGGAGAAAAGAAAGAAAGAGAAAAGAAGAACCATGATAGAATGAAAAACGGGGACGAACAAAGATAGAAAGAAAGAAAGAATGAAAGACAAAAAAAAGAAAATCAACCCAGAAAGTGAAGACGAAAACAAACCAACCAAGATGGAAAAAAAAAAACAAACAACCAGAAAGAAAGAATATAAGAAAGAATGAAAACGAATTACAATGAGAGAACGTAAAAGAAGAAAACTGAGAAACACGGATAGAAAATATAAAACAAAACCCGAAGGAAGTCTTGAAAGATTTTTTGCTTCAGGCGCCGAAAAGGCTCCAAATTGAGAAGTGATTTCCACACTATTTCTTTTTTTCCTCTTCTATTTCTTCCTTATTACCTTCTCGTAACCAACATTCGCTCAGTTGACACGACTAATTAAAGAAAGGCGTCGCCACTGCCGCCTTTTCAGCCAATCAAATGTCTTGCACTTGGGCTGTGTCAATGACGGATTCGAAATGAGAAGAGGACGCCCGGCGCGACGATTTTGCCATATACACTTAATTGCCTGTTGCTTCATCCGCCCGACAAACAACACACCAAAAGTAACAACGTCGTCATAATTATATTTGTCATTACAGTACCAGACCATTTATCCGGCTTTCAGAAAACCGGGATTACCAGAAAACCGGCTATTTTTCAACTGGTTAGTTTTGAATCTGGTCGCTCGGCTGCTCTTCATTTTTATCTTCATGGAGTGGTTGAATTTTCTCCAAATCAACATTAGTGAATTAATATTGATTATCTAGACCCTGTTTTTGAAGAGGATTGATTTGTATATTTTATTAACCGTTTCATTTTTTACTTTTCTTTCATCGCAAGATCTGGTAATACATATTCTACATCTAAAGAATTTCAAATGGATGGAAACAGACCCTCCTTTAGAATTATCTAATAACTTATATCTGTTAAATATAAATTCGTTCTTAGCTTTCTGCTGTTTAGTCTACATTTAAACAATCTGTTAGGCCTTCAACCAAAAGTCTGGAAATCCTGAAATCAAGGTCACTTCCAGTCCCAAGCTGGCCGGATGAATGTTCCAGTACTGCACTCATCGTGATTATTATTGGCTGTTGTCTTATTGCTATAGTTATTGTTACAGGAGATTTTTATCTGAAAAAAATCCTTGGATGATTCATTCATCAGTATAAAAAGCTCTGGTCTAGAACACGTGTATTTGAAATAAATCGGAACCTAAATAAAAAGGACACTAGAATAGCAAATGTCGGGGACTGATGAAACTGATGAAAGTTTTGTTCGGACAATCTAATCTCTTTCTACCATTAATGATGTTGACAATACATTTTAGCTGATTCATTCTAAAGCGTTCTACATGTGTAATTTGTAATATCTGTAAGGAGAGAAATCGATAAAACAGAAAAAGGAGGAAGAGACAAATCTTAGACAGTTGATGATTTTCCTCAAAGTTAGAGTTAAGACAGATAAAACGGTTTGAATTTCTTCAATGACCCATTTTCGTTGTCATTCGTAGGTATGTCCGAAGCTCAATGATGATGAAAGCACAACAAATATTACACAACAAATATCTGTTTTTCAACATAATCTTCTTCTACGTCAATGCACTTAATTGAATGTTGAATAATAATCATATAAATCGAATGTCATACTGTGAGAATTTCAGATTAAAATCCGACTAATAACTACGTATCAGGCTACGGAATTATAAATACAAACTCATCGTTTACCTTTCATCAGATTTCTGTTGCTTTTCCTCGCAACGTTCAGTTCGTTTGACATTCTACTTGGGCTACATGGATTGGAAATGAAACTGTTGCCTCTGACGAGATTTGAACTCGCATACCTTATCCTTAAGACGGCTTATCGATTTAACCATGCAAATTTGAAGTTGTTTTTGTAAGTTCTTTAATTGTCTCGAGACAAATAACTTAACCTCTTCACTTCTAGTTCGGTTGTCAAGTGGAAATCAGTTGGATGGATTTAAAATAGGGTTAACTTGCCATCACAGTCCATAATTGGAATTTGGAGTCATGGTCTGTATAAATACTGGAAAACATCTAAAATAGAGTGAAAAAAAAACATCTAGAATAATACACCCATCAAAGTGAGGCCCTAAAAAGATACTCCCCACCCAAAAAAAAAACGAAATTTCTTCTTAGAAGGGGTTTATTGTCAATTTTCAAGTTATAGACAGACGGTATGGTCAGGAACTCTGGAAGACACAAACACGTAAACACATAAATAAACGCACGTATGAAAAAGGATGGAACCCTTCGCCATGATTTGATGGCTATGGCTGATCAACCAGTATATATATATATATATATATATATATATATATATATATATATATATATATATATATATAGATATATATATATATATATATATAGAGAGAGAGAGAGAGAGAGAGAGAGAGAGACAGACACACACACACAAAATTATTTTTCATTTTTATGTGATTTACGTCCGTAAGACCCTCCTTTCTTCAGGGAATTCATTAGTTTAAAAAAAGGGTGATTTTTAAAGGTTTTAGAAAGTGTCCTATTCACAATACTAGTGTAATGTGAAAAAGAGCCCTCAGTTTGTACCATGTCCCGTCATTCGTGAACAGCGATCGTAAAATGATTTTAAAAAACAGTGTTATGGTGTTTCTGCCTCTACAACTTCAACATGAATCAGCGTTCGTTTTTGTTCTTATTGATTTCAATTCTGTAGCCTAATTACTTCCCTTCTTCTTACTCTTTGATGTCAAAAGTACACGAAAGGACTCGCTTACGCTCGCCAAAAGCAAACAAAGACGAAAGTCATCATGTAAGAATATGTAAAACATTGCCACAATTTTAATGCTAAAAGTAATATTTTATTTTTACTGTCTTAAAAGAAACATTCTATGAAAAAATAGAAATAATAATTGATTTTGATTCGAGAACAAAACGAACAATTCAAAAATAATACAGGAAAGATAACTCGTGTACTAGATTGGTAGAAATGGCTCGTCGTCACATTTTAGTTCTATTGTGAATAGGGCCCCATCTAAAATCTTTCAAAAATCAACTTATCAAGAATTAACAAATTCCCTAAGGAGAGGAAGGTCTTATGGATCTACAGCAATTATTTATTTTTTTCAGCCGGGTCACAGCATGTCAGAAGTGCCGTACAGCCTTTCTTGGCGCAACATGATGATGAAATAAATTGTTCATTTCTATAAAGAAAAATAGTTTCTCTAACATAGCTATAACTCACATCATCTTATCTGATAAATCTTATCCAAACTCTGATCATGTTGTGGAAAAGTTGAGAATCTTAAAAAGAAAAAAAAAATTATGAGAAACAGGCATTTCTATAATAGTCACTTTTTTCAAGCTTTCGCTTGTAAGTTCTGAGAAAGCCTTATACGGGCGAAATGTACGTAAGCAATTACATTTGAATCAAAATTTTATATTCAAGTCTTTTTTTCCTTTTTCCACATCATTCATAAGTAAGGAAGCCCTAACAAGTAATAACAAAAGGGCGATGAGTTCCTTTCTCTTAATTCCCATCCGGTGAGACACAAGTGAGTTGACGCCTGCGTCCACCAAAAACCTTCACCGATGTCGACCGCGCGACAAGCATCATCACTTGAGGATCACTTTCCTGTCGGTGGTGGACCATCTTCACTTCCCTTCTTCATTCTTGTCGCTTCCTCTTGTCTTTTCTCACTCGTCGGCGCCATCAACTGTGAAGAACTCTTTGTATGCCTATCTGTCGATTAGTTAGTTACTTCCTTTTTTTTGTCGACAGAAGTACTTCCCAGGCGAAAAAAAAACTTTTCTCTCTCTTCCAACCTACCCTCTCTTACACTTCCTCTCTCTCCCACCCACTTCTCTGTCTTCCGCCCTCCTCTTTTCTCTCTTCCACCCAACTCTCTCTCACCCTTCCCCTCTTTATCTTTTTCGTCCTCCTCTCTCACTCTCCTTCGCCACCTCTATCTTTCCATCTCTCTGTTTCCCTCACTTCTATCCTCCCCTTTTTGTTCCTCTTCTCACTATCTTCCTCTCTCATCTGTGTGCGTGTGTGTGTGTGCGTGTGTGTGTGTGCGCGCGTGCGCGTACGTCAGTAAAATATCGTTAATTCTGTTTCGAGTATGATAACCCGTCTTAATTCGTTAAACCGGAACTGCTAATCTTCCGCCGGTAGTCGGCTAATATAGAAATTAATAGCACCCTCTGTGAGAACCCTGCCACCAAGCAATACCACCGTGAGTGCTACATCATATATTGACTAGTGCCTGTGGTTTCTGCTTGTAGCAAAGCATCTCTGATGTATATTTCATTAATAGGACATTATTTATCTGTGACTAGTATTTCTTTCATCTCATTTCTGTTGCTTTTTATTACAACACCCAAATTCTCATTTCACGATGGTTGAGTACTATTGAGTAAGCAGCGCGGATCGGAAACAAGGAATAAACCTCTGGTGAGACTCGAATACAGCCTTAATTCTCAGCAACCTGTCTTTCTGAGACAACCCCCAGATTGATAAGGCTATAAACACCAATTATTTTCAGTAATTCAAATTTAGCTTGTGGTACATACAATCGGTTTATGCACCTTGTAAGTTAGAGTGTGATAAATAGATATTTCAAAAATTCAATTTACTATAATCTACTTATGTAAAGAACAGTTTCTGTTTCTCTGTCCGTAATCATGGACTCTTCCACTTGGAGGTAACCGTTTTGATGATAAAATATCTGCAACCCACCAACAACGAAGTCTTCCATTGGAACGAGTTCAGTTGACCCCCCCCCAACAATAATTAAAAGAAAAACATTCCGTCGAAATTCAAACATATCCGTGATTTTTTGTCACGGGTCTAGTCATTACACATGTAGTGACAAAGCAAATTCTCTTATTTTTTTTTTTTTTAAATGCAGCAATAATCACGGTTGCATTTTAGCGCCGACTATATTTGAACCGGGTTTCCGTAGGGTAGGCTATGTGTCATTTCCTCGGTAACTTTACAGGTACTCAACCAAAGCCTCCCCTGAGCTCAAGTCAGGTTTCCCCTCAACAAACAAAATATCTCTGGTGGTTGGAGATGGGCAGAGATAAGCCCTAAATTTCGGGCCGAAAATTCCTGCCTCATTCTCTATCTGTGCATAATTAGCAATGTGCACTTGTCGTCTGTTACGCTTACGTCAACAGTGACGGTTTGTGACGTAACTTGGTAAAAAAGAAATTTTGTGTTACCTTCACTTGACAAATTGTACCTTTACCTAATTGTACCTTCAGATAAGTTTAATATTCAGGAAATATTGGACATAAACAAAGAAATGCTGCGCGACGTGATTGGGAATTATTTATCATATTTTTGCAGCAAAGTCGATTATATAAACAGCTTGCAGATAATACAGTTTCTTAATATGAAAAAAAATCAAAGGAAAAAAATAACTTCGTGATGTTCATTCCTTCTAAATAAGTAGAAAGTTTATGAGTAACACCCGATTCATCACAAAATGTTTGTATATATATCTTGGTAGTCTATTTAGAGATATTACGCCATGCAATGCTATGTTTAGTAACTTATTGTGAATTGGTATCGATCTGTAGAATAATAAAGTATGTGAGTTATAAAATATTTATTACATTTAGATCATAGTTACTAATGGTCTGACTAAGTGAACAGCAGATAGCTACAGTGAGACATGGGCTTCACGTAATGCAACAGAGTCTGACTGGTGTCTAAGTAGCGAATTAAATTGTCAGGTGCTCAAGGGAAGCAATCAATGAGAAATTCGACCGTACTGGATGCATCTTAGATCTGTGGTCCCCAACCAAAGGGCTGCTAAAGCATGTACTGCCGGGCTGCGAAGAAAATATCAATATCCTTTTATTTTCGTTGTAAAATAAAAACAAATTTATTTCCGCAGGTCTTGACATTAAATTGTTGGATCAGTTCCTTTACAAACGTAGTTGAGTGTTTAAAGCCACTTGTAAGTGACTTTTAATTGACTTGTCACCTATATTACCGTCATGATTAACCCCACTCCTTCGACTGGTTCGCAAAAATAATGTCAATATTAAACATGTTCAGGGTGCAAAAAAGGTTGGGGACTTCTGTTTTAACTTATCAGGAAGACCCATTACAGCAACCTCAGGGGAAAAGGGGAGACAAAGCATTGGTGTTCGCTGTCACTTTTTCGGTCGGGAGGCAAACAAGGATATTTTCGGAATATATCATAGCAGCAAACCTATTACCAGCGAACAAATAACGATAATGCTATGCAGTTTCTTCATATGAATCCAGGTAAAATGGCATCATTACAAAA
The DNA here is from genome assembly GCA_963457665.1 of Thysanoteuthis rhombus. Classification (NCBI taxonomy): domain Eukaryota; kingdom Metazoa; phylum Mollusca; class Cephalopoda; order Oegopsida; family Thysanoteuthidae; genus Thysanoteuthis; species Thysanoteuthis major. The sequence goes on along the minus strand of OY735219.1, from coordinate 46,272,117 downwards.
AGCATCAGTCAAAATGCAAACTGTATTGTACAGACTGCTGCAAGTTACAATGTTAATCAGTCAATAGGCATCAATGGAGAATATCAACTCTGCAGTGCGAATATTTCAACTTAATTCATACTAATTAGCTAATTTAATTGAATGAATGTTTTATGGTGATATTTTTTCTATTTCTTACCATATGTCGAAGGAGGAAGAGGTAATAATTTTGTTTTTGATTTATAGTCTCAGGAATGGATAAAGGTTTCATTATTTTTTTTACTTATCATAAGTTACAGGAAGAATAGAATATGCAATTATTCAAATTCGTTTTAATACTATAAAGTTATAAAATAAGTGATACTTTTCAAATTATATAAGTAAACATTAATGTCTAATAATTTTTTTTTATGTGGCTCCAAAAAGTATACAATAGTCTTTAAAAAGTATCATCAAAAGGTATAATCATACAATGATAATGATAATGAATATTCTGTTATCAAAATTGACTTATTCCATTTTGAAATTAATTCATGAAATAATTCTTATTCCATTTTAAAATTATTTCTGTAGTATGAACTAAATAAATTCATAAAATATTTCTTATCCCATTTTGAAACTATTTCATTAGTATGAACTAAATGAATTAATGAAACATTACTTATCTGACTCTTGATTACTGATTTTTGAATATAAATTAAAATATTAAGTAATCTTCAAACAGTGCCCTGTCGATTGGGCTACGAAAGCCAAGCAGATTATATCCGCACTGAGTCACATAGCAACAGTCATTTTCATTTGATTTATTTATCATCGTTGTCGGAAGATCTTTTGAATCAAAATATTCGATAATCTTTGCCAAGTATTTCAATTCATACTTAACGATTTGAGTGTCAGTCGAATGAGTATTTTCCCATGACTGAAGCAGAGGAAACTGAAGCCGTTTATTTCAATAGTCTCTCACACTCTTCATTACGGTGATTCTGATAGTTGAAATGGCAGATAACTTCGTAGCAAGATGGATCGTCATTTAGCCACGTTCTTCATTTCCCGATTTTGATTCGTTATTCGAAAAGCTTTTAGGGAGGAGTAATGCATTGAGTTAACTGATTCTTCATGCACCATCTTGACTATCAGAAAAATAGCTGACCCTTTACTACAATCGATAAAGCAATTTAATAATATACAGGTCTGGTTAGTCCCTCAACAGAAACTGTCAATGACCGTTGTTTTTGGCAGCATGCTATGTTGCGGACGACCAATGAAAAGAAACTGAAAAAGGGATGATTAATGGATAAGTTACAACTCTTACTTCTTGTTGGACAGTGATCACTAAAATAAAGTCCTAATTTTCCAAAAACAAGCATGAATGCTACTTGGCACAAATTAAGGGATCAGTTTAGCATAAACATACATTGCCAATTGAACCTTCCATCGCAAACCTATTCAGGGGTTGGGATTAAAAGAAAACAATTCATAATAAGGAGTGAATGTTTGAATTTTCAGTCCTCTAGCTTTATTGGTGTGACTTGTACGCGCAATGAATATACATACCTGACCAGCCAGACACATAGACAGCCAGACTCACTCAAGAACTGAAGTAATCGATGTTGACAATTCTGGTGAGATTTAGTTTGCCGTCTCTAATAATATGGCAAAATGAACCACATCTCATAAGTTTTAACATGTCTGTAGATAAATCCTCGGGCTTACAGCCTTTGATTTGTTATTATTAGATACTTGTGAGAACTTTTTCTGGTACATGAACCTTAGTGAACCTACTTAATTTTTCGTAATTTCTCTATTGCGTTAAATTTAGAAAAAACAACGCAATTATCTTTCTGTATAAGTACAGCGTAATTGATAATTAATAGTATTGTATAAGAATTGATCACTTGAGCCTCAACACGCCTGTTTTGAGCCACGAAACGCTTTCCGCTCTTCAGACACTAAGTCCACATTGCCCGCTGAGCCCCCGTATTGAGTGTGCGCCCCATGTTTCGAATCATTGGTCGAAAGATCTTTAACCACTACTAGGTCATGAATGAACAAAGACACCAAGTGACTGAAGAACTTTCCATCACTAACACGATACTAATTATTCATATTTCTGCACTAGCTGACCCAGAGAATCAGTCATTGAACCAGAAAGTGCCCAAACATATAACTGGTTGACATAACGACACCATGAGAAAGAATTAATAGGTATGAGTTCTGGAATTCCCGAAGAAGTATACTTCCCTCTACGCTGTGTGCATGTATACGCGCGCACACGTTTTTCAAGCAGTATGCAAAAGGAACTAAAGTTAGTTACCGGAAATAATAATAATAATAATAATAATAATAATAATAATAATAATAATAATAATAATAGATTGATTCAATAGAACAACAAACTCAGCATCATTGTCAATAACTGAACAGTCAAAGCGTCAAACATTGAAGCCGTTGAAGAGCATTCCATGGAAGAAGAATAATGGTCAGATTGAATTCTGTTCATGACATCACAGAAATAGAGTTTTGAAAAACATCTTGGAACATGTTATTGATAATCTATACCAATCAAAATAACAAGCACACGCACATATAAAAAGGCGAAAACCCTTCACCATTTTTGGTGGCTTCAATTGAACAAAGTAATTCAAAGTATAGAATTAACCATGAGAAATAGGCTGTGCCATAATTATCCCGAAAACATCTTAAATAGGGTTCTAAAAAATGATCTCGAAACAATTTCAAGTTTAGTTTTGCTCATATTTTTTTCATAGGAAAGAATCAACACAACATGAAATTGTTGTACACCTAATTAGAAGGAGCAACGAAGGAGTCCAGACTTGACAAAGTAATGAGGGCATGGCGGGACAGGTGTGCTAACAGCTGCTCCATGACGAATTGGTATGATGTTTTCTTTGCTTATATTAGTCTGGCACAAAATCAAAGGTGTGGAGAACCAAAGTGGAGCGAACTCTCTACTGTAGTAATGGTTTGCGAGGCAAACGTGCTAACCATTGCTTCATGGTGATGTACAGAGCATTCTCCTTAGCTCAGATACTGGGAGTGCAAAGCATCTATTCATGATCGGATTCATAGTAATAGGTCTTACAATAACTAACTTCTTCACAATTGCTAAACTGCATAATATACACCATGAACTTGTAATAATAAGATCGTTGTTCTTTAGACATTGTGATCTGTCATATGCAACCAGGCCTGTTAGTTAGTGTCCTTACGCTGACTACGGCTCCTTATATCATACGCTTTCCTGTCACGGCTATTCTACCCATATTTGTGAGGAGAGATGGACCCATGCCCTTCCTAAGAGCATGTGTGAAATGAACTCAAATTATCTCAGCCGGAGTTTGAATACCGCCCGGCCAGACGGCACTTCCAGTGAAGTCTGTTAGGTATAGAAAGTACTTGCTCTGTACAACAACAATAAACACTCCTAAATGTGGTGTACACAAACAAGCAGTTTGTTTCACTCAGCGGAGAGAGAGAGAGAGAGACAAAAAACAGCCTGAAACTCTTAAAATGCGAACAGGAAGAGGGAGAAGGTCGAGAGATACTATCATGCTTTACTATTTCCGGAGAGTAGGAGGAGCCCGGAAGTTTGAATTTATTTACTTATATTCTTGGGGGTTTTGTTTTGTTTTTCTTTGTTTTTGTTTTGTTTTTATTGTTTTTTGTCTGAGATCCTTCGCCGACTCTGTTCGACTAAACTTCTGCAATCTTAACAAGAGACAAAAAAGTAGAAGAAGCGTAGCTTAAAAAGAAAAGGGAAAGATTTTTTTGATTTGTTCTTTAATCGTTATCTTCACCTTTCTTTCTTTTTTTCTCTCTTTCTTTTTTCTCCCTTCCCTTCATTCCTTCTTTTTACTTTCTCCCATCCTTTTTCTTATCCCTTGTTGTTGTTGTCCTTCTTCTTCTTCTTCTTCTTCTTCTTCTTCTTCTTCTTCTTCTTCTTCTTCTTCTTCTTCTTCTTTCTTTCTTTCTTTCCTTGTGTTTTTGTTGTCCTGTGCGATACTTATGCTCTTATCATTGTCTCTTTTTACACCTTTATTACTTCTCTGATGTCTATTGGCCTTTCTCTCCGTTTTCCCTTTCATCTGACGCCTCTAATGTATTGAAAGGAAAACTTTTTTATTACGTCTGTTTTCATACACTTTTCTTCATCATCATCATCATCATTATCTTCTTCTTCTTCTTCTTCTTCTTCTTCTTCTTCTTCTTCTTCTTCTTCTTCTTCTTCTTCTTCTTCTTCTTCTTCTTCTTCATGAGAAACAGTTCAGCCACTTTCTTTTTCCTCTTATTCTCGTTGTTTTTGGCAGAGATCAAACCGCCATTATTTTCATTCTACTTTTTATCACTACAGCCTTTGTTTTCTCATTTTATCAATTACCACCTCCGCCGCCATCATCATCATCATCATCATCATCATCATCATCACCACCACCACCACCATCATCATCATCATCATCATCATCATCATCATCATCATCATCATCATCATCATCATCATCATCATCATCATCATCATCATCATCATCATAATCCCTTTTCTTTTACTTTTCTTTTATTACCCCTGTACCATAATAGTTGATTAACTTGCATATATATATTACCCCACTAAATGTGGCAACCTTTATGGAACAGAGATAGTATTTTATGCTTACCTTCTGTTAACGTGTCTGCTTCTTATTTACTTTATACAAGGGCGTAGCTGAGAAGTTGGGGCTATTTGAAAACTCCCCCAGACACCCAATGGAAAGATCCCAGAAAGCTTACAGTAATTCACCCACTGTATATCTAATGACAAATATCACTAGACGTTGGAGGAGTCCTCCCGGTTTCTCAAAACCCCGTAAATCTAGAGCTGGGCCTCAGCTTTTCACCAACGTTTTCGTTAACCTTTTTTTTCTTCTTGTTTTGTTTTCTTAGTCTCGTTTCCTCTTTCATCTCCTATTTTTTTTTCTTTCTTTTTTCTTCCGTTGTCTTTCCATCTGTCTGTCTCCTTCCCATCCCGGTTTGCGTCTGTTTAGCTATTAAGCGATATTCGGCTACTTGAATTTCGCCCATTATCTGGCTTAGCGTGCCCACACTATCTATCTATTTATCTATCTATCTATCTATCTATCTATCTAACTATTCAAACTTAGTTTCTTTCTCACTGTGTTTATCTATCTGTCTGTCTGTCTGCCCCCCCTCTCTCTCTCTCTCTATCTCTCTCTCTCTCTCTCTCTGTATGGTTGGTTAACCGACTTCTCAGCGCACGTCTACTTAGTGCCGACAGCTGAACGTCGACTTCTCTGCGCACGACCAAATGACACAAGGGCAACTCCGCGCACAATAACTGAGCGCATCTCAGCACAAGACGGACAAACAAAAACTAACTATAGCAATAAAGCAATTCATTTAGATATAAATACTTCATTATTTTTGTGTCGAATCATTTTGGTGAATTGATTTACTTCTGCTTGGTTCAATTTGATAATTCATGATTTGCAGGAACAAACTTTAAAACCATTTATTCATTTACATCAACTTTGAAAAAAAAGTTGGAATAATAATGTATCTCCCCAAATTTAAGTACAATTCATTTAATCATTGTTTAGTTCTTATTTGTTTTTTGTTTTTTTATCTTGTTTTTGTTTATTTATTTGGTAATCTTTGGTTTAACGATCATAAATGTATAGCATCTCTCATGGACTATTTTATGCTCTTTTAGAACGTATAGCAATAATTAAACATCTTTTTAAGAGTTTGGTTATGACAGCAAGAAAATAACATAAATTTAGTCATGAAAAAGAAAAATAATTTTGCGTACTCTCAGAGGATCTATGGGCAGATTGAGGCCATGATTATGTTTTTGCCCCAAAATTTTATCGATTCTGCCATAATCAACGAATCTGTCAACAGAAAAATGGAGACGAGTTTTGGAATTCTTTCGAAAATAGAATTGGTAAGTTAGAAATTTGATTCGGAAAAAAAGCCTCAAACAGTTATACAGAGGGTCTAAGAATATTTATTAATTTGTAAACAAATAAATAGTTTCAGTTTATTCCTACAAACTATAAATTATCAGAAGTAAATTAATTATGCGTATAGTCATTGTTCATGCGTTCTCTTGTTTGTACGCCATTAAAGTTCACTAAGAAATTAAAAAAAAACATTTAGTGTCTACGAATCAAACTTATATTGATGGGAGGTTGCTGCCCAACCTTCGGTTATAAACATGGGAAACGAATGATTTTTTTCGTCAATCTTTCTTCTCATGAATAACGCTAACATTCCATTTAACCAGTTGTCGGTGGTTTTTCCTCATATTCACAGTAAATCTTCATCTGTGTAAATAGTAGTAAAACAGCTTTTGACGAATTCGATGAAACCTTCTGTTCCCTCTTTTTCAAACCTAACAATCAAAGCTGTCGCCATAATCTATCACGCTTTCCTTGACTATTTCAAACTGGTTTCTATTACACGGATTTGATTATTCGCGATTTTTGTCATCAATCCTTTTTTTATCAATTTTGTCTTCAACCGTTAAATGATTTCTCATTTTGCAGACTATTGTGAATAAACACAGACTACAAAAATACTTTACAGTTTCGAAAAACATAAAAAGATTGGACATTATCACGTGTACGGTGTTTTGATAAATTATATCACCTCAAATTTATACTTTTCTCTTTTATGAAGACATTTGTAAAAGTTCAAGTACAGGTATACTCTTTCTCTGTATGTACGTGTTTGCAGTTTCATTCTATGTACAGTTCAGTACTGTTACTTACTGACTGCATTGTACTATATTTTTCAATCAAATCTTATCAATCATTAAGATTTATTTCTGACTTTCATTTACCATCAGCTTATTTCATTAACTGGTTTACTTATGTTAAAATTCGGCTCAACAGTGAAAGCAAAACCCTCCCAGATTAGATATTTTTCTCTTTTTAATCAGATCTCCATTACATTTGGCAAAGTGTCTGCTTTAGAATTTTCTTTTTTAAGGTTTTTGGTGGGGCTGTGCATTCTATTAACGATGTAGATATAATGCTGAGTTGGACAATAAATATCCATTCATTCCGTTGGTAATTATTTTAAAAAAGATGAAACTCTACCTGAACATAATTACAAATGCAAAATCACCCACACACACATGCACACAAAACTTTTGCTTCACAACAAAAGAAAGCGAGATAATTCAAAGATACTTTTGCCCGATGGACGGTCACGCCACGGACAAAAAACAAATTGTTGCCTCATAAAAAGAACCAAAAGAAACTTACCCTTTCCCCACCTAAATCGCAATATCACAGAGAAAATGATGGTCTTATTAATCGATAACAGACAATTCTTTTTTGTTTGGTTTTACGATTCACATCCCCTTTATTATTCCCCCTTTTTATTAAGTAAACAAATTGTTGAGAATAATTTGCCGGACACCCTCAGTCATATATGTTTATTCTGGAATCTCCGTACTCTGCAGAGGTTGTCTTTCCATTATTCTCTCTCTTATCTTTGTATCCTTTTCTCTCCTATAACCTACTCCAGCTTTCTCTAGTACGAGTGTCACTGTCAATTCTACCTACCCCCCCCTCTCTCTCTCTCGTCAGCCTCATGTAAACCTCTTCTTCACTTCTGTCTTGAACTCCCCTTACTGACGCAGAATGTTAGAATCATATGACATTTTCTCTTTCGCTTTCATGAAAATATATTCTTTCTAATATTTCTTCTTCAAGTGCACAGTTTCATGTTATTTGCACTTTATATTGGGTCAATGGCTCGTTTGTAGAGATGTCGAGGTCATCGTCAGACTTACGTAACCCACAAACACTTGCACGTATTATAAAAAAAAAGTTTAGCTTTGTTGCATATTTGTTCCTTTGACTTCTACTCAAATTCACCAATCAGCTGCCAGTATGTTGACGCTGTAAGTCAGGTCCCACTCAGAATATCTCCGTGGAATTTTATGTTTTATGTATAAGACACCCAGGCATGTTTTAGCAAGTTAAATTCTGAAATTAAAAAAAGGATAAATGAATGAAAAGAAGGATCTTCATTCACACTCATCCCGATAATAATGACCTGATTTCTATAATAGTAAAAGTCTGATTTTTGAAAAATATTCATTTAATTAAGATGTGCTAAACTGAAGATTGCAGGGAAAAGTCCAGGTGATTTTCAACTGAATAATAATATGGCTGGGTCTGCGTCCCATAACGAAGATCTATCTATCTATCTATCTATCTGTCTATCTGTCTGTCTGTCTGTCTGTCTGTCTGTCTGTCTATCTACTTAATACTAACACCCGAACGCGCTAAAAATCACTGTTTGCCTTTTTAAGGTCATTTTAATAGCTAAAAACGAAAGAAATTACTGAACATAGCACTGAAAATGAGCTAAAAATAGCGCTATATGTTGAATTTTTGGCTAAATTAGCCAAACTGTTGGGTGACTCAAAAGTTTGGTCTGCTGCTATCATTCGAGGACATTAGGAACGCTTAGTTTGAATTAACTTCATTCAAAATTGGTTTTGATTTTTATTATGACAGCTGTCATATCAACAAGCATTTTACAAAAACAATGTCAAAATTTGTTTATCAATCCTAACATTTAAGGTAGAAGAAATAAGCATTTTATCATGCTTCTTTTTCAAGGAAAGTAAAAATGGGGGGAAATTATGCTCATCATGGAGAAAGTACCGTGAATGATCGAACGTGACCACATGATTGAAAAGTGATTAGCAAAGTTTTGTGCTGGAGATTTTTTGCTGAACGATGCTTCACAGTCGGATTGATCAGTTAAAAATGATGTTTTTTTATACAATGTAGGAGACAGCAAACATAGTAAACATATCCAAATCAAGCATTAAAAATCATTTGCACCAACTTGGTTATGTTAATCACTTTGATGTGTGTCTTCACTTGAATAATCAAGACCTACTGAAGTGTGTGAGTTGCAAATATCATATAATGAAAATGTTTCATTTTTTAAACAAATTGTGAAGGACAATCGAAAGTGGATTCTTTACAGCAACAAAGAATGCAAGAGATCGTAGGACTATCGAAATGAACCACCAATGACTGTACCAAACGCCAGTCTTCATCCAAACAAGATTATGATGCTCTTCATATGGCGGGATTGGAAGAGAATCCCAAGTACGATGAGCTACAGGCAGAAAACCAAATCATTGATTCACACAAATAATGCTTTCAATTAGACCAATCGGAGACAACATTTCATCAAGATATGGCTAGACGGAAGCTTTCTTTGGTGAACATGCAAAAATCGTGGCAATTTGTTTGGGAAGTTTCCAGTCATCCATCAAATTCATATATATATATATATATATATATATATATATATATATATATATATATATATATATATATATATAACAGAAAGTAAAGGTCCTGTTTTACATTGAAGTTTAAAATGGTTCTTTTTTAAAATTTAATTCAATTTCGATTTAGGAAAAAGGCTCTTTACTCATTGACTCTTGAAAAGTGGGTTTCCCTTCATTCTATACCCTTTAAAGAACTTTATATAACCATAAAATCAAGAGAATATGTATATGGGTAGGAAGTAGGTTCCATCTTAGCATTATTGATACATCGTAAATAGAGCCCTTTCAAATATTTTTTTCAAAAACCTTCGTTTAAATCTCCACCCCAGATCCAACATGCCAAATTTGGTTGGGTTGCACCCATGTTTATTTTTATAGTTTGACAGACAAACACACAAACATGCAGATACATCTTATAACACACAGACACCTCTCACTTACATATATATATATATATATATATATATATATATATATATATATATATATATATATATATATATATATATATGCGTGGTGTAATATTCATATATAATTTTTTTGCTGAGCCTAACTTAGTTTTGATTCAAACTTCAAATTATGGAGCAGCCTGTGAGAGTTGAACTCACTACTCAGTCGCAACGATCAGCCTTCAATTCAGGGACAGAAAGACTTAAAGACAGAGAGACAGAAAGCAGAACTAGCCAGTTCAACAACCCTCAAAGGGATATTCTCTGTCAAATTACCCTTGTATGTAAAATAAGCAAGGAAGGAAAAACAGAAAATAAATGAAAAAAAAAAAAGGAGAAAATAACGAAAAAAAAAGTCACCCAAAAAAGGAAAGTAGGGAATTGAGTCTATTATTCTCACGATTCTAAAATGTCAAACAGAAGAAAAAAAAACATTTTGGTTTGGTTTCTTCTTTTTCTCCTTCGTCTTCTTCTCCCACTCAATTCTATTTATTTTCATTCGCCGTTGAGCGTTTGGCGTTGTTATTTCACCACTTCCCTTCCTTCCACCCTTTCCACCATCATCTCTCTTCTCTCTCTTCTTTTTTGTTGTTGATGTTTTTCTTGCTGTTTCCTCCATTTGCAATTTGTTCTTGTGCCTATCATGAATTAGCCGACAATATCACAACAATTACCCCGATGTTGTCATAAGCCAGATTATGGTATAAAAAAGAAAAAAAAGAAAGCACTCTGAGGCAGCGGACGGGCTTATGGTTGGTGTCACCCGAGGTGGTAACTCATAGTGTCTCCCAATTTCTATAACTTGTTCTATCCTCAGGATATCTACGATTTTCGTGATCTTTTCTCTTCCGTGGCTCATTATTTATCCTTCTATAAAATTACATAGTTATTCATTGAGAACTTTTGGAGATATAAAGTGGACAGTCATAAATAAGTACAAAAATGTATGAAAAAAGGCGGGAATATCTCTCAATAAAAGGAAAATCCCACCAACTTGATACTACTCCATTGTCCACATTTCCACAAAATTTCATTGAAATTTACACAGAAAGTTTGATATATCGTGTGGACAGATGTGAAAAGTTTTTACACAGTCCTCTTGGCGTCACCCTCTCTGATGGTGTCAACTGGGTGTGACACCACCTCTTCTCCCTTTTGGCGCACCATCACTAGGGGTGGGGGTGCATATGCTATGTCACTAAAAACTTAATGAAAACCAGTTTATATATACTTACGATGCAGTTGAGGTAATTCCCTCAATCCGTCCCAAACTTCAACCGCTTCTTTCTTTAGCCAAAGGCCTAGCCTTCCACAAAATGAGAATCTCTAGAGATAATGGATGGACAGACAGGCAGACAGACAGAGCGTGTTGGAAGGTTCATGTTTAACCCCTTTAGCTTCTTTGGTTGGGATAATTTTTAAAAAACAAAAGAGAAAACTTCCCGCCTCAATTGAAAATAGTGAAGAAATATATATTGATGAATGAATGTTTGTTTTGATGTGTAGGTACAGTCGCTACACTGATTTTACGGCAATACCCTTTTTAATCCGGTGATAGAGAATGTTTCGCCGCTTTCATTTTCAAGCGGCGTTGTGTGGAGAGTCAGCTTTTAATGGTTTATACCCCAATAGGTCCTGGGGGTTCTATCCATTTTGTAGGATTCCTTGCCCAGTTTGCTTCAACTGGCCACAATCATTTCCCTCTTATTTTGTAACCGTTGCACAAAGGAAATAAATGTCTTTGAAAGGTTTATAATCTGAAATAAAGTAGTAATAAATGATGATAAGTATAATATGTTATGATTTCTAACAATAATTAATAATCCGTGATTCGATGGGTCTTATTGTTTATAATTTGTTTCAACATTGCATCACTTAAAATTATGAAATTATCCTTGACGCTTCAATAAATGGAATAAAAAAAACTGAACAAAATAATTCAATATATAGAATTTTATCTCAACTAAATACAGTTTTTTTTATATCCAACATCTCTATGAGTCACTTTCTCTATTCCCTGTTAATTGATGTTATTTTCATTTCTTTTTTAATCAATTCTCTCGATAGAAGTATATCTGCGTCTTCCCTTTCAGTGGTATGTTCTTTTTTGTCACCAAAAAACAACCATTCATTCGTTTTATTGATCAAATCTCGTGATAGATATAAAATTACATCATTCATAAACATGGGATTATACATTAAAATCTTTTTTTGAAAATTATTTCATGTGATTTAGTTTACCTCCTAGTGGCCCCCTTATCCACAGTTTCTATTCTGCTGGCCCCTTATCCACCTTTCCCAATGGTTCCCTCTATCCGCGGTTTCCTTTCTAGTGATACGTGGACATATCATTTGAATCCTATTCTTGTTTAGCTATGAGAGAGCGTCAAAATTATCTTGAAACAATTCCAAGTTTATATTTGCACAAGCATTCAGGGTTTACTTAATTTTTATGCTCTGTATTTTTTCCAGAAATTATGGGAACCATTGATTCCTGGCAAAATGCAGGTGTCAGTTCTGGTGTAAAGCACAAGTGAGTGCTTTAAAGATATGAGATACGCTTGATTAGAATGCTGGGGTGTATCATTGAATTATTATCACGTGACCTCTGTTCGACCGGCAGAATGGTTACCCCGACGTGTAAATATAAATCCATGAGTTTCGTAGTATGTATTTGTTACCCCATGAGGACAAACGGGACCCCAAATTTTTTTTATCGTAAAGTACCTACATACGACAGAAATTGCTTGGGTCCCCCACAGACACCATGACATGACTCTAACCTAATATCTCTTAGAGCAAGGTGGGTACTGCAGTGAGGACAAACTCCAGTTATCAATTATTGACTTCCAGACCCGATGGGTAAAAATCCAGTTCACAAGCCGATGAAAAAATAACGTGTAGTTTTAATCATTTGACTGTTGTTCCCACTGAGAATTTCTTTCTCTGTCCAGGAATTTGTACCAATTGTTTTATTATCAGTTTTATCATTAGAAGAAGTTTCGAGACCAATTGTTAAAATTTTGACTATTTTTTATCTTCATCTTGATTTTCAGTTGCTTTCAACTCGAACCGTTACTCTACGGCAACGATAGAAAATATGGATCGGGAATAAAGAATAAGCTCCTGGTAAGATTCGAGCTCTCTTCCTTCTTGCCATCGGGAAGCTTGGTTTACGTCCAGCTGCTATAGCTTCTCAGCTACAGGAGTTAACTGGTTCGCAGAAACTCTATTCAAACATTCAGACATAACCTTTACTCCAAGAATCGGTGCTATCTTCGTTTGTTTTTGTTTTTTTTGAAGCGGCTACCCTATCGATAGAAGGTTCGATTCCTGCAGCAGTCCCATTTTCTTTGACTATTCTATTTACACTGTCTAAATTGAGATATATTAGTCGTGTAATGACGGGTGATAAGTTTCTATGCAATATAGCGCAATTTATGATTCATATATATATATATATATATATATATATATATATATATATATATATATATATATATATATATATATATATATATATATATATATATATATATATCAGAGTAGTGTTTTGAAAAAATTAAAAAATATTAATATGTCCATAGATGACCCTAAAATCCCGCAATTTTGACGGGTATTAAACTACTCCTGAAATAAAGCTCGTATAAATATTCATTGTTAAACGACGATTAAAAAATGTTTGTAGTTATTTCAAGAAAGAATTCCGCCCAGGAAGGGGGATTGTTCACACATCCTGGGATACTCAGTCGACAGAGTTGTTCCCTTCCAACACTGGTTGCATCCACAAAGCTAGAGAACTTAGTCTGCCTTGCTATTTTACCCATAGCGTGAGGGTGGGGATAGATAAATTCATGCCTCTCTCAGGGGCATCAGTGCAAAGTGTACCTGAACTTGACTGGAATTTGAACTCGGCTCAACGATTCCATTGCCCACGCATTGTTAGCGGCTGAGCAACTTACACCTCCGTTTTGAGTCATTTGTTTCGATTATTCACTGACTTATACATCCGTTGATCTTGGTCATTCATCCAAGAGACACAATGCCGGGCGTTAACAATGAAAAAAGCACTAAAAATTAGTCAGCAAACTCTTTCTAAAAGAGATCCAAATTCTTCGTAATTTGTCTTCCTTTTCTGGATGTCATAGGATCAAGGGATGACGGAAGTCACTCTATTTCGTTTGGTCAATTGTTGTTGTCTAAATATAAAATGAAAAAAATGACGCATCCCCAGCAGGAAAACAGACGCGGTGAGTCACAATGGGCGATTTTTAATAACGGAAAGGTACTTGAAATTGTGGGGTTTTCCTGCTGCACCATCATGAATTGAGAGGCTACAATTTTAAGAGTTTTAATACATAAAAAATGATAAAAAGGTAGTGCAGTTGAAGTTTTAAAATTTGATTAGTTTCATTTAATTGAAAATGCTTAATATATTAATGATAAAATACAGAGCAATATTTACAGAAGATTTAGTAGAGAAAATACTTGACATAGATTTCTTGGTTTACACATTTATCAAGAGTGGGGGGTTATTTTTAGCTTTGATCTAATTACTTTTTAAAATCTTGTTTGGACGCAGTATTTAGAATAAGCCGAAATAGATTTTATTACTTTGATTTCGTTCATGAAAACAATTAAAATAAATGCGTGAATGTTAACTCTACATTACTATTTTAAAAATCGACAATAAATAATAAAAATTATACAATAACATGTTGTTCTTTATTAAAGTGATTAAATGCTCTCTAAATGTTGTCATTGAAAGAATCAAGTTAAAAAACCCAATGATATAGAATATAGGCATCATAGAATGATAATCTCTTATCTTATTGATTGATCTATTCATTTAATTATTTCACTTTTATAATGTTATCAATCATTATATTCTATAAATGATTGTGAATATAAATGATAATATTTGTTATCGAAACTTTTGATTATTTTATCAAACATCATAATATTGTATTATAATGTTTATTCTTTACTGTTGAATTTTATTTGATAGTGATATAGAGGTTACATTTACTTGAATCATGTAAATTTTAATCTAAATAAAAAAACGCTTTTTTACAAACTGAATTAAAATCGTTGGATAATTTGTTAAGATTAAGTTTGTCATTCTCGTGACGAAATCGTATCAACATTCTTTTCATTTCTTTTGTAAGCCACAACACGTCATATAATTACTTTTTTCAATCAATTGTCGAGATAAAAAAACGAATACACGAAAGAGAGAGATGAGAAAGGAAAAAAGTAAATGGATTAAACAGTGTTTATAACTAATCTATACACTTCAGATTCATAACGTTTTCCTTTGAAAATGAATTATACTGCATTTCGGACGATGTTTTTCCTTTTATCTTTGATGCAATTATTCGTCATTTTTGTTTCGAATATTTTAACGGAGAATGAATTGAAAAATCAATTGGAAACATATATTTTTCAAGGCAGCTATTTTTTTTACAAAAACAAATGTTGATAAATTCTGTCAAAATATGTATCTCCAATGTTGCAGGATCTGTTCCTTTTTCCGTGTTTCTTTCGAAAATGTATTTATTTTGGTTGAACATACAGAGCAACAAATTTTCCATATTTTTAAAAAAAGAATGAAATCCAATCTCGAAATTATTTAACAATTGCTGTCCTCTGGGGTGAGTAGAATTGTAAAGTCTATCATTTCCAAGAGACGCAAGCACAGTGAACAAGAATCGTTTCTTTAAGAGTCGGTTTCTGGCTATTCGTGACCGTAGACAGATATCAACTCAGGTCCGGTTATTGGAGGTCTGCTCCAAGCAGTACTTTTCCCATTGCACTGAGTTGAATCCAAGGGTTTACCCTATTGTCAGCGACAGCAGTCAAATAAATTCTGAATGATCAATCATAACATGCGAACTATCGTCGGGTACCATCGATTGGGTATTCCTCCCGATTTGAAAAAAGACAAAACGTGAGACAAGGACTTTTTTTTAGTATGGGTAGGGATTCAAAGTCGCATTTTACGTTGGGTCATTTTGCTTTTGTCAAGTGGCAGAGAAATCTATGGTCATGTAATTAAATCTTTCATTGCAGATGTTCTAAGATGATGCTTCTCAGATTTCATTGTATGATGGAACACTACGAAATATAATTAACTTCTACAGCACATAAAATATAAAGATGAACGAGTAAGACAAAATCACTCCAGTAGTCAATGAACAAAGCTTTTTTATCAGCAGGTAAGTATATATATATATATATATATATATATATATATATATATATATATATGTGCGTGTGTGTGTGTGTGTGTGTGTGTGTGTGTATGCGTATGCCTATATGTATAAAATGTGTGCATATATATACATATATATATATATATATATATATATATATATATGTGTGTGTGTGTGTGTGTGTTCAGATCTTATAAAATGTAATAATAAAACTTCTATATTTGTAAATCTGAGGCGGAAGCAGGACAGACAGACATACCTAGATAAGACTTTTTCAAGGCTTAAAACACATGCTGGCGTATTTGAAAAAAATTGCATAGCACACTCTGAAGATAGTAACGGTACACTATAATGTTGCGGCACACAGTTTGAGAACGGCTGCTCAAAGAAAACGAATGATTGTCAAATATCAGGACATGTAAGAGTGGAGACTGGGATCGAAAAGGGTTTCGTCGAAATTGCATTCGGAAAAAAGATATTTAAGAAAAACTTTTTTGGAAAGATAAAGTGACCAGAATGAGAGAACAGTTTTGTTTTTTGTCGTGTTCTAGAAATTTCTGACGGGCGTCTGGCTATATTGTCCTCACTAAACGATAAGTAACTATATTCTGAGTGTTGCATCTGCTGCCAGATATGCCAGAACACATCAAATTGACTGCAGTCCTATGAAAACAAATTGTCAAAATTGGGACAGAGGGCATCTCTCTATCCATAGTTTAAAGGGATCTGGACCGGTTCACGAGGCTAATCTCGAGTGGTTTTAATTTGCACGATGAAACAAAATATTTTGTCTCACAAAAATCTCCACGAACATGTAAGACGAACTTTACACATTAGAAGACATGGCACGAATGATGCCTTCAACACTGCAGCAAGAATTATAAGGCAAATCAAAATTTATTTCAACAAGAGGAGAACACGTTGTTTAGAGAGATGAAGTTCATCTCAGTGATGAAAGTATATTGTTTATTTGGACCTGATGACAGCTTGTTTGACATCGAAGGGGCGACAGACTTCTACAAAGTTTTTTGGGTGAAGTGTTCTGGCATGGGGGATGTTATAATCAGAAGATGTTGTGAAAATTAATGGACAGTAAATGCTAATGTGTCTCTAACCTTAGTGAAATAACATTCCGTTCCATCTCTGCAAGCATCTCCTAATCACTCAAATAATCTTTATGCAAGACAACGTCCCTGTCACGCAACTGAACGAGTGAAAGATTTCTTTGAAGAGAACATTAAAACTATGAGAACTGGTGGGGGACCACAGCAGACGAGATTAGGGAACGAAACTCAAGTTCTGTAACCGATTTATGAGCAAAACTGGAAGATGGATGGAAAATAGGTCTGTGCAAGACAACTGTCATGTCCTGTGGGCGTCAGTGAGCTGGGATCATTGCTAATGAAGATCTTTATACTTCATACTAATTGCTTTTAGTTAAATTATTCACAAAAGTTGAATTTACAGTTTGTGAACTTTACCATAAGGATGATATTGTGTACTCATTCTCTTATTTTTTCACTATATCTGGTACATCGATCTTTTCTCGTGTATCTTTTTCCTATAACCTCTTTCAATGAAAAAATTGTCGTATATAAATTGTCGTAATTGAAGTATATATATCAAGAACCGCAATTTTTAAAAAATAAACCTATATATGTATGAAATATATATTCATATATATATATGTATATATAAATATATATATATATATATATATATATATATATATATATATATATATATATATATATATATATATATATGTGTGTGTGTGTGTGTGTGTGTGTGTGTGTATACATACTTCTTTCGGTGATCAAGAGAGGCTCAATACTCTTGCCCTCTCAGTAGAAAATTTCCTCAGAATCGGCTGATAAGTTCGAAAACCATTTCTTAACGTGATTCACCTGAATGGTTCTTAAAATCAGTTTCAAGTGGTCCTAAATCATCATCACCATCACCATCATCCTTCTAAAGTCCATCAATGGACATAAACCTTGCCCATGATCGGCCACTTTTTTCTTTTTTCTTTCTTTCTTCTTTTTAAATTGTCACGCCATCTTGTTTTTGCCGGTCACTATTTCGCATCTGATCCGGAGAATACAAGTTGTGTGTAGCGTTGCCAACCATCCTATATTTAATAAGACAACCCTATATTTAAACGCATTGTCTTATATCATACATTAAATCGTAGGTGATAACTTTTTCTATATTGATTCGTAACTATACATATTATATCATATTTTTCGTGTCAAGAGGCACTACAATCGACAGAGCTTTTTGTTTAAAAATAGTAATTTTTCAGATGTATTCACATTATTCCTAATTGTTTAATCGTGCTCTTAAATTTCTTTCAAATATTAAAAAATCCGGGTAGAACAAAATTTAAAGCAATTCAAGCCATCATCATCGGAGCTTTTCGTAACCTTCCCTCCTACCTTTTATTTCCATTTCCAAAAGTTGGCACCTCATGTATGAGATGTAATGTCCAGCAGTTGTCCGACATTCTTGCCACATGGCCTGCCTATTGAGCTTTCTTATGGTTTTTATGTCCTTCACCCATCTTTGCTCACCAATGTACTGTCATGTGATTTCTCTAAGTGATCTTAAGCATGATCATCTGTGCACGTTGCATGGTTCTTAGTTTGAAAGTCAATCTCTTGGGAAAGATGCATGTTTCAACTCCATAGGTGACTATCGGGAGGGTGCACTGATTGTAAATCCTCCTTTGTAAAACTTATGGGATCTTTTAATTATTTAAAGTTGAGCTTACTCTACCAAAAACTTGCCAACAAGGATTGACAGATTGCTCTTGCTTTGCAAGACCAAATTTGTAAGATTCACGGACCATAAGAGATTCTCTACCAAGATAATTAATGTTCGAGTATGAATTTTCGAACTAAATGATAAACCACAGTAGGACAACTGTGTTGACCTTACTAACCTGATATTGCCTTGATTTAGATATAAATAATTAAAAATCCATCATCAGACTAAGTTTGAAAGAAAAATTGACTGAAATACGCATTTTTCCACTTTTGATTTGATATCATATCTTATTATTCGTGTGTAACGAAATTTTCCTTCGGTATTAAATCTTTAATTTTGGGACCAAATAGCTTTGTTCGGTACCAAATTTGCTCAATGTTGGTTTTACAAAGTACCTAATGGCAACACTGTTGCTGACCTCAACTGCTTCTGAAGAGCAGGCGAAAACATTTTCCCACGACAATTAGCTGACCACAGACTGACCGCCCCTACTGAACCCCCGCTTCACGCTTCTGACTCGACACAAGGAAATTGTAAAATGATACGTCCTACTCATGGCCAGCCACATATATTGTTTGTTTGTGTGTCGTATTTTCTATTCGCCTGTTTTGTCGACGAATGCATTTCTGCCGAGAGGCGTATGTGGGAAGTCTAACGCTTACGGATGTTCGTGTACCTGGACGCGTGGGTTAACGACACCCTATTCCGACGTATGTTCGTGTTTGTGCGCACTAGAGTGTGTGGATGGAGATACTAACCAAATGCTCGTCTTAAGGACGGGTAATTCGGCTAGTTTTAAATAAAATCAAGATCTTATTTTTCATCCTACAAAAGTCAACACATTATTAGGTTAAATTTTTTACAACATTCAAAAGTAAAACCCAAATGTCAGTTCGACGTAACGTTCGTTGGGTAATTAATAATTTCAAATTGAAAAAAATTATTAAAAAGGTTTTTGGCCAAACATTCGGACACAATCTCATCACATGCCAATAGCTGCCATCACATATCAGCAGCAGTTCTACTTGAATATAATTACCTTAGCATCATTATTATAAGTATTTATTAAAAGGAACTCAGTAATGTTAAAGGCCACAAGTGAAGGGGCATTCAGTGAGCGTTTATACATGGTTGCATGTTTGCTGTGTGCTTGTAAGGTAATCCGACGAAATTCTGGTAGAAATTTGACAATGTGGAAGTGGAAGATCTGAAAACATTTAGCTGATTGCGTATCTTTTGTGGGGACACGTGCATAGATTGGTAGAGAGATATTTACTAAGCTTGGTTTAGTCTGACACAAGGCAATGGGAAACAACAGGATTGCCTGATGAAGATGGAACTCATTACACTGATATGCGAAAATAGATTGATCCCACACACAAAAGTAGACGTCCTAATATATTTACCTAGCTTAGTCTGGCATAAGACCCTAATATCTGGAGTATCTGGAAATGAAAAAGGCTCCTCCAACGAATAGTCCATGAGATCAACTGGTTAGCAATTACTCTTAACCTGGTGCTAAATCTTCCTCATCCAATTATTCACATCATATTGCTTGTTTACAATCTTCTTGTTGTTATGATAATTTCAAGCTGTCTAACTCGCTTATCTGCACTATCTATTCGATTATTTTACTGTGATCGATTTTCCGTTAAACCACTTCTTTTTTCAAACTTTTGATTTTACCCAATGCCTGAGGCGGTTTTAGTAGGCCCCAAATAGACTGCATATGAGTGCTAAATTCGCGTATGATTTCCCCTTTCACAAAATAATTCAGAAGTCTTCTTTTGCTTTCTCCGATAATGACGATCTGATTTCCATCTATTTCTATGCAATACTAAATATCTGATTTGACCTAACGAAATTCGGCATGCGTACACGATTGATCTATGGGATGGTCTTAAAGGAAAATATATATGACACCTAAAGGCCAACTGGAATTGCTTACTATCTAGTACTTATAATAGTTGTCATAATCTTGTGTTGTCTTATTCTTATCTACACCATATTGTTTGTTTAGAATCACGAAGCTATGATAACTGAACTTCTCATCCAGGCTATATTGTTTGTTCAATACCTAGTAGTAGTAGTAGTAGTAGTAGTAGTAGTAGTCTTACCTGGTTGAAATTTCTTAGATTAAGTATTTTCACTATTAATTTTTTTCTTTGGATGAGTTAAAGGTATGTATTATACTTTAACTCAACTTGGCTGGTTAGTCTCTATGGCCGAACCGATGAAGGCAACGTCCATGTCAGGCGGCCTGCCAGCATACAAGTTCAAATATTGTCGTAGGCTTCTTTATCAAAAATCCATCCCGTTTACAGTCGTAGAATGAAAAGATCTGAACATTGTGATATAGATAAACAATTAGAGAAAAACTAGTCAAACCTAAAAAATGACAACAATTCATCTTAGAAATTTAGTCGACTCTTCACTACAACATCTATTTTAAGGGGGATCTCCAATCTCAATGTATTCCCATGCTCGTGTGGACGCGCTTGGATGTGTGTGTGTGTGTGTGCGCGCAAGCTCGTATGCACGCATACACCCCTTTATTAGTTTCGTCGTTTAAGTGCATTATAGTAAATTGTTTTTCTTCTCGTGTATTCTGAGAGAAGTTCTTGCGATTTCGAAACTGACCAAAATGAGAAAGTCTCCAGCCATGGATGGAGTCGGTAGATTTTTAAGTAATCTGTATAGAGAGTATCCCTTACAGACATAGGCCCAATACAAAAATGTATAATGGCTCTCCTAAAAGCCTCCATCTCAGTAGCTTGGGTTGGGGGCTTCCAGCCATGAATATCAGGATTCGAAGCTTCGATTTCCAAAGGCTGTATAGATGCAGTTATCTCAACTAGCAATTTTGTTAGGTTTCATAATTGCCACCGGCTGAAGTGGTCGGTATCCAGGGTCAGGTGAGGGCCAGGGTCTCGAATGTTGATTTTCAAGGCATGCAGATTCTTCCTACTTGGTGCAACACCATTCTATACGCTTATTTGGCCTTGTACCCAACCAAGATGAGCTTACAAAAACATCGATAGATATAGAGGGACTGACATAGACAGAAAGTGATAGATAGATGGATAGATAGATAGATAGATAGATAGATAGATAGATTGATGTAACCATACTGAGATAGATAAATGGATAGATGAAGATCAAAATAAACAGAGTGGGGGGGGGTATAAAAGCAAATCGAAATTGATTTTGGAATGAGGTACAGGTAGAGTGAATAAAAAACTGAGATAAAAAAATGAATACGAACTGACCGACTGATAGATGGACAGATGGTGATTAAAAGTTCGAAAGGTGTGTATGTGTGTGTGTGTAAGAGAGAGAGAGAAAGAGAAACTGATGGATACATAGATATATAGAGAGAAGTAGCTTTCTATGAACTCACTGACAAACAGATTAGATGGATAGATCGATAGACAGGTAGATAAATAGATAGATAGGCAGATAGAGACGGTGAGGTCAATATGAAGTGACTGTTAGATAGATTAATAGATAAATTTTGAATTAATTAGAAAATCGAAAAGTAAGAGAGAAAGGGGGTGCGAACTAAATGATGTAGAATATGACTAAGATGGATAGACATATACAGAGAGAAATAAATACGAAGTGGCAGACAGATAGATAGAGAGATAGATAGCAGTGTTTGTAGGGGGGGGCTTATCGTGAAATCTATTATTTCTTTATGTGAAATACTCTTCCTCTTATTCTTAGATAATAATCACCAAGGTCTTATTCCAACTATTTATAACACTTTAAACGTCTATATGTTGTTACTTGCACACACAGAGACACAGACACACACACGTGTACACACACGCACACACACACACACACACGTATCTCTCTATGATAGATTTACGCTTACAATGGAACCTATCCTCTTGAAACTAATAAGAATAGATTTTCTATTTTTACTCATTTAATTTGACAACAAGTTATTCTTACCTCTTTACCTTTGCCTTCTTGTCAAGTTGGTGTGACCTGGCTTCCGTCAACTCTTCCACTTGGTTCGTCATCTTGGAGCCTTCGGGACGATTGGGGCCGCGTTGGCGGTAACGACGCCGTTTCTTTTCATTGGCGGCGTCTTGACTGTCCTGTCAGCGTCTCCTCTGACAATTACAATTTAGTTATTCTGGGCTTTACTTCATTGTTGTTATTAATTCAGAAGTGCCATCAGAGAGGTCCTCGTCTTAATCATCATCCTCTTCATCATCAGATTTTTTTTACGTCCATCGTTGAACACTCAGCTTCCCCAAGATCCGCCAGAACTCTCTATCGCAGGCGTCAAGGGGCCTGTACTCTTTGAACTTGTCCAGTCTCTTATGCAATCCGATTTTTGTCGGCTGCAATTAACGACGTTGTTAGTCTCGAACATTCCTGAGAAATGACCAGCTCATTGCCATTCAAGTCTTCTCGTGATTTCAACGATAATTTCTAACCCCTGTTTTAATTTGTACGATTTTCTTATCAATGCCATATTGTTGGTTTACTAACTCGTTGTAGTATAAGTTTTGATCGTCTTAGTCAGTCGAATTTCTCACTTAGACCATATTGTGTCTTTACTATTTGTAGTCTTAGTCGTAATTGTCTAAAGTTGTCCTTATTTCAAATCTACGCCATATTTTCCATCTATTTATAGTTTCAATGGTTGATCCTGAGTTTTCTGAATGATTCATCTGTGCCGTATTATATGTTGTCGTAGTGGCTGTTGTTGTCTGCGAATTTCCTGAATTTAGAATTTGGACTTTTCATTTTGGGCTTTCATTCTCTCGCACAAGGAGGATGCTGGGATATGATTGCAGATTCAAATAAACAGAGAGAGATTAAAGGAATAGAACTGACAGATAGATATTGGGTCATTTAAAGATTTTTTGCTTGAAAGAAACGGAGATGTTAGCACAATGTGATGAAATCCGACTAAGATAGAGAAATAGATTGATATGAACAGACAGATAGATAGATAGATAGATAGATAGATAGATTTAGTTAGTCACTCAATAGAAATCATCTCTTAGCCAGCGTAATTTGGCTGCTTACCATGTTGGAAGAGATCAACTAAAAAATTGGAAAAGGGGGCGGTCAATCAATAAGAGCATATTTCGCCTTTTGTCGAGTAGTGATCGCTATGAAAGTCTGAATTTTCAAAAAGACCAGCATGAATGCTGCTGGGAACAAATTAAGAGACATGTTTACCATAGAATTACATTGTAAATTAAACCCCCACACACAAAAAGCAAGCTGGGGGAGTAAAATAAACGCCAAAGAAACCGTTTCTTCTGTGCACATAGACAAACTAAGAGAGCTGAATCTTTAGCCCACTTGGCTGGTTGGTCGGGCCATTTTAAGGCTACGGTGATTCGATAGATAGATAGCAGTGTTTGTGTCTATGTACTTGAGCTGGTGGCAGGGGCCATTTTAAGGCTACGGTGATTCGATAGATAAATAGCAGTGTTTGTGTCTGTGTACTTGAGCTGGTGGCGAGGGGTCTATCAAGAAATTACAATTAATTGGCTGTTCTTCATCTCATTGATAGATACAATCATACGCAGTCTTATTTTAACTATTTAGAACATTTTACAAGCCCTATTATTGCTTGCACACACTCACTCCTCTTTGATGGAGACACGCACACAAACAAACCAATCCTCTTGGATCGAATAAGAATAGATTTTCTATTTTTACTCATCTAATTTGACATCAACAAGTTATTCTTGCCTCTTCATCTTTGCCTTGTTGTCAAGTTGGTGTGACCCAGCTTCCGTAAACTCTTTCACTCAATTCGACATCTTGGAGCCTTCGGGACGATTGGGGTGCTGGTAAGGGTTGCCAAATTTACATTCAAGTTTACATCTGAAATTGAGTCAAAAATATCTAGAAACATCTTGATATTTCAAATATACATCGAAAATCACGCAAATACAGTGAGCACAAAACATCGTATTTTAACACCATCAAAATCGACAGCATTTGGGCGAGAAATTTCTGATTTTTTTCCATAAAATTTCAATGTTCAAACTTACTGAATATTTTTCTAATTTTTATTTAATTTGAATCTATACAAGGAAGTAAAAATTGAGCTTTTGAAATGTATCGGATACTTTTTATATGTATTTTTTATATTATTTCATAATATCAATAGAATAAATGGCACTTTAATCAACATTTATTTCATCAAAATATTACTTAACTTTTTGGAAAAAAATTTTATCACTAAAATCAAATAAAGATATTAGTTATTTTATCAAAACTAATCTAAATAGTAATTACCGACATCTTGACGCGGCCCAAACAATCTAGATGTAGATGAAAAGCCTTTAAATTGGCAACACTGTCTCATTGGTGGTAAGACTTTCCGTTTTTCTGCAGTGGCGGCGTCTTGGCTGCCCTGCCAGCGTCTCCGACAATTACGAAACAGTTATTTTGGGCGATACTTCATTGTCATTAAATTAGAAGTGCCAACAGAAGGGTCTTCTGAAGTGAGACTTTTAAAAACAAAAACAAAAAATAGACCAGCAACAGGCTCTTCTGATTTTTACATGCTTACACAGTAGCCTCCATTTATAACACGGGCGTTGGGATCCAGGAAAGATAACTGCATTATAACTGAATCGCGTATCTGACTCACTTATTGCATAATCAGCCACAGTCAGGAAGCATGTGTTGAGTATCTGTTGGGAGCGGCTATTTTATAGAGTATGAGTACAATAAATGCAATAGATCAAACTCTTTTCAATCACCTAATCTTCTAGGGAGCCTCTTCAAAAATCAACTTTTCCTTCACTCTCTGTACATATATATGTGTGTGTGTATGTGTGTGAGTTTGTGTGTGTAAGTATTGTATTTTGGCCTTGTTCATGGAATCATCCGAATGTGTATAAACCCATCTAAAAACACACTGTTTTAAGAATAAAACTTACTGGGGAAAATAAACATATGAACAACTGCTGACGGAACAGCGTCCACGTCATGCAAATAATCAAATTATTCTGAATTTTAATGTAACTGCTAAAAATAAGTTTTTGGAATTCAGTTGAGAGAAATAATGTGTTAAGAACATTTTAAACAATTATCAGACTAGATAAACAAAAATACGAAGGCATATGTAAAGGCCATGAAGGTATCGTTTCTGTGATAAAAAATAATCAAGTATTTTGCGAAAATGTCTTTTTGTTTCGTGGAACCCTTGGGAAGGTCGTATGGAACCGTTCAGTTCTGCTAAACCTAGTTTAAATACCACTGCTCTAGCGTGACAACTGTTGCACTTATACACTACCTACCTACCTGCCTGTCTGCCTGCCTGCCTGCCTGCCTATCTATCTATCTATCTATCTATCTATCTATCAATATGTGTTCCTTCTATATTTATTAAGCCGCGGGTCTACATAAATATATACTATATCCAGTGTATATTGACATGTGTCAAATCAAAATGAAACGGAAGGAATTCTATTCAAAGGTATTTTTCCAGAGATCGATGGAACCTTCTTGTGCCTGTTATCGTAATCGACGGTTAATTTACCTTGGGTTATTTCCGGTGGGAAATGAATAACGATGTTGAAGAGGTACGGAGTTGATCACAACCAAATTTGAAACCGTGTCAATTTCATCGACTGACTTCATTGGAATTTCAGTTGCCAAATCTATTTAAAAACAACGCTGATTTGTCTCGTAATGACGGAAAATGAAGCGTCTCTTGCGTACCCTCCCAGCATCAGAAACTGAATCGTGTGTCAATTATCCGGTCTCTATCACCGGACGCACCACAGTGTCCAGTGCAACGGTGAATAGACAACACTGATCCAGTGAAATACGGTGACTTTCTCAGGGTTAACAGTCATCGCAACCTGGCTTATATAACGTGTGGCAATTCTGAAATAGGGGTAAACTACATCAATTTTTCAAACGTCAATTTATGTTCGGAATAACAGGCGCTAAGTATGTTGTCAAATCCATAACTTGAAAAATTAAGAATTCTTTCAAATCGTTTATCTTGCTATTTTTTTTAATGGTAAAATGTTTTGTTTTTTACTGATTGAATAGGGAAACATTATCATCAGCATCATCATCATCATCATCATCATTATTATTATTATCATTATTATTATTATTATTATTATTATTATTATTATTATTATGATGATGATGATGAGAAATGGATGTATAATCAGACAGAATGGTTATAAATGCATTGTTTTTACTTGGAATTCTATCTGAACTGACCTCCCATCATTAGACGGTAAATGTGTCAGTTGGCCCGGACAATGTAAATAGCATAAACTATCAAAGAAACGTAACGATTTCTACTGAAAGACAAACGAGATTTATTTATCTATTTATCTCAGTCTATTCAAATCTGTCCATCTATCTATGAGTCTGTTCATATCTATCAATTTCTGTATGAGTCTATGTTTTGTTCATTGCTTCTTTTATCTGATTTGTTGTCCTCATCTTTTTCACTTTTATTCTTTCATCAATATCGTTTCCTTTAATTTTTTTGTCTCTTTTCCTCCTCTCTCCCTTTTTACTCTCTTCTTGCTCATCCGTGTGTGTCTTCCACCTTATTGTTGTCCGCCTTCCTCATTAGAACAAGGAGCCACAAAATACGCTCACAGCAACGTGCCATCACAACAGCCGCCATTTTGTCTTCGGTCACGTGATTGTAAGCAAGCGAGACCCAGTTTTATTTACAAGCAACATGGAAGAATAAATACAAACAATGACAAAAATAACCCCAAATTATCACGTCTTCCAATCAATGGTTTTACTCCCACTCCAAATCCAAAAGTAGAAGATAAGTAGTTAGAACATTGTACAAGAGGACATTCAGCTTTACGGTTAAAGCAGTGTTCCTTAAACTGGTGAATAGTTCATCCACGGGTGAATGAAGTCATTCTAAGATTGAATGAAACTAGATGGATGAATACAGGATGAGTGAAATTGAAAGAGTGATTGTCTTGATTTTGTCATTTCTCCTATTATTTTTGAGATTCTCCCTAAAAAATGTTGGCATTTTTTAAAAAAGGGCTTTCGACCTTGGTAGAATTGAAAACTAAAAAACGGAATTTACTTCAGTACGTTGGTTCGGCAATGCAAGTGACTTTGGGGAAGGGAATTGAACATTGGTTTGAGAAGCTAGTCACAGGAATACAGAAACATCTCAGTCATCAATGATTAAAAAACTTAATTTACAAAGTAACTAATTAACTGAACTAGAAAAAAAGAAATCATTTTTCTGTTCTTAATTTTTAGGATAGTCAAAAAGTTGAAATAAACACATAAGAATTGAGCTCATTTATTTTTTGGGCTCATATTGCAAAACATCTTAAATACAGAACTATACACAAGGGAGAATAAGACGAAATTTACAAAAAAACGGGCGGAAATTTAGTTGTGTGGGAATGATATTTAGTAACAAAGACTCGAGAATGAATGACACTGGGAAATTTTTTGTCAAGTTATCTAATCTACAGAGAAAAAAACTCTAAAAATGAATCATTGGGGTCAAACGGTATCTGATATTAGTTGCATTAAAACTATTTAACATTCATTCTAACTTTGGATGAAGTATTGTCACCAATTGTCTCCGTTTTGGCTACCATTTATCTTAATTTTTAGTAATTTTTATCATAACTCAATTCAGGTCGTCAGTTTTTAATTTTAATCTTGTTCTAATAATATTACAAGTTAAAAAATTAAAAAAACAACAAACATGGCATTGATGTTTAGAGTAAAGGGTAGGTTGAAAATGGAAAGATTTGACACCTGTTGAACGAGTGACTAAGTGGCCATAGCAGTGGGCGTAAACCAGGCTTCCCTCTGACCAGGGGGTGTGTGAGTTCGAATCTTATCAAGGGTTTATTCCATTCATCAATCGGCACTGTTTACTCGCTACCGCAGTGCGACGATTTTAGTTGAATTATAATAGATATATAAAACCACCATGCATCCAATGCATTTTGGCAGCATGTCGTATTGGAGGTAATCAGTTGAAAAAATTGGAAAAGGGGATGATTAATGAATAAGTTTTTCTGACGTCTTTTGTTGCACTGTGATCGCCCCCCCCCCCAACACACACTGAAAAACGTATTTGAGGGAGAGGATGGAGAAAAAACAAAACAATTTTTTCTAAACAAAATAAGGAGTAAATGCTTAGATTTTCAGCCACCTAGCTTCATTGGTGCAGTCTGTACGCGTGATAAGCACATATATAGTGAGCCAGCCAGACCAACTTGAAAACTAAAGAAACCTTTTTGTCAGTTTAGGTTGATGGTTTCTAATCAACACAATAAGACACAAAGATTAACGGCATGAGAGGCCGGACGCCAAAAGTTAATTGAAGACTTAATTAACTCTGGATACACCTACGAGTCAGTACCTCCCCATTGCTTTATCAGACACATGATTAAAGGAATACCCTGATGAATACAGCAAAGGCTTGGGAAACTTTTATCTTTTAAATGTGATAGTTATTTGCGCTTCGTATTGGGTAGTTTCACGAATCCCCCACACTAAATAACTGATCTTGTGTCACATTTAAACATTATGAAGAAGCATGTGAACATCTTCTTTCTTTCTCCTTACTTTCTTTTTTTTCTTTCTTTATTTCTCTGTGCTTTCTGTCTTTCTATCTTTGTTGTTTGTTTCTTTCTTCGTTCTTTCTTTCTCCTGTTCTTTCTTGTCTCTCTTTCTCCGCACTTTGTTCCTGTTTTTTCTCTATTTTTGTCTTTCTTTCTTTCTTATCTTCTTTCTTCTCTTCTTACTTTCTATGTTCTTTCTTTTTTCCTCTCTCCTTTCTTTCTTTCTTCCTTTATCCGTACAATCTTTCTTTCTTTCACTGTACTCTCTTTTTTCTTTTCTTTCCCCGTATTTTATTTCTTTCCGAGATGATGGTAATAATGAGGTGCAATTGAAATGATTAAAAAAAATACCATGAGAGAGAGGGGAGTTACAAAACTAGGGATAAGATAGCTGAGAACGAAAAAGACAAGCCTGTGTCCTGCAGTATCAAACTCCATTCCGTGTGAAGATGATTTCTGCAACGTTTGTATTTCATACATAACAAATTATAGAAAAAACATAATATTACGTTAATGTATTTATTAATTAGCATGAAATAAGTGCTTGTGTATTTGGATGAAAACCTTTAATTGATTTCTAAGATTTATCAACTTAACTCATTCAGTAAGTCAGCCTCTGGTGGTGGTCATGATTTTAAATTACGGTAGAGGAATGTGAGTTTTACAAATCGGTTTTCACCCTTCATTTAGGTGGGGATTGTTCTTGTTGTTCTTGTTAAGACAGAAAAACAAAGTCAACTCCAGACTAGTAGTGGAGTTGGACATAAAGAGATGAAGTAAACGAGCAATATTGTACAAGGGGAAAGAGGAAGTGAAAATGAGAGAAAATTTGAAAGAGTGAAAAAGAAGAGAGAGTGTGACAAGAGAAACGGGAACCTGAAAGAGAGCAAGAGGAGAGAGAAGAAAGAACTTATGAGAAGAGAGGAAGAGGAGAAAGAGGAGAGAGAAGAAACAACTTATGAGAAAAGAGGAAGAGGAGAAAGAGGAGACAGAAAGAGAGAGAAGAAATAATTTAGGGGAAAAAGAGTGAGAAGAAATGACTGAGTAGAAAAGAGGAAGAGTAGAGTGGAGAGAGAAAGAGAAAGTATAAACAATTAAGGAGAAGAGGGGAAGAGAGCAAGAGGAGAAAGAAAGAGAGAGAAGAAATAATTTAGAAGAAAAGAGGAGGGCGAGGAGAGAGAGAGAGAGAGAGACAGAAAAAGAAACGATTTAGGGTAAAGGAGAGAAAGAGAGAGAATAAACAGTCTAAGAGGGAAAAGAAACATTGACGACCCGAAAACAAAGAGGAAGAGAGAGGGGAGAGAGAAGAAGAAACGTAGGGGAGATAGAGCGATAGGGGAAACAAGAAAGACGAGAAAATTGATATAGAGAGAGGAGGAAAATGAGAGAGAAGAGAGAGAAAGAGAGAGTGAGAGTGAGCGAAGAGAGAAAACAAGGTGAGAAAAAGAAGAAGACGAAAAAGAGGAGGTTATGGATCGATTAAAAGAAAAGGGCAGGGACAGTAGTGTCATGAGGTCATGCAGGAAATGAGTATCGAAAACAAAAGGGTTAAAATGAAAGAACAAAAAAAAAACAAAAAAAGGAGAGAAGAGAGAGAGAGAGAGAGAGAAGCGTTTGAAATGTCAATTTTGATAAACAATCGCTGTGAGTCACGTGACAAACAACAATGGTGATGTTCTACTTACGACACGTTGCTTCCGCCCCCGTAAATGTGATTATTATTATCGTTATTGTTGTTATTATTGACATTTCAGTATAATTTAGGAGAGATATTTGTTATTCGGTGGGTGGGTACGAGTGTACGTGCAAGGGTGAGTGTAAATGTGCGTGTAAGCGTATTTGTGTGTGAGTAAATGTATGTATACATGTGTGTGAGTGTGTAAATATGCACGTTTGTATCCATATGTGTATGTCCATGATTGCGCAGGCATCTACGTTTGTGTATGTGTGTTTGTGAAAGTGTCTATGTGTCTGTATGAATGTAAGTGTGTTTAGTCGGTGTGAGTATTTGCAAGTGTATGTATGTATGCGTTTGTGTGAGTATAGGCGCATTTGTGTCATGTGTGAGTGCATATGTGTTCTTAAGGATGGGTTGGGTATGTTAAATCGCCCACGCAGAAGCTGACCCCTGAGACAAAGGCAGTCGGGGCAGTGCTATGGTTAATTATCGACTATAATCAATGCCTATAACGATGGCGATAGCTGTGTATTTACAGCAATGAAACAGAAGTCAAAAGAGATAGGGTTCAATAACACTGAATGAAAAATAAAATGGTTTCATGTTTTCATCCGTGAAGCATCGAAAAGTCAAGGCAAAGACTTCGTTTTGCCAGACAAAATAAAAAAAATAAAATGCTACCTTATTGTTCGCGGAATTTGATTTGATTGATCTGTCAGTTCACCTGTAAAGTTACCTGGTATTTTCCATGTCTCGCCAGACATTTTACTGATATTCCAAAATTATTCCATGGGGTAATAAAGAAGCGCCTTTTCTATCAATTCGATTCTCTTATCAAAGGAAGTCATTCTGCGTATGATATGCCCAAGGCTTTGGAGTAACTGTGTTTATTCGACGACCAACGAGAGCAAATTGGACACAAAGATCAGAATTAATGAGGGACCCCACATGCATATGTGTGGGTAGGGGCAGAATTGTTCTAGTTCCTTCAACAATTGTATGCCCAGCCTCAAAAGAAATTTTTAAAAAATAGATAGAAAATGAGATTCTTTATTATCCCGTGGAATGATTTTGGAATATCAGTGAAATGTCTGGCGAGACATAGAAAAAAATGCGTAACTTTACCGGTGAACTGTCATCCTGCACCTTAGCATAGATCGTTCAAATTTGAAACATTTTTTAATTCATTATATAACCTTGTAAACACTCGGGAAAAAGTGTGCCAATTTACCCCACCAGCAGGGATAGTTGGTTCAATATGATTGGGCAAGATATTTTCTTGTTGGTAGGTACAGATGCTATTAATATATGGTCATAATTGAAAAATATAAATTTTAAGACCAGACAATGTATTTGAGTAAAAAGTAATATTTTAGGAATATAGTAACCACCCGGTAGGACAAGTGGAATCAGATGAGAGTGGATCTCAATGATGCATTGTAATAAGATGGAAGATGGAAAAAAAGAACAATAAGACAAGAATTACGACACCAAAGACTTGTTTGCAAGCTTTTCGTTTTTCTTCTGCGTCAATTGCATATAATTGCAGAGGGCCAAGTAGCTCCACTTACAATCTATCAACCAGTCTTAAACAAATGGATTTCCTTACATTCTATTCCAAGAAAAAGTTCTGAAATACTGTTTATTGCAACTTTTTATAAGCATAGGCAGTACTATCACCAATCACAAAATACAACATGAATTAGGCACTCGTTTTTCAAAGAGGAAAAGTTACTTTAACCAACGTGGAAAAACGTTTTTCACACAAAACTTGTCGAGCTTACAATACATATAAATCAAACTTGGAAAAAAAATAGCCGAAATTTTTCAACTCAAAATGAGACTGATATATATATATATATATATATATATATATATATATATATATATATATATATATATATATATATATATATATATATATATATATATATAATAGGCGTTGCTTCTGAGCAGTCTGTTAACTTAGTTCACCTGTAAAGTCAGCCAGTTTTCTCCGTGTCTCGCTGAACATTTCAGATTTCTCTTGAAACCCTTCCACAAGGAAACAAAGAAACTCATTTTCTACCATTTCTCTCTTTCTTCAGGGAAGCTACCTCACATCAAATTTTTGAATATTACCCCATAGAAATACTTTGTTTTGTTGCCTTGGCAGAAGAGCGTAAACATCTCGAAAAAAGAAAGTGCTCCCCACTCCTATTTCTTCACCTTCGTTTCTCTCGGAGGATTTTATCCTTTTTTTCATATTTCCGTGTGTGTTTGTGTTCATATGTTCCAGCACTTCTGATTTGCCTAAAGACTTGAAAATTGAAATCAGTACTCCACTAAACCCCTTCTAAAAAAAATTTTTTTGTTCAAAGCTTTTTTCAATAAACCCCTTTAGGACATCATTTTGACGGGTACCAACAACATCTAGAGTGGAAAACGCCAGTGATCATATAAATAGAATTTTTCCATTTTTATTGTTCGGTGAAATTTTTACATGATTTCAACTTTTGACGCTACGGTTATTCAATTATTGACTGTGATGGCGAGTTATCTTCTACTATTTTCTTAGTGGGGGATATTTGCTTGCCTTGGAAATCACCATTCGAAAACGTGATTTTTAAATATGTTTAAACACCGATCACTGATATGAGTGGAAAATACATAAACAATCACAATCATAAAGAAGGCTTAATTCACAAACATACGCGCACGCGCACACACACACACACACACACACACACACACACACACACACACACATATATATATATATATATATATATATATATATATATATATACATACACACGCACATGTGTGGATTCCATCCCAGGCGCCTTCTGTGGTGTAATGATTAAGAAGTTTGTCTTGTAGATCAATACAATAGAGAAGTGTGTTCGATCAGCACTTGGCACCGAACAAAGCTATTTGGTTCCAAAAATAAAGATTTGGTACTGATGGAAATTTTCCATAATTTAACAATCCCTTACACATGAATGATATGATACAAAATAAATATACATGATCAATAGATAGAAAATATGTATTTTAATTCTTTTTTTCTGCTATCTTAGTCCGAATTCGGATTTCAAGTTATTTGATCTTTTGGTACTACTTGGTCCCAAGACCATAAAAATTTGGTCTGGTGCTTTGTAAAACATTTGGCAACCCTGGTCTACATCAGGAATTTGAATGACAGAAGTGCTAAAAAACGATACGAAAAGGCACCTATAAAATGATCCCCGCCTTTGGAAGAAATTGATAGTGAGGAAGTGTGAACCATCGTGAATCATATTAAAGTCTCGTTTTAAGACTGCGCGCGTAGAAGAAGAAAGAAGACGCCGAAAAAACAACTGGATTTATGGGACTTTAAAAAAAACCCTGTTCACCCAGCGGTTAGAGTTCAGCGGTAAGAGTTCAGCGGTAAGAGTTCAGCGGTAAGAGTTCAGATGAAATCGTTTCGAAGGGATGATAGTAGGAGACAAATGATCCTACAGGTGCTTGCAACTTCCGTGCTCTCTTCTACAAAGATTCAGTCAATATAATTTTATAGTCTTCTCAAGTCGACAATGAAATTCCTTTATTTAAAACTCGTGGATGAGTATTGCTATAGCAGTCGTGAAGGGAGTAGGTTTCTTTTTATTGCTAAAGAACGACCTACCTATGTAAAAAATCGTGCTAAAACATACAAATTTTGCAGATTAGGATATATATATATATATATATATATATATATATATATATATATATATATATATATATATATATATATATATATATATACTAGTTGGGAATCCTGGCATTGCACGGGAGAAACTATTGAACTTCTGTCAGTACAGATATAAAACATACTCTTTTATAAATGCCTTCTCACACAATGGCCGTAACACAATCACAGTCGGCATGGAAGGAGCTGGAAAAATTATGCCCGACAGTGCCCCTCAAGATGATGATATGTATATATATATGGAGAGAGAGAGAGAGGGGGGTAGAGAGAATGGGTACTAGTCTGCCACAAGAAAAGTCTAATAAAGGTAAGAGATTATGAAGAGAGGAAAAGCCACATTTGTTGGAGATTATTTGATGTTTAATAACTCATGATATTATATAAAAAGAGTTTATATTGATAGTCACATTTATCGTATGAGGTCACAGAAAAGATTTTATTTTTTACTCATGTATGTATATTTAAGATAATTATTATCGAGGTTAGCACGAATGCTGACTCTACACTATAAAGGTCATGTTGCTAATCACCCAGATTTTCGTCCATTCTTCAAGTTGGTGCATTTTGGGGTTACTTTTTATTCAATGCCTCTGGCTACAATATACTGTTTGAGAGTAGAGGATGGACAGACCAACACAATTTCTTAGATACAGATATAGATATATATCTACTTACATTGACCGGAACGAGTTGAAAGTTATGGGTAACCAGCGGAAGTGTGACCATTCATAAACATGTCAATAACCGGATGAAGGGCTCCAAAATGGTTGCTCACTACGGAGGTTGGAGGAAAGGGGCAGAGAGTTTGGCGTGTGGAGATGGAAAACCGGAAAGCAATCGTTAGAGAGACTGAATGAGCGTCAGGGTAGCGACAGTTGGTAATCGTCATGGCTAGTGGTCGGTGAAACGACCGAGATACATTGACATTTTAATAGTTCTGAAATTCTTTACACTGAAATCGACACTTTTTATCAGTCAAATAAAGAGAAATTTCTTTCTTTCTGCATGGTAATATCTATCCACCTGTATAATATTCATCTATCAATCTCAAATCATCTACTTATAATCCAAATATGCGTAAAATGGCGTATGGTGAAGTGAGTGTTGCCACTTCGGGTGCTTATCGCCACTAAATCTAATTCATTCATCGCAAAACCTTCGAAGACGAAGAGAAACTTGTGATTAGTGAAGCCTGGGTAGGGACGGCTGTTGCTCTGGTTAGCGTAAGAGCACTGCTTACTATCTAAGTCTGATTCTACCTATCTACGAATCTAGCTATCAATCTAATAGGTGTAGGGCGCTGCATGTGTACATGTAGATAAAAGTGAATATTGTCAAGTCGGTTTGTGCAATGGAGAGGTGCTACTTGAGATACGAAAATAAGATACGCTTTATTCCAGCCGTGACTCGATCACATTTTGATGAATATTAACCCCAAAAGTCAAACTTATTTCTGTTTCAGCAATTTTCACGAAATTGAATGGATTTGTGGCTGGGATGATTCCTTGGTCAGCGTTCGAGCCCATATTAAAGTCAAGATTAAAAATGCTTTTGTTCGAGGCAGTTAAGTTGAAATATAGGCGCAGCACAGTCTTTTCATCCTTATTTGATATTGAGGCACGTCAAGTTATGCGTTAGTGAATCTCTCTCTCTCTCTCTCTCTCTCTCTATATATATATATATATATATATATATATATATATATGATAAGTATACTTTTCTGCAGATATAGTAAATTCTCGATTTTACAAATTAATAGGGGAAAGTGTGTAAGTGTGTCTGTTAATGTCTAAAATCCGTTCAATACGAATTTAATCGAGGATACGACAATTCTAACTATTTCTAATGTGAAAAACGCTTTAATATTGTATACATTATTGTTCAATATAAAAGTATCAAATAATTATGAGGATTACGTAATATTTACTCTCCTTTTTAACAGTGTACTCAAGTGATTCTTAAACTTTTGAGGTGGTGAAATAAGATCTTATCTAAATCTATCATGAAGAACCATGTTCGCATAAAAAGATTTACATATAAGAAAAAGTTATTGTAAAATAAAAATGGAAGTTAATTTAAGATGTTTTATTAATTACAAATACACACAAATTAAATAGAATATTCATGAAAAGGATCCATTAAATCCGAAATTCATTATACCGCGGTTCGTAGGATGCAGGGTTTTCTTTCTACACTTTGATAGTGATCTATGAGAATGGCTTGCTAATCATCATCCTGCGGCGAGATGCCTTCAGTTAAGTCAGGTACATGGCCACAAGTGTACGACATTCAATGAGAATCGACCTCACTACACAGGTATAATGAACAATAATTACCATTACCACACAACGATGCATTTTTACCTTAATTGGGCACAAGATCATGTGTGTGGGTCGTCAAGTAAGAATCAGGCACATTACACTGTAATAATAGTCTACTAGGATAGCTCACGATTATCCCCAGGTGAGGCAGAAAACGTCATCAATAGTCAGTAGTTTCGAAAGCTGTCCCTACTTCGAGATTTCAAAATCTTTCTCGCACCTCTGTATCATAAAGCTAATAAAATGAATTTAAAAGTCGAAATTGGCAAAGTATATGTTGAGAAGTGTAAATAAGAAATTGTTAAAAAGTCTGTATGTAATACTAATGAAAGCAAAAACACATGAGTTTCATACATCAGCAATAAAACGGAATGAAAGTTGGTTTGCTGTCCTTTCCTTACAATCCCACTTCACTCAAAATTGCCTTGCGCACCACTTGGGGGTGCAGCGACCCCAGATTAAGAACAACGGTTATAAATCCTTGTTTTGAGGATAAAAAAAAACATACAGCTATTATCCGCTTCACATACATCATTCCTTAGTTAGCGTGGTAAAAAAATTACACGAATTATACCCGCGACCCCTTTCAACAAACAACGTACACAAGTCGAATCTACCCCGACCCGCATTCGAACAATTCTGGGGTATATCTATCTCCTAATTCCTGAAACGGCTCCCAACCCGCCGTTCAGACTTCCGCTTGGAGTTCAAAAAGCCAAAAGTTTTGAAAGGCCGCGGCACGTCCACTTGTCACTTCCATTCGGGGGCTGCAGGTTTAATAAACCGGGAGCGGTGTGTGGACATAGGCAAGATTAATGAAGGGGGCGCCAAATAGCTTGTAAAAAGAACAGGAAGCGGTCCTGCCCCTCTCTCTCTCTCTCACACACATACACACATCTAGAGTCTCTCCCTCCTGTCTGTCTTCCAATCTTTTCTGTTTCTCTCTGCTAATCTTGCCCTCTCTGCCTCTCCCATTCTCGCTTTCTTTCCCTACATGATTCTGGACAATATTAAGGGTCGGAATGTTGGGTTTTATTGGGCAAAAATTTGACTGATGTTTTGCCTTCAACCTGTGGCCGGAGACAGGAAATTCTTCCGCCTCGGCACCGGGATTAACGAATTATCAAGAACGGATAGACTTCAAATAATTTTTACAGTAGACATCCGTTATTATAGCACCTCTGGTATTGAAGAGTGCTGCACTGGTTAAAATGGCACAAATTAAAAACTAGGAAAGAATGGAACATTTAATAAAAACATCAGCAACAAAAATATATCGATTCGAATAAAATAAATAAATGAATAAATCATAAACGTAGCAGGTAATATTTATTCAAAATCTGATCCAATGATTATTTCGAATCATTAAGAAGAAAGCTAGTGAAAATAAATTAGATGCATTGAAAAGCGAATGATTTGTCCAACGCCTTGAATTAGTGAGGGTTGCTCAAAAGAAAAAAAAAAAGAAAAAAATACCCAATTTACACCAAACTGCAGTCTTTATCAAATAAGCTATTTACTCCTATTTTCCACTTGTACCATTCTTACCACGTTATCTCAAACAGTGACATTTTGACTGGGCATCGTACCCACATTTGTTTCAGATGAAGCTAAACTTAATCAGTGCCGATGCACAATGGAAGAAGGTGGCCCAACTAAAATAGATAGCTTATTAAAAATAGATATTAATTGGAAATCAGATATTAACATTTTTCTGACTTGCCAGTATGAATTTGATTCAGTCTGAAAACTGTAAATTTTGATGAACTATTTATTTCAGTTGAGCCAATTTATCCTATTTTTCCCCTTGTACCTTTTTACCGGTGCCATTTTTACCGATCAAATAATTTGATTGATCAAAAAAATACCGTTCGCTTTGGAGTCAATACTATATTCACTAAGGGCTAATAGGAAGGGTTTGTGTTTAGGTTAGTAGGTAGGTTTGAGGTTAGGGCAAGTGGGTAGGTGTGGGGTTAGGGCTAGTAGGTAGGTGTGGGGTTAGGGCTAGTAGGTAGGTGTGGAGTTAGGGCTAGTAGGTCGGTGTGGGGTTAGGGCTAGTAGGTAGGTGTGGGGTTAGGGCTAGTAGGTAGGTTTGGGGTTAGTAGCTAGTTTTGGGATTAATGTTTCTTATTTCTCTCAATTATTAACATCGTTTTTTCGTTATCTTGAAATTAAACCTATTCAATAGCCATTAAAAAAAATCCAACTATTTTCAGCCATTCAAACGGCCACGCAACAGCAGTTAATCATGTGTAGCGACTATCTGGGTTATCTCCCTTCCAAAATATCGACATAACGTTTATTTTCACCGATTCTAAAGAATTACCGATAAAACTGCCAGATTGGCCAATTCATGGTGGATGCATTCAAAGATCGAGTTCATGGTTTTAAAAAAATGGGAGAGAGTACAGGCACGCTATTCGGCCGCGGCACACAGTTTGAGTACCCCTTATATAGGCTCCCCTCAGTGTGTTCATATATGCGCGATATACAGGAAGTAATCTTGAAGGGGAACAGCCTGTGCCGTTGACTGCTTATCTCATTCATTCCCAGATCGCATTTGGACATCTATGAACCACTTTTAAATGCTGATCCACCGATGCTTGACCATTCTTTCATGTGGTCATTGGTCAACTATTGGCCTTGGGCTGGTGTTAGTTTCTCACGCTTTGCATCCGCTGACGACCATTAACAACGCTGTCCCTCTTTATGTTGACCATTTGACCACTTGGTATCAGATTACCACTTGAAGTGTCTTCCACTGGATATAAAATATCTACATAGGTAGATGTTATGTCGGTGTTTTTTTTTTGTTTTTTTTTTCTTGTCATCAATTGTTATGTCGGTTATATATATATATATATATATATATATATATATATATATATATATATATATGAACATACATTCTCACACACAAAAATACAGATAGATATATATAAACTGAGATAGATATGAAGATACAAGTAAAAACAGAATGAGATGGGGAAAAGAAGGGTATTTATAAAGATTGATCATTAAAACAGACTGAAATAGATGAGATATAGCATTGTATAGACACATTAGATAAAGACAAAACAAATTGATAAATGGGCCAAAAGATGGATTGTGTTAATGAAATCAATACTTGAATCTCTGGAATTTTAGAATCACTTCTGTCTCTTTCATTGTTTTGAGAAATTATGCGCTAACCTCACAATCCATAATCTCATTATAATTCGCCATAAGTCAGTCTGTCTGTATCTGACAGTTTAAACCAGGAACCAGCCAACATATAATTCCATGATATTTCCTGTGAGCACTAACGCGCACATTTCTAGTAACTTGGCATTTGAAAATCTTTCCTAAATAAATAATAATAAAGGGGTCTCCATTCGCGCTCATAGCGATAATAATGATCTGATTTCCATCTACTTATCTTCGTAAGATCTGCTATTTTTGAAATACCCTCAGATTGCATGTAAGGGTTTTCGAAAAAAGTATCATTCAATAGATACACTGTACAGATCCTTAATCTCCTATTGGATCTACGGGTCCCATTTAGGCCTTCTGCAGGGGTTGGCTGAAAATCCCACCCGTAGAGTAAGGGCGGGACTTTCCACAAGTACGTATTTATTCACCAAGTGTTTCTTAGTCCAAAGGACTCAGGTTGCTTAAAGTACCCACCGTTCCTAAATGACTTGTATAGATCTTGTTTAGCCGAGGGATGATTGTTTAAAAAGCTCCTAACCGCATGAATTGGAAGAATTATAATTCAGCTTCTGAGGTTGTTTTTCACAAATCAAGTGATAGAGCGTGTCCATTTATTGCAAATGATCCTTTTTCATCATATCTTATCAAATGTTGGGACCAAGACCCTCCCCCTCAAATCTCTAGCTACTCACTGCTTGTTTATTGGCTTGGTATTTTCTTTAGCCAGCCCGGTAGGTCATCTGACCACTTGAGATTATACAGCTGCAAATGGCTGGTCTACGAAGTGACCAGCCGGCCTGACCTTTGTCCGCGAATTCGTCGAAATTTACGTCACTGACATTCAATGCAGACGTTTAATCTCAATTTAACACCCACGGTATAATGCTTGAAAGGTCAAGGATTGCTCCAGTGACCTCTTATCACTTCAATAAAGCTTTTACGATCTCAAGATCAGACATAATGATGGTTTCTCTCAAGTGTTTTGTATCTCCCTATTACATCTATCTTTTTTAAGGATAAGAAAGGAAACAAATGAGTGCATATTTGCGTATACGTATCTCGGCCAATCATGCATCTATCTATCTATCTATCTATCCCCAATTTTGGGGGATCTATCTTTCTGGAAAAAATCTCAACGCAAAACGCAGTTTCGACCGTTTCCTTCGGAAAGTTCGGATAGTGGAAAAAAGTTCGCATATGACGTTGAAGTTTTTGACTGTATGTATAACATAGAGAAAGAGGGTGTGCACTGCCCCTATAACAGCTTGCTATAACGTGAGTGCCCCTATGGTAAATATCAAATCGGATGGGAACCTTTGGCAACATGAAAGTATTTTTGATGACTTACAAGATCTGAATATTGACCTTTGTGCTTCCATAATTGTTTTTTATAAACCTCTGTGGAATTGAACTCCGAATGCCTTCTTCATTCTCGTGTGTTCACTGTCAATGGCCAACCTTACAACAAACCATGTACAACAAGTGACCGGAAGAAAGAAACAAGTGAAGAAATATGGAGAGAGAGGAAGGAAGAAAATAAAGGAAACCCAAATTGTGGGAAATAGGGGGAAATTATAAAAGAAATAAAACTGAGAAAAAATCAACAAAAATCAATTGACGTTTACTCCTTGAATCGTTTCCGTGTCATTCACTCTTTGGTCTTCATAAAAAAAATTCCATCTACCCCAAGACTAAATTTCCTGATGCTTTTGATTATTTTCGTCTTATTCTTTCTCGTGTATAATTTTTATAAATCATTTATTTTAAACATATATAACTCATTTCTCAAAAGTTTGATCTGTTCAAGTTTTTGAACATCTTCAAAATACGTAGAGAAATAATAGATGTGATAAAGCGTTGAGAAAGAAAAATAACCTGAACTTTTCTAGTTTACATGAAGTAAGTGTAAACTTAGAATTAGATTCTTAGAAAATTTTTTTGGTGTATTTTTACCACAGACATTTCCTTTTTTATAAGTATTGAAAAGCTATATATATCTGAGTAAATGAAGTCATTCATAATTTGTTTCATTCATACTTTGTTCATCTGCCTAGTTTCATTCAACTCTAAAATAATTTCATTCACATTGAGTAAATCATTCACCAGTTTAAGAGTTACGCGTTGGACACACTGGTTTTAGTAAAGCCACCGAAGTTAAGCAACGTCGAGCCTGGTCAGTACCAAGATAGGTGAATATCTGGAAATATCAAGTGCAGTAAGCAGCTAGGGTTCATGTAGAGAGACTTCCGTAGCTGTCCTGTTAATCCTCCCAAGAAGGAGACTGATCTCTACACTACGTTCACTAACTCAAACCAATACATCCCTTGAACCCTCCAACTGGTCTGGCTGCGAGCAACAAGAAATGAAAAACCAGTTTAAGAAGCACCGCAACAGACCAATACAGAGCCTAAGATTGACTGACAGAACTTCGATTTAACAGAGGGAAAATTGAACGATTCGATGAATGACATGATTGAAGAACGAAATTACAGTCGGCGCTGACGCCGGAGACCCCACTACTGTTCGCTCGTTCCTGTGATGGTATTTCACTGCATTCAGCTTTTAGAACATGACGAAAAACTAACTCCAGAAATAGAAAGTGGACCGGGACACACCTCAACCCAAATACAGGCTGCTGAGAGTCACAAGTCTTGCAGGGCGGCGGGGGCAGCCAGCAACTGAGAGAGAACGAGCAGAACAACGGGATCCTCCTAGCATTAAATCATAACAATTACTACAACGACAGCGACGACCATTATGAATACAAAGGCAAATACCTTTACTATTTTAGCAGTCTCCGATAATGAGAACAAATCGGTTGTGTCATGGAGAGATTGTAAAAGAGGTGATTTCGTGGAATTTTGAATAATTGTA
The DNA here is from genome assembly GCA_963457665.1 of Thysanoteuthis rhombus. Classification (NCBI taxonomy): domain Eukaryota; kingdom Metazoa; phylum Mollusca; class Cephalopoda; order Oegopsida; family Thysanoteuthidae; genus Thysanoteuthis; species Thysanoteuthis major. The sequence goes on along the minus strand of OY735219.1, from coordinate 46,228,987 downwards.
GTAATGGTAAACGAGCTTGTGATACTGACCATAAGTACTGTAAGATTTCTGTCCTCATTAGGTAACCCTCTGCTATGGCCTTGGGTCGAATAAAGGCAACGGTAAATACTAAAGTTTACTTACTAAGTTTAGCTTTGCTTGACACAAGGTCACGGTATTTGGGCACCCAGTGGGGACGGAACTCGTTACTGTAATTGTAAGCAAATTAAGCATTACTACCCTGATAGTGAAACTATGGATTTCATGATATTACTGAAATGTTCGGGTATTTCACCAAATCCATTGATATTTCAGGAAATCTCTAGTTTCCCTGTCCTACTGCAACAGTGATAACATTTCTGTTGAAACGAAGCACCGGCTGCGTCTGTGACCGTGTGTCCGCCTTTGCGTTGGCGTTGTTGATGTTTGGTGTTCTTTGAAAGAGAGCATAACACCGAGGAGGATCAATGCACTGCCTCTGCTACTCTCACCCAGTCGAGTGCTCTACAGTTGGAGAGAGAGACAGAGAGACAGAGAGAGAGAGAGAGAGAGAGAGAAAGAGAAAGAGAGAGACAGAAAGAGAGAGAGAGAGAGAGAGAGAGAGAGAGAGTGACGGGTGTAGTTGGGGCTTGAACGTAGAAGGTAGGAGGCATAACATACGAACGTAGACATGCATAGAGTATTGTGCATTCATGTATCAATAAACGAAATCAAAATGCTTCTTCACTGCATGGAGACACTTCTTCTTCTTCTTCTTCTTCTTCTTCTTCTTCTTCTTCTTCTTCTTCTTCTTCTTCTTTTTCTTCTTCTTCTTCTTCTTCTCTCACTACTACTATAATAATAATAATAATAATAATAATAATAATAATAATAATAATAATAATAGGAAACTGCCAACCACTATGTCAACATGGTTTTCTTCAGTTTTCAAGTGATTCTACCTATCTATCTACCTCTGCGTCTCACGAATAGACAATACCAATGGAGAAAGGGATGAAAATTCAATGTGTGATCACTGCCCAACAAGAGACGAGAAGAGTAACATTCACTGATCACCCCTTTGAATTGATCGTCTAAAACAAAGCATGCTGCCAAAAGACGTCCGTCTCGTGACGGTTTCTATTGAGTTTCTCTTTGCTTATTTATTGAAAGTGTTTTTCGAAAGTCTTTCTGGTTATTATTATGATGAAAGTAATTATGGGAATATAAAAGTTGGCATTTGTAATAATATCTAGAGTGTTGCTCGTCATACAACGGTCTTTACATGTTGGCAATATACTTTCACCATGTTTTGTCATTTTTGATCATCCATACTTCAGCTTTCTGGTTAGATGCTTGTAAATGTAAGCAGGTTTTCATCACCTATTAGTTTGGGAAGGTAACTCAACATCCACTTCACCTTTGAACTGAGTTGACAGGTGATATATCCTCGCTGTAAACAAATATATATTTCACTATATTTCAAGTTTTGAAAAGTAACTGATAAGTAATATTGTTTTCAAGGCCCAGTTAAGTGGACATTAAAATCTAAACTGTTGGCAGACATCAATCACGGTTTATTCGAATTTAATTTTCGATGACAAAAATCGACAAGACGAAATATTAAATCAAAAACAGTCTAAAGCCCGCTCACTCAAAAGTATTATTTCTTTTTTCAAAATTTCATTTCTTAATTGATTTTTGTTGAATTTACTCACAATCAAAACCAAAATTAAAACTCCAAAGAAGATACTTAAATCATTTCAATAGAATTTAAAACATTTATTTAAAAGGCGACGGTGATTATTGTTACAATTTGTAATATTTTTGGTACTTAACTTGTTGAGATGATACCATTTAATACATTTAGACCTACTTCGTGGTGATCTGTAGCTATGTTCAATTTTTTTAATTCCTCACCAACAACATAAAACGCTGTCAAAAGACTTTGGTAAAGCATCAGTTTCTATTGGATGACTAACCAGACTGGTTCCAATTAAATGCTTTTGTCAAATCCTGAAGAACATTAGGAGGTAACGAAAATCTCCAGGGGATTTAGATTTCATCTTTTGTAAGAAACTGGATCTTCAAAAAATACAATTTTTATTTGCTTGAAATCTCTCTCTCTCTCTCCCTCTCTCTCCCTCTCTCTCTCTCCCTCTCTCTCTCTCTACTATTCTTTCTCCATCTCTCTCCAATTAATCTAAATCTCTCTCTCGATGTCTCGATCTCTCAATCTCTGTATCCCTCTCCCCTTTAACTTCTCTGAATCTCTCTCACCCTCCCTCTCAATCTCTCCCAATCTCTCACTCTCACTCTCAATCTATTTCAACACCCCTCAATATCTCTGTTTCTGTTTGTCTGTCTGTCTCTCTCTCTCTTGCACTGTCTGTGTCTATGTCTCAGTTTCTCTCAATCTCTCTGAATCCCTCTCTCTCAATCACAGTATATCCTTCTCTCAATCTCACTTTCTCAATCTCTTTCGATCTCTGTCTTAATCTCTCGCCCGCCAAATCTCTCTCCCCCACTCTCTCTCTCTCACACACGCACACACACTCACCCGATATTGTATCCTTGATTATTAGAATGGCTCGTGTTTTTGCTAACCAAGTGCAGTTCAATGTTTCTTTACCTTGCTCTGGTAATGTGAGACAAGTAATTCTAATCCTGCCAACTTGAAATCAATTAAAGAATAAAGATTGATTGAGAGGTCACTGAGAACAACGATGTCACCATCCTTGCAGACATGTCCATCCACAATGACAGAGAAGTGAAAGCAAACAAACCTGATACCATCATCAAGGTCAGGAAAGAAAAGAGGTGCATACTGATCGACATAGCAATACCATCTGAGAGAAACACCTCCGTAAAAGTTACGGAGAGTTTGTCCAAGTACGAAGACTTTGAAATCGAGATCAACTGGATGTTGGGCATGAATATCGAAATAACATCAGTAGTCATCGGAGCACTAGGACTCGGGAAACAGGGAACGGAATAGTACACCAACAGTATCCCGGGTAATTTCAACATCTAGGCGGTCCAAAAGATGGATCTACTTTTGAACAGCGCACATGAAACGGGAAGTTCTGCCAATCGTGTGCCCCCCCCCCAGGGTCATGTTGGCGTGATGAACAAAAATTTGTTTAAAAGAATTTTCAAAAACAAGGGTATTTTACAAAAACGAAAAAAAAAAAAAGAGTTCTTGGAGGTTGTTCAAATATCTAAAACGTCATCCCGGGAGTCTTATTTCTATCCTAGGTTGTTCAACAAGTCATTCAGGCTAATATCCTCACCATAAATGAATCCGTAGTCGTGAATTCAGAAAAGTCTTACGAAGAAAAGAAAATTAAATGGAGCATAATGTTTGCATCTCTAAAGAGAATCATTCCTAGATCCGTGGGTGCGAATCCAAAGGAACTTTACGATAAAAAATTGAATGAAGAGTGAATTGAGGAAATATAACCTTGGAAAATACTTTTTTAAGGCTTTGTATCCACAGTCTCCTTTGAAGAAGTCCCCATATGAGGTAGCAAACTCAAACAAGTAAGATTAGAATATCAAAATTACTGGCAATTCTTTTCTTGAGTAGAGGAAATATGGAATCATTCAACGCAGAGGAAAGAATTCTAGAAAAACCCTATAATTTGAATTTCTAAAGCAAATACCAACACGTCCAAACATGCAAATTAATCTACATTTAAGAAAGTACTTTCAGACCATAATGAAATGTTGGATTGGGTTAAATGAAAGAAAATATGGTTTCAACAAGAGAGATCTCAATTGAGATATTGCGAAGGATTATAAAATTCCTTAGAGAAGGAAATCCAATACACAGTGTGGCAAAAATATAGGTTGTTTACAGACTATTGTCTTTAAAATGTGGGATGAGCGAAGTTATAAAGGGAATCATTCATTCCACAAATAAAAAGGTCAAGATTCCAATATTGAAGCTATTAGGAAGACAAGGAATGCATCTGTCAGTCACGGTTTTATAAAGGCTTAACGTAATACGTGGTCTGTCCGGTAAGTATCCATCCATTTTAGGTATCTCGAGAACCGGTTGTGTAGTTTTGATGTAGCTTGCCAACCAATCAGAGTGAATATTACTGCACATGTTTGAACAGACCATCTCCCGTAGGGTTACTCGGTCAGCCATCTTATACCATTGAGTAACTTTGTATACTGCGTGACTGTCGTATTTGCAATGACTGAACCTAACCATTTCTGCACGTCTCGTGCAGGTTTTTTGGCAAAAGATTTGTCAGCCTTTCCCTCTGTCCCTGTGACTTCTGACTTTCCGCTGTTGAATGAGAGATTTCAGACTGTGGACGAGACAAGGTACAGGACAAGGCAGTTGATGGCAACCCGGAAAAGGACTGTTAAAAAGTGAAAAGGACCTTAGGGTAAGTTTAGTTCTATGGAAATAACTTTGAAATGGACTAAGGCGACATTGCTGTAGGTGGGCGATTTTTTTGTTTATAGCAAATGGCTGCTTACTTTCTAGATAAACCACCTGAATTTTATTTTCGTTAAAATAGCCTTTTCACTTCTTTTCTTCCATCAACCTAATCATTCTGACCTTGTTTCTAGTTCCAGCATAAGGGTTTCATGTGCTCTAGGCAACCGCCAAGGTTCGCCTAATACTTGGACCTGTCATTGAGACTTTGTAAATCAGGCGTTCTGAAACCGGAGCACGAGTACGCAAGAGATATTATGGGATACGCAAGGTTTGAAAAACATTGGAATTTTGAAAATCTTACAACTAACTAAACGCAACTCGTCTGAGCTCTGAACAAGGTTTTTTTTAGCAATGGGAAGAACCAAAAACAAATTCCATGATTGAAAATACTAAGTAGGTGAGTCTCTTTGAAACTCTACCCAGAATTGAGTCACTTGTGGGAGATAGCCAAGCTCATCTATCTTAATTAAGATTGAATTAAATCAAATTCGTGAAAAAATGCAACATTTTTATAGTCTGTTTAATGTCACAATATATTCTTCATTAAAGGTACACCATCACTACCAGGTAGGATGAACGGTTACGCGTGAAGGAAAACTCCTAATTTACATTTCCCTGCTTTCTTAGGATCGCTAATACTCCTGCTTCTCTTCTTCATTCTGTTAACTCTTCCCCTACAAGCCACAGCTGTATCTTTCTTCCCCCCCCCCGCTGCAATATCTACCTCTCTCTCAAGATTCCATCCACTACTCCTCTCTTTTCTGAACTATCTTCCTTCTATTACTTTTATTTCTTTCTGTTCTCCCCCCCCCTGCAACCCCCTTCCTTTCTCACTTCCTTGCTACCCACCTTCCTCTTTTTTATCATCGTACTCTACCTTCTACTCTAATTACATCTCCATTTTCTTTTGATCTTCTCACTTCAACCAATCCCTTCTTTCTTTCCTTCTCACCCCCTAAACCCTTTTTATGGTCTCACGACCAGCACCTCCACCCCACTGAATTTCTCTCCTTCCCTCCCGTTTTCCTCCTTCATTAACTAGAATTCTTCTCCTTTCCTGTTTGTCTTGAACTCCCCGACCCGACCCTAACCATCTTTCCCCCCATTCCCACACCCATGGACCCGACCCCCATTCGTAGCCTTTATTGATCGACAGATCTGCTAGATGCCAATCGATCGAAGTAATCAATGTGGCTGTCGCTCATTGGAGTTCACCTGTGTCCCTCAACCCACAGCAGTCCCCACTTCTGCCACTCCACAGATGTCAGCCACACCCAACTCTCACTGCTCACCATATCCCCCACCCTACTTCACAACTATCTTGTGACCGAGTTTCGAATTTCAATCGATACCAGGCATGCTCGAGTCTCCATTAACCAAACTCCGCACCACACACAGTCCTCCCCACAACACCAGCATCACCAGCATCAAGAATGCCAACCCCTCACACTCACCCATTGTCCTCCCCACACCACCATTAGCATCAAGAATACCAAATCAACAATCGTTACAAGAACCACCTTTTGTTTCAACCACTGTCCCGTAATAGTTGCTACATTAGCATATTATTTTCATTCACTAAATGGAACAACTACTATGGGATAGAGGTGGTGTTGAATCACCGTAGCCCAACAAATGACCCACCCGATCAACTAGCCAAGTGGCCTACAGATTCTTCTCTCTTTGCTCGCCCGTGTGTGTGTGTGTGCGTGTGAGTGAGTGTGTGTGTGTGTGTATGCATGTGTGTGTGTATGTGTGTATCCTTGCGCTTCTGGTCACATTTTGGGGGCTTCAACCTTGGAAATTTGCATGATTACCCCGCTGGGCAAAATCTGTTTTTTTTTCTTTTTTAAAAGTGCTTTTTGAGTTTCTATGGTCATTTTGGGCCAACAAGATAATTATAGATTTAGGATCTATTTCTTTCAAGTAATTTCAAATAAAAGATCTATTTTTAAATGATTTTAGATGTTTTTAAAGATTATTAGTTCTGCTACATGCGCCAGCTACGAAAATTCATTTATTTTTAATATCAGATAAAGTGTTATAACCTATTGTATCAATTTTGACTACTATTTACCTTCATCGTGTTGTTTTAGTTATTTTCACTTCTTTCTTCACTCAGACTGTCACTCAACATTAAAAGGTAAGATTTGGACGTGTTCGAATCTCAACGGGAGCCTACTCGTTATTTCTGATTAGTACTATTACCTTCGTGCCGTAGAGTGACGACCAAAGTTGACTTGGGGTAAAAACAACTAAAAATCAAGATGAAGGTAAATACAGTGGACTCCCGTGATTACGACATCCTCTGGAAATGCTGATGTAAAAAAGGTGCCTTTAGTGCATGCAAATTGAAAAATAAAATACGGCAAGCAAATTATTTACTCTTCAATTTGCTCGAGAAAATGTATTATCGCCGACAATAGTTTTGCAAGATTATAAAAACATACATGTTCTTACAATGCAAGTTATTAGAACGGGAGTTCAGTGTTGTAGTCAAAATTGATAGAATAGAATCTCTTATTGTCATTGATTACCACCAACACTTCCACTGTTGCCGTCACCAGCTATAATGTACAACGATCGGGGAAGTCGGGAACATGAATGAAAGCAACGAATATATATTCCGTTTAGTGAATGAGAAGCCAGTGACAGCGTCGATTGGACATTCGACTCAGTCAGCTGATTTTACAAACGGCCTTACCAAAAATACGCAGACACAATTCGATAAAGAAATAATTCCAATGTTCATATTCTTTGATTTTCTAAATAATTTTATTATTAGCAGCGTATTTTGCAGGAATTCTTGAAAGATATCTCAATCAACCTTCAAGGTTACATGGTTGGATAAGCTCCTCAAGTAAATATGTGAGATGGGAACATTTGGGGCCTTGCTGTTACCGACGGTTGGTTAGCTTAATGGATACCCTAATAGTCGCAGTTTCAGTTCCAGCAACAGTCCCCCTTTTTAATTGTTTATTCTTTTTTCATGGTCTATGCCAAGTGATACATTCATCGGGTAATAATGGGAGATTATTTCAAATAAGAGTTCCAATATAATATAACACAATTCATAATCATTCTTAAGGATCATATATCCATTTCATAATAACACACACATATACACACACACATACTCACACACACACACACACACACACACACACACACACACACACACATATATATGTATATATAAATAGAGAGAGAGAGAAAGAGAGAGAGAGAGACAGACAGACAGACAGACAGACAGAGAGAGACAGAGAGAGAGAGACAGACAGACAGACAGATAGAAAGAGAGAACTTGCAACCCCACCAAGCCGGAAATATCAGATATTTATGCATGTAGTTACATCAATAAGTTTGCAGCTTAATTATTAGAAAACAATTTATTTAACACAAGAAATATTGATTTTTCAACCTAATGATGCCAATGCACTCAGTTCAGTTGTGAATATTAAGAACATAGATTGAAAATTATTCAGTGAAAAATTTGATTAATCTACAGCTCATAACTATGAGCCAAGACGCGGACTTAATTGATTCAAGCTCGTATACATATGCACATTTGTGTGTGTGTGTGTGTGTATGATACTTTGTTTACACATATTTGACACGAACCAAATATATATATATATATATATATATATATATATATATATATATATATATATATATGTATATATATATATATATATATATATATATATATATATAGAGAGAGAGAGAGAGAGAGAGAGAGGGAGAGAGACAGACAGACAGACGGACAGACAGACAGATAGAGAGGGGGGGCCAGTTAGATTGACAGATAGATAGATAGATGGGCTTATGCATTTATTCATTCTTATGTATGTCCTGTCAATTCATTTATATATGTTTGCACACGTGCACAAATACACGCACCATACACGCATATACACTGTATATATGCATGTGTGTGTGTGGGGGATGTTTTGAAATTCTAAATGCGAAATTATCGAAAGAATTCCATAACTGGAAATTCTGGAACTGACAAAAACGTTTCCCGAAATGGTTGCTGGTGTTAAATTGTGAAAGGACTCTAAAGAAAGGCATAAACCTAAAAGTTCCTATTCATACAAATGTACATATTAAAATAAGATTGTGAAACAAGTGATTTTGTGGAATCCCTGAACATCTCAGTAATTTCAGTGAACCTTGGTTTCACAACCAGTGTAGTAATGGTTAACGAGCTTGTGATGCTGACCATTACTACTCTAATAATCCTCATTGTGTGCCTGCCCTACTACTGTGGCCTTGTGTCGAACTAGGCTGTATATACGCAGTAAATACTGATGCAGAATATATTTGATATTAACCAAGTTTACCTATAATAATAATAATAATAATAGTAATAATCATAATAATAATAATAATAATAATAATAGTAATAATTATAATGATAATAATGATAATAATAATAGTAATAATTATAATAATAGCTATCATCCAACGCTACCATCTCGCATCATCTACAAACAACATTTATTCCCAACTGACTCTATACGCTACAACTGTAACTACCACTGCGCCATTACTACGCATTGTAAAGCTTTCGGAGGTTACGAAAGATTTTCCATTCATAAAAATAACACCATTGAGAAAAAATGAACCTGCGCTCATAGGAGTTCGGCCGCCATTTTCTAACTCCAGGTGATGAAGAAAATGATAATAATAATAATAATGATGATGATGATGATGATGTCAAAGCCGTCACCCTTATATGGTGAAAACTCTTGAGATTAAGATCTACACAGGTTTGTCCATATAAGTCCTGGTGTGTTCTATGTCAGTTTGTTCATGCATACATAAGTCTCTTCCCACCCGTCCAACTTTCTTCAAACATTTTTATCAATGTAAGCATGTTCATATCTATCAATCATATATATGCATATATATATAAACCTTATAGTCTGTTCTTATCTATCAATCACATACTGTTCTCATCTTTGTATCACTTATTGTTTTTATCTATCTATCTATCTATCTATCTATCTATCTATCTATCTATCTATCTATCTATCTTATTCTGATTATACCTATCTATCTACCAATCCGATAGACAGCACCTCCTATCTATCTGCCACAGGCCCAAGGTACAAATTTTGTTTTACTTTATAATTTTTTTGAGTGGTATATACGCAATTCACTTTAGCTTAAATCTACACCCAAAGTAACCGCCGCTATGCTTCAAGCTCATCTTCCCTATTTACCCACCTAATGACGAGCAACTGGGTGACGCTACTACACAATAATCTCCTGGGATTTTCTGAAATCTCTCGACATTTCATTAATTTCATGAAATTACCAGATTCATTATCAGTGCAGTAATGGTTAACAAGCTTGTTATACTACTATAATGAGTTCGATCCGGCCTTTTGTCAAACTAAGCAGTATATACCCAGTAAATACTGAAGGAGAATACACTTGATATTTACTGTGTCTGTGCCAAAGTAGTAAAGATCGAACACATTAAAATAACAATAGTCAGTACCACACGCTTGTTAATCTACACTAATGCATAATATCCCTAAAGATTTCACGAAAACTCCGGAAAACACAACCCTACTATAACAACGTAATTGATTGGGGCAAGTATCCAGCTCTTTCTACCGCGCGAGTAAAACTCGTCACTAGAGATTTCATTCATTCTTGCAATCCCATTTCATTCATGGTTGTATTTTACAATCGCATCGCAATGACATTCTACAAACTCTCCTGCAATCATCTGACTTGGTTTCTTTCGTTTCCATTTTTATGAGTGGATTCTTTGTTTCTTTCATTGTTTTCTCGCTTTCTTTCTTCCTCCCTTTATTTCTTTTTCTACTTCTATTTCCTCTTTCTCATTGCTATCAATCAATCTATCTATCTATCTATCCATCTATCTATCTCAGTCTGATTTTATTTATCTATCTATCTATCTATCTATCTATCTATCTATCTATCTATCTATCTATCTATCTATCTATCTATCTATCTATCTATTTCGGTCTGATTTTATTTATCAATCTATCTATCTATCTATCTATCTATCTATCTATCTATCTCGGTCTGATTTTATTTATCAATCTATCTATCTATCTATCTATCTATCTATCTATCTATCTATGTCTTCTCTAAATGGAGGTACGCATTAGAATTTCCATTTACTATCTTACCATTTTTAGACATTCTATTCAGTTCATTCATAATTTATTCTCGTAACAATCCATTTACTAATTTATTCTTGTCTTCATTCATCGATGCTTAATTTATGATATTCTCTTTTAACTTTTTATTCCATCCACTCATTCATCATCTAGCCTTTCATTCTTCTTTCATTCTTTCTTCTTATTCATTGTCCCACTATTCATTCACAATTAATCTATTCTTTCATTCTTTCTTTCTTTTGATTATTCTCTTGTCTTTCCATTAAAACTGTACCACGCTCATTCATTCTTGACTTCATTCGCCCCCACTTCCTGCTTCCCTTCTTGTTCTTTGCGTCCATCAGTTCGTCTTTCTTTATTTTTTCATTCATTAAATCATTCATTTTTTTTCATTTCTTTCTACGTTTCAACATTTTCAATAACTGTCTGAGTCCCATGATATTTGTTGCCTTCGTATATAAAACATTCTACTAAATCTAACCTTTATAATGCAACATAGATATTTTTCATTCTATAACAATTTATTCTAAATCAGTGATCTGAACTGTTTAGAATCTACATACACTAGACCCATAGAAATGCCACGGGTCTTGACAACAAGTTATCATCATTATTCTCGCATTTGTATTTCTCCAATCAAAGTTTTATTAAAGAAAATTATCATCTATGGAATGAATCAATATTATCTATAATAACACTCAAAGGAAACTGATATATTTGTTGTTATTATCATTGATTACTTTTTCCATCTGTCTATATTCCTGTGGCTGGCTACTACTATAAGTTGATTTCTTGGCTTCAGACTTACGAGGGAGAAGTAATGAATGATTGTAAAGGCTGAGTTCTCTTGCTCCCATTCAAGAAAACCAGCCATGTTACCCTTCGTTACATTGCAATGGTTGATGGGAAGGAGGAGAGATATAATGTAATATATAAAAAGAATGAATAATAATCGAAAAACGTAACGGCCGTGCCTTCAAACAAACAGAATAATTCAGAACGAAAACTTCCTTTTTATACAATAATTCAGGAAATGTCTGTTCGTCAGTATGAGACAGCGTAACTCAGGAACAACGCAATGTTGTCCCATCAAATTTTCTCTACGTACTAATCGTACCCCCAAGTATGTTTCAGCGGATTAGTTTTGGAAATTACCAAAAATGAAATGAACATTGTGGGGTCTCCGTTCGTCCTCAAACTGATAACATTAATATCCCTCATATCCCTCTATCAATCTATCTATCTATCTTACTATAATTTACCAATATTTTTGCGAAATTTCCTCAGGTACTTGAATTAAATGTTATCGAAGAGTTCATGATGATGATGATGACTGTCGAATAAGGTATGATATGATGAATTGTTTCGATGTGTGATCGCTCGTTGGCGCTTATTTAGGCCTTCACATGAAGTATCAGAACATTCCCGACCATGGGTTGGGTTTTCCGCCAGTGAGCCAAATCTGCCAGAAGTAGACGAACCCTATTGCTCATCCGATAAAGATGCTAAAGGAACGACCTCGAGTCAATTTTCGGGTTAGAACACTGAAACCTACAGCGAATCTTTCATACTTCGTACCTCGAGACCACGCCAGTCATTTTAACATCAAGTACAGGGATTTCCCGAGTTTCGAAAGTTCGCTTTACGCCAGTTTTTCGCTTCTACGAAAAATGACGAAAGACAAAAATAGTGCTCAGCGTTTGTTTGGCAACGAGTCGTCATAGAGGCATGCGTACTCTCTTCTCTCTCCTACACCCCAGTTTTCGAATAGCGGGCGTAAACCCGTATCGTAATTACTGTGTCTAAAAACTGTATATATAGCGGTTCATTTTGTTAAGACAACGCCCAAAT
>OY735219.1:46059292-46216352 GCA_963457665.1 Thysanoteuthis rhombus | reverse complement strand
CTGTAACAATGCATTCTGATGATAAAGAGAGGGAATAAAATTTGAAAGCCTGATTTTTCCATTTACGCTTAATGAAAAAGATACCATTATCCTTGAGGAACGTTCAAGTGCATTTGCAACGAAGGAGATTATATTGAAATACTTGCTGTATAAAATAGAAGTTTTTGTTCATCAATAGACAACGGAGCCGTTGAGAAACCTTTGCATATCTTCCACTAAATTTACAGAATTATTGAATTTTGACTGAATTATCTCACAAGAGAGAAATGCCTCATGAATTTGGTTGTGCTCTTACGGATTCCTCGGTATTATTAGGTAACTTTCAGCCACTGACATAGCAAGGGTTTTCAATACCCGGGCAAGGATAGATCCCAGGGGTAAAGACATAAGGCATAGTAATCAATCTGCAGATATTATAGGCTATTGGAAAATTTCATGCCCGCATCTGGAGGCGACTGCCCCAACCCCCATTTGCTACGCTTCTACTTTCAGCCAGAAGACTGCTGACACCAACCTTCTTGATATTTTTCCAAAGTGCCATCTTTAGATATTTCTGTGGCAAGACACAACCAAATTTGTATAGTGCAGTGGTTCTCAAACTCATGACGGCAAACTAAGAAGTAACGTCACATCAGCAATAAAAAATAAAATGAATTAGACAAAATCATTCCAATAACTTTTATATTAGCATTACTGATAAATGAATATATGTACTCATAAACTATTTTCCCTTTCATTTGTCACTAAAAAATATTCAGATCTAATAAAATCTACTGATAAATCTAGATTGGCGATACCGTAGCGGAAGTGGTATAGACTTGATACCCATAATGGATGCGTTCAAGGCTCGAAAATATACGTGGCATGTTTGAAAAAATTTACTCGGCATTCTTGGAGAATACTTACGGCACATTATTGTGCCATGGAACCCAGTTTGAGAACGACTGGTATAGAATGATAAATAGGTACAGTTTAGGAGTTAAACGACTGTTTCTCCTTCAAGGGTCAACTTTGATACTGGTAAAAATAATCATTGTATATGCCCAACTATAAGATGAATGGTTTACAAGGATACTTATTACTGCGACTGATTCAATCCCCATAACTGTCCATAACGAGTTTCAATCCTGGTCATGATACCAGTGCATTAGACGCAGTGTGATATTTGTATTGTTAAATGTCCGCCTTATATACCAGCATATATGGTTAAAAAAAATTTTTTTTTAACATATCAACGGGCGTTTCTGCTTGAAGACAAATTACTCTTTTTTTCAACATTGAGTAAAAATTGACAAAATGAAGTAAATTTTTATCTCGCAATTCGATATTGGGTCGCGATCCATAAGTTGGGAAAGTCTGATCGAAAGTTTGAAGTAGAGTTTTATATATCAATGTATTTTAAGTAAAATTTATGATATCCACAAGAATTGATTCTATTCTTTAGCCGTTATGATTGGAATTTTTCTTCTATAAATAAAATCGATACGAGAACGCATATGGCTCAACTGGTAAAGACTATGCTTTTGTTTGTTTGTTTGTTTGTTTGTTGTCTTTGCTAGCGTAAAGCTGGTAATAGGCCCAGTAACAGAACCTAACGAAAAAAACAAAAAGAATTTATGCTAAACATAATGGTAAGCAATTTTATTCAAAACGTGCGAAAGACAATGGAGTATGGTACTGAAAATACACAAAAAATACAATGGTATTTGCCTCTGCTGGGGGTGGATAGGACCCCTCAATGTCGTAGACCCATGCCAACTGGCCTAGCTGCTCCCTTCTGTTCTGGCCTATTTTTTACCCACTGCATTTAGTGATGCACTTTTAAAGAAAAATCGATTGCTCAGATCCAGTGAGTATGAACTAAAAATATTTTATCTGCCGACTTATTCACGGGTAATACGTATTTTCTTTGAAGAAATTTCGCCTTCCGTCTCTCACTGAACTATGGGTATACTACTGAGTGCAGGGCTCAAAACCTGACCTCGCCTAGATTCGAATTCCGACTACTAGAATTAGGATTAGGCACGTCACCGAAGTGCCCAACAAGTCGCATCCACAACTGTGCAGCAAGCAGTCAGAAAAATCAATAGATATGCCAGGAGTAGCTCATCAAGTAAACACGTTCGTCCTGGGGCAAATTCGTCAATGATATTGGAATATGAAGAGGAACTTTTTTGAATGTCCTCTGACAATTGCAATCAATGTATCTTGGCAAAATGAGTCAATTATGAACCCCAGTCCCACTCAACAGCTACATATCACTTGAAATGTTGGGGAGAAAATCTTCCTCCCCAGCAATCTTTACTCAATGATGAACAACAGGCAGCGTAGTGCAACTGTAGTAGGCGTAGTAAGGGGAAGCATGTGGTTTCAAACGTGCCCGAGCCTCGATCTGATATCTTTCATTCATGAAAATTTGATTCATTCAGACAATTTTCATTCATCATTCATCGAGCCAACCGCATTTTGATGTATTTTAAGAATAAAAGAAAATGATGAATCCAGTTCTGAAGAAAATGTGTTATTTGTGCAGAGGTTTATTAGTACATTTGTGCCTCTTTAATTTGCCACCTTTGGTCATTGCCTGACTACAGAGAATGTCAGAAAAGATAGAATTGACTCTACCGAATTTGATGATTTTTCTCTAAATAGAGAATAGAACGATGTATTTTCGTTATAATTCATATAATATGAATTATATCATAAGTTCGGCGTGTAAGGCGACCCCAATTTCAATCTTAATTTCGTGGTTTTAGCTCACTGCTTAGTCACTGTTTTGTATGTGGCCTATAGGACGACTCCAAATTTGGGGGTATTTTTGGATGCTTCAAGATTCATATTATCCACTGATATATAAAAACAAATTTTTAGAGTGTTCTTATACTTTTCAATTGGTGGTTCAGTATTGAAAATAATTTAGAATGCAGAGAGAAAAGATAAATTCAAATCTAATTTTTTGCTGAAGTGAACATCAAGATCTGTTGATTTCAAGGTTCTTGGATTTGATTTCAAACCACGTTTGGGTTTTTACATATTTGGTTTTGCGTGTCGGTTTATCAACGCTAAATGACGGTTCAATCCTCGGTTTGAAACTGAATCAAAGCAGATTCAAAACGTATTGCATCATGGGAGTTACCGAACCACAGAGCGCCAGATTGGTGAGGTACAACCTACACACACACACACACACACACACACACATATATATATATATATATATATATATATAGAGAGAGAGAGAGAGAGAGAGAGAGTGAGAAAGGGAGGAATCTATATCCATATAAACGTATACTATATATATTTACTGAGCTTAGTTCAATCTTTCACATGGTACTACATGGAGAAGGGAGAGTATGTGTAGAAGAGAAGAGGAAAGTGGAGGAAAAGCGGAAAACCAAAAATGACAAGAACACCAAGGAAAAAACAACAACAGGTTTATTTCAAAGATTGGAATGTAAGTATTTCATGTCAGATTAGATGCAGCTTTGATTGATTTCAGCCTTCGGGTCAGATACAGAGGTATAGCTGAAGGGGAAGGAGAGGGCTTTTCAAAAATGCATCTCAGGCCCCCAATCAAGTGGGATCCAAAAGCTTTATAAATGGTAGTTCACCTACAGCATCACTACGGACAAATATCAGTAAATGTTGGTGGAGACTCTCAAGGCGTCAAGCACTCCCCAGCCCGAAATCCTTCCAAATCTTTAACGACGCCCCTGCAATAACGATCCGGAAGATCAACAGAGATACAACAACAGGTTTATTTCAAAGATTGGAATGTACGTGTTTCGCATGTCAGAGCAGATGAAGCTTTAAATTAACGTTAGCCTGAAGAGTAGGTCAGATGCTTGTCACCCATTGATACGAAGAGATTCCATTCCAGACTTTTTTCTCCATTTTCTTTGAATTTCAAATCTCGGTGAGTCGCAATCCTTCTTGATTAGTCAACTTCAACGTTCATTTTTTTTTTGTAGCTCATTGATTTTGACCCAAATTCCTCTGCACCAATTCCTCAGGCTCCACCATCTTCTTTGTTTCTCTCCCTCCATGCTCTTCCTCTCCTTGCTCTCCAACATCTTTTGCATTCTCCTTAACCGTCCTCCATCTTTTACTTTCGCTTATTTTCACATTCATTCGTTGATTGCATAACTATCTGTGTCTATCACAGTATCTATCCATCAATCTCTTCATATCAATCTCAGGATGCTTTAGCTATAAATTGATATGTATGATATAAAAACTTATTTCAGATGATCTGACGTCACACGGTTAATATATCATTCACCTTGGACAACGTCAGAGAAAATAGGGTTGCAGCAAGAATCGAACCTGCAAACGATCGGGGAGCTGCTTCAAAGTAGCGATGCTCTTACCATCGAGCTAAACAGCCACGAGTAATGTAACCCCTCTTCTTATATATATATATATATATATATATATATATATATATATATATATATATATATATATATATATATATATATATATATATATATATATATATATATATATATATATATATATATATATATATATATATATATATATATATATATATATATATATATATATATATATATATATATATATATATATATATATATATATATATATATATATATATATATATATATATATATATATATATATATATATATATTTCTCTCTCTCTATATATATATATAAGAAATAAAATGAAAGAAATGAAATGAAAGAAATAAAATGAAAGAAATAAAATGAAAGAAATGAAATGAAAGAAATAAAATGAAAGAAATAAAAAGAAACAATTCACAACAATGATAATGTATCAAGTAAAAATGTCGGACAACTTCAACAATTTAGTTTCAATGCAAAAAGACGATGTGAATAGAAAAAATGGAAAAGGCCAAAAAACTTGGAAACGGGTCTGGTTAGAATCGTCTTTTGATAGCATACTGTGTTGGGGGTGATCAATTTAACAAGGGGAAGAAGGGGTGACTAATCGATAAGTTTCTTCTCTCGGTTTTTGGTTCGCTGTGATCACTGAAGAGTCTGAATTTAAAAAAAAAACAAGCATGAATAAACTTACATTGCATATTAAAAGACTTTTTTCTCAGTGATTATGTGGAATAAATGTTTGAATTTTCAGCCCCATAGCCCTATTAACACAATCTGTACGTTTCACACACACACACACACACACACACACATATATATATATATATATATATATATATATATATATATATATATATATATATATATATATATATATATATATATATATATATATATATATATATATATATATATATATATATATACATACATATATAGCTACATAGCTAGACAGTCAGACTGTCAACAAAACTAAAGGAATCTATGTTGACAGTTTTGGTTGACGGTTTCTAACATGTGTGAAATAACAAGTAAAACTTGTGTTGGAATTACTCCCCTCTCTTTTCATATCTACTATGATAATAAAGGTTCATTTTTCTTTTTACTGATGAATATATTTCCTCCAATCCAACGTTTGAAACAACTGACTCTTCCACTGTAAACGAGTTTCATATTTTCATTTCTAAAATATCATCTCAAAGCAGGTTATAAAATTGGTTTCTGCACAATCTCACCATCAAGATAACCATAGAGTTTGATAAAATCCAAACAATGCAAAACCGCTACAATAATGTAATTTCCGGGATATGGACAAAAGCACTGCCGGACAAAATCCCCACGGGACAGAAATCAACTTGTTTTTTCAATAAATTTGAATGAAGAAAGGTTTTGTTGCAATTTGATTTTTTTTATTTTGTACCATGTGTCAAAGGAAAAAAAGAATTAGCAAAAATCAATTTTTTTCTATTGTAATAAATCAAGTAAGCCAAAAAGATAGCACGCTTTTCTTTCGCTTCTTTTTGCCGACCATAAAAATTTCCAATGGAATTTGAAATTGACCGAGAAAGAAGATTTTAACCGTTAATTAACACTTGAGACGATTATCATTTTCATTACTACTGAAAATGCAGATGATCACTTCAGATTTTAGGAACACTGCACGCTTATTTTCTAGCTTGTCTCACAGATATAAACAGATATCACGGGTATTTAACATGACCATTTTAAGCTCCCTTTTTTGAGCCTATTCTTCTCCCCATACCCATCATGCTTATCAGGACCCAAATTAATCATTCGTGTTTTCTTTCCTGTTCCCATCTTCTTCAGAGCCACTGTCCCTAACAATCACTCCCTCCAGCCAGGACACAGACTCCTCAGGGACCGGTCAGCCCCTTCCTTAATAGACAGCCGTATCCATAAGCAAATAATGAACATTAAATTGTCGAAAACCATTTGACCAATCACTCCTCGAGCGGAAATGTCAAAACTCCTAGAATCGAAAACTTACAGCGAGATGCAACCCCGACAGCGAATGTGGAATTCGAGAGATGTTTGGAGTGGGGTCAGGAAGGTAGAAGCGGAGCAAAAGGTTCTCTTTACTGTAGACCAGTAGTTCTTCACTAAAGATCTTAGGGGGGAATTTCAACTTCTGGGGCGTCGTGGAAATTCCATGAACATCTATTATTCTGATTTACAAAATCTGCTTAAAAATTAACATTTGTAAGTAAATATTACAAAAATTAAGATTTGTAAGTTAATGTACACACGCATACACACACACATATTCTGTACTAACAAAGTACATTCACCTTACAAAGGACAATCTTCTAACATCCAATATTGTATATCGTATTGTATATCAATTTTTGTATATAAATGAGTTCTGTCAAAATGTACATTGTTCAAAAGTATTACTCTTTTTTACGCTTCATTTCATTTAATCTAAAGTGGTTTATTCATCCCCCCTTGACAGCAGCAACGAGTATTTATATGATAACACAAGCAGAGAAATTTACTTTATTCTACTGAATGTTACGATTGATTTATATCTTAAGAATTTATAGCTGATAAACTGGATTGGGAAAGAATGTTCCATAATACACGGATATGAATCGTTGGAGATGATTGAATGTGGCTGTGAAGTGTTGGGGATTAATCGTTGGAGATACGGACAAAACCCCGATCGGACAAAATCCCCAGGGGACAAAAATTCAGTACTTCTTGTAAATTTGAGTAAATAAGTTTTATCCAATTTACGACCCCAAAAGAAAATTTTCGTTGTCGGCAGAAAAGTAGCGAAAGTAAAGCATGCAATCTTTTTGGTATGTTTTATAAATTACAATAAAATATCAAAATTATTACTTATTCTATTATAGAAATAGAATTGTAATAAAACCTACATTCATTCAAATTTACAAAAATGCTTTTTCTATACAATACAATCAATGGAAATAAAGATGATATTGTTCCGTCAAGTGTTTAAAAATCCAATTAAAATTTTCAAAAATCTTTTATTGAATGATAAATCGAAAATCTTAATCTTTGCTTTGAAGTACGTACATTATGGTGGGATTTGTTTGATTCACAAGGGTTTTTTTCATCATGGACCTGAATTGTAATGGATCCTCAAGCAACATTGTTTCTATAGGGAGCAGTGAGCCCCTCTCTTGAAAGACGACCTTATCTATAAACAAATAAGGAACATTAAATTAGTGAAAATTTGACCAATCAATCCTTGGGCGGAAATGTCAAAAAACCTGGCATGGCAAATATGCGGCGAGATGGAGTTAGATGGAATTGGATTTTTCCAAAATGGAACCCCAAGGGTGTGTGTGCGTATGTGTGGAATTCTAGAGGCGGAAGTATAATCAAGGGTGGATGTGGATCGGAGAGTTCTCTCTATTTAAATCAGCCTTCCCCAACCCTTTTAAAGTACCCCTTGAAATAACTTTCATATCTCAAGGAACCCCTGCATGGAAATATTTCATCTATAGCTAACGTCACATCAGTGTACTCAAACATTTTGTAAGTATCATAATCTAACGACTACCTCTATCCGGCCACACGGCCTATTTCACGACCAGGAAGTCCCTCTCTCAATAGACAACCCCATCCGTAAGCAACAAATAAGCATTAAATTAGTAAAACCCTTCTGACCAATCAACCCAAAAGCGGAAATGTCAAAAAGCAAAGAATGGGAAATATACAACGAAATGCAGAAAGAAGGAACTTGATTTTCGGAAATGAAACCTCGGCAATGTGCTTGCGTAGGGTTGAAGAGGGTCAATGGAATTTAGGATGAGGTGAAGGGTTCTGTTTATCTCTAGTCCATTCTATCACAATTGGGGGTCCGCAGAATTTTAGGGGTTCTGTGAACAGTTCATACATACATGGAGAGGGGTGCTAGAATTAAGGATAAGGCAGAGGCTTCCTTCTACTGACCAACTTTTCTGAACTAGTGTTCTGTGCGGGCTGGCAAGATGTCTTCTGCCACACAAAACCAAATTTGTATTGTCTTGAGACCAAATTAAGTAGATTCAATACCAAATAATCATATAACTTAAAACCCATCATTTGACAAAGCTTGCATGAAAAATGGATTAAAAAAATGTATCTATTGTTCTTATATATTTATGTCACGTGTAGGTGATTGTTAAATTTTTTAGATTTTCCTTTAGCACCAGATCTTTATTATCGAAAGGAAATAGCTTTGTTAAGTACCTATTTTGCCCAATTCTGAAAATCTTGAAAAATATTCAACGTCAAACCTGGTATAACGAGTTCATTAAGAGTTTTCATGAAAAATTGATACATCCGTAACTTTTACTTCATTTGAGGATTTTTATATAATGAGTAGCGGTTTTGTCTTGATGAGATTTGATATTAAAACAGTGCTGTCGAAACTTCGAAAATTCACGGACCCCTTTTGTAAAGGAACTGTGCAGGCGGAACCTTATTTCTTGAATTTAGCTTTTAGACTGTAATCAATGGTCTACAATAAGGAAACAATTTTTGATCTTTAAAATCATGTTTACTTTAAATTTATTATAGATTACGTTTATCTGGATTCTGATGTACAGCACAGGTCTGTGGACATTATTATCCCGATAGCTGTACAATGGATGGTGTTGATTCTCTGTCAGATTTTGTGAGAACCCAGCTGCGGACCCGAGTATTATTTGTCGGACACCTAAGCGTCCACGGACCCCAACTTTGAAATCACTGCACTGACAGCATCAGAATTTTTACCAACCGAAAAAACCAGTAGTCGTCATTATTTATAGTAGTTAAAACATTACTTATTTTTGTTGTATTTTTTGTCCATTTTCATCGGTTTATATAGAAATTTAATCGAAGACAGGAGATTTTTTGTAACCATTCAGATTTGTTCAAATAGAACTTTCTCTAAATCGTTTTAAATCCGGCCTTATTTACTGAATGACTTTTGGTCTTTTGTTTTCATCTTTACGCAACGCTCCATCTTTTGCATTTACTTCTCTTCCTATTATATTATTGAGGACTTATGATCATTTTTAGTTTATAATACCAACATTCGAAGAGAAATTATGAATGCTGTGTTGAGGGTGATCAATTAAAGTTTTTTTTTTTTTAAATCAAAAAGTTGGAAAAAAGGTTGATCAATGAATAATTTACTTATGTCGCCTTTTGTCTGAATTCAAAAAGAACAAAAAAAAGCGTGTACTAATTAATGACCAGTTCAACATGAATTTACATTGTATGACAAACATTTCCCTCATTAAGATGAATGTGTTCGAAAATTTTCTGGTTTCCGTAATGAACGGTAAGAACTGGGCGAAGTCTAAATAGATAGATGGATGAATAGACGGATAGAAATACCAAAACCCATTAATAACCCAAACCCAGATACTGACTGTTATGAATAGCAAGGATAAATAAATCTTTTTACTCGCTGAGGTGCCGTTAGCTGTACTTATAATATTTTTTCTGCACGGGTTTCTTCAGTCTAAAAAGGTTGAGGAAAGCTGATCTAGACACTATTTCTTTGTGGATTCACCAGTTGTCTCGTCTATTTTTCTCTTTTTGTGCATCATTCTCGTGGTCAATCATCAATGTTTGCGTAGCAAAGGTCACCAGAGCCTGGGGGGCCAACGAAAGTGTCTGGAGGGGGGGGGCAAAGGCAGCTCGTGCGAAGCCAGTTGTGTGATATCCTAGGGGAGTGCGGGGTTATTAACAAGCAGGAAAATAGGCCCATGAAAATTTCGCGCCCCTCCACATTTGAGCCTTCATATTTGTTCGTCAGTGGGAATCGTCAGCTATTTTCGGGAGATTTTTTGTCCGTGATGAAAGTCAACTGTTCTCAGGATGAGACCAATTTTCAAATCGGTTTGTACCGTTTGTAAGGAATCTAATGACCAGAAGAGACAATGGTTGAAGAAAGATGAACAGCGTTTTTTAATCGGTCCATAGCGCTGGTAAAGATAGAGGATACTATATGAAGTGTGGAAGAAGACAGGAATATTATTGTCTTTTTTACGTCACACTAATTCCTTTTTTGACTCATTCTCGGGATAAACATAAAAAGCATAAGAGATAGATAGATAGATAGATAGACAGACAGAGAATGAGGAGAGGGAGAGAGAGAGAGAGAAAGAAAGCAGATTATACCATGTTTATATACACTCCATATATATATATATATATGTATATATATATATATATATGTGTGTGTGTGTGCGTGTGTGTGTGTGTGTGTGTGTGTGTGTGCGTGTGTGTGCGTGTGTGTGTCTGTATGTGTATTCATAACAGTGAGAAACAAAAAGGAAATATCTTGATTATCAATAGCATTGAAAATAGAGTTGATATACTACCATTCCAGAATCAGAAAAGAATCAGAATTCCGAGAATCATTTGGTCCCAAAGAATCGGATAAGACTGCGTAGATGTAATTATATGCGAGGCCACAACAGAATAGTCAATGTCACCTGTGCGAAAACAGATAATGAGTGAATAATGCAAATTAGCGAAATTTTCACGAAAACTCTTAATGAACTCGTTAAACCAGGTTTGACATTGAATATTTTTCAAGACCAGAAGAAAAATCTTATGCTTAGTTGTTAGGAATATTGTACGGAAAGAAAAGAGAGAAAAAATGCTATAAATAAACCTGCCAGAATAAGGCCCTCAAAAGGCCCCGGAAAAGCTTCTTTAAGAAAAAATTCAGAAGCGGTTTACTGGAGTGCTGGTGCCAATTTTCAAGTCTCTAGACAAAACGGCATGGCCAAGAGCATCAGAATGCACAAACACTCGGACATGAAAAGATAGAACACATTGTTAACTTTAGTGGTTCAGCAGATAGATACGATGAAAGAAAGAAATAAGAGAAAAGAAATTTGTATTACTGTAAAAAAAAGATCTTAGACTGAGGAACAGATTGGTAAGAAGAAGAAGGTAATTGTTTTACGAAACAGCTTGCACAGGACAATGCCATTCATAAAAACCCTCTTCTTGCTTAGACAGAAGATGGCGTTGGCGGCAATGATGACCGCATTCGATTTGTTCATCTTCAACTCCATAGATTGGTTCATAGTTGTAAAACGCGCTTTCCCGTTACACTGACAGCTGTAGCAGCAGCAGCCGAAACAAGCAGGTTTCATATTCCCATTCAGTTCAATCAGCGGAAGTACTCTCTTTGGTATCGATTACAACTGAAACAGGTCCACATATCAGCGGAAAGAGAGAGAGAGAGAGAGAGAGAGAGGGGGTGAGTGCGTACATAAAAAAAACTAACCATGTGTGTCAATTCTAATATAGGTCTCCTACTGTGAAAGGATCAATAGATAGATAGATAGATAGATAGATAGAGAGAGAGAGAGAGAGAGAGAGAGAGAGAGAGAGAGAGAGAGAGAGAGAGAGAGAGAGAGAGAGAGAAAGTGTCTGTGTGTGCATGCGTGCGTAAAAAAAACTAACCATGTGTGGCAATTTTAACCTAACTCTCCCACTGTGGAAGGATCAATATAACTCTCTCTATATATTCATATATATATGGAGAGAGACAGACAGACAGACAGACTGACGGAGAGAGATTGTTTGAATGTCTGTGTCAGTGTGTGATGTGTGCGTGTGCACGTATGTGTATGCCAATTCTAACTCAAGTCTCCCACTATAGAAGGATCAATATAACTCATATATATTTCTTTTGATGGGGTTTGGTTGAAAGAGCCTTTTAACGATGCTACTGATAGGTATTCAAGCCCTGTTGAAAGCCAGCTTTGGTCTTGTACCGTACTAAGCTAAGCTTAGTAAATATCAAAAAACCAAGATCTCGAAGGTTGATTTTCATAACATGCAGCCCCCCCCCTGGAAAATTGGTGTGACACAGAATTCCTATCTCTATCTTCAATTGGGCGTACACAAAACGAACTCTGTAATATCTGATCTATATATTTACGTTCAAGGAATAATCAAGAGGAGACATCCTTCCGTCTATGCAAGCCACAAGTACCGGGCAAAAGTGTATGGATATCCTGAGATGCCCAATTGATAGAATCCCCCAGCCTTATTAGTGTACGAGACAATACGTTCGCCATTCGCGCAGCTCCTGCAGACAGTTGACATCCAGCTGCTTTTAGAGGGCCTCTCTTCCCAGTTTTATAGTCAGTTGTTCGTTCCCTAGTCTAAATCAAAGCGAGAGAAACCAGAATGTCCTGCTATCTACCAATCATAATCATCATCATGATTTTTACCATACGAATTGATGGTAATCACTTCTTCGCCTTACACCATTTCGGCTTGAGGGGGTATTTTTTTTGGGGGGGGGGGGACTTTCCTTTCGGATTGCGGGAGAGAGGTGTATAGTCTTATGTATATTGTCAAACTCCATTCTGAAGTGGAGTTGTATTTGTTCTTCCTCCGTAACAAGAGCAATCCTCACTAAATCTAGCAGAGTAAACAATTCACTGTTTGTCACGTCACGAAACCAAACCGATTTATAAAATAAACAATGATTTAAAAGGTGGCTCTCTGATCAACTGAGCATAATTGATAAGACTTATATATCTACTAATTTATCTATGATGCATATGATATAAACATTGCAGTAATCATCTTCGGTTGGAATAGAAGTAGGTGTGCGCTTTTTAACCGTGTAGCATCATTGTTTGTCATGTATCATATTCCATTAAACATATATATATATATATATATATATATATATATATATATATATATATATATATATATATGAGACAATAACGCGACTAAACCTTTGGAACGTTCACAGCACGCCAAGTTGTATTAACCTCTTTTTACTCTATCGTGAACGAAAAATAGCCGATAAATCGATTGAAATGATATCGGTCAGTGAAAGGGTGACACTCTTACACAAACGATATCCCATTTCCCATTAAGAAAGGCCGATGAGTATCGTTTCATTCGCCTGTCACTAAAGGAGTGAATAGAATACGGTGAAGTGTCACAGGTATGGATTTTGAATTGGATAGATTGCATTGAGCAATGGAAACATACCCGTCCACTGGCACTTGGATGCTGGGATTGGTATGTTCCAGTAATGTGCAAAAAAGTAGTGGACTCAATTAGCTTCCGAGTACACAAAAAAAGATTAATGAAGAGTTTTCCACTATCTTCGCTCATACCAGGAATCGAATCCAGGAAACATCTGCGTATGAGGCAGACGTGTTAACCATTACGCTATTCGAGCAGTCCCCATGGATTTCATCAATTTCAAGTCCGAAGACCACGGCTCCATCGTGAGAATTATATTGGGCCAACCAAAAACAGCCGTAAGGTAGATCCAAGAATAACAATGGCGTTTATCTTGAAAGATAAGTTGGAATAATAGCGACCATAACTTCTTTAATAGACACAACATAAACAGAACGTGGGTTGCTCGGTGGAAAAGGGTGGGAAATCAGTACGGGTACGCTCGCTACGGGTATTAGAAACCAGCAAGAAAGACTGTACAAAAACTGTCAACATTGTTTTTTTCAGTTTTTAAGTTGGTCTGGCTGGCTGGCTGGCTATGTATGTATCAGGTGTACAAGTCAGACCAACGGAGTTAGAGGGCAGACATTTCAAACGTTTACACATTAGTATGATTAGAAAAAAACACTTCTTTCTTCTTTTGAAAATTTCTCCGCTAAATAGGTTTTTAGCGTAAAGTTCAATTTGCAAAGTTTATGCTGAATTGATGTGTTTTTTTAATATTCAGTGATCACTGGCCAATGAAAAGTGAGAGAAGTAATTTATTTATAGCACTGTCTTTAAATTCATCCACAACACGGCATGTTGCCAAAAGACATCGGCCACGTGATGGTTTCTATTGAGAGATTAATCAAACCTGTTTATAAAAAGCCTGAGATATCGGAGCGAATGCATTTCTTGGAAGTATTTGCTAATGAAATCGGTTCGCCACACCCAGAAGAGAGAAAGATGGAGAGAAAATCTAACCTAAAAAGAGGAATTAGCAAAGTACTTTTTTGTAGTGTTTTTCTTTTTGTTTTTGTTTCTTCTTCAATTTATACATTTATACTTATCCATTTTGGTGCATATGAGTTTAACCTAGTTCAAATCCTGCACATTACTACAGACGTTACTTTCACTAACTATATATATATATACATATATATATATATATATACATATATATATATATATATATATATATATATATATATATATATATATATATATATATATATATATATATATATATATATTCTGGGGTATGGATCAATGGTTAATCCAACAGTATGTAAGTAAAATAACTATATTGGAAGACTGTTTATGATAAATGACTCTTTATTTTGAAGTTTCCTTCATTTTTTAAGCTTTTTTAGGAATAGGAGGTGCAACAAGAAACAGGGTGTTTATATAGTCTGATTGTGAATAGGGGAGGTGGTGTGCTGGTTGATGATGTTTGGGGTAAGCTTTGTGGTGATATGTGTGTCTCAATCTCAGGGAAAATACCAGTCGGGCTTTTGGTCATCTGTGATGCTTAAATGATCAAGAGTTAGATGTACGTAGTTTCATGTGGGGTTAATTTGGAATTTGATTATTGAAAGTGTTTTTTTCCATACAAGGATAAATTCGTTCATGCTAGCATTGTGCGCTTGTTGGTACGAGGGTATTTTGAGAATTGGCGAATGATATTTAGGGAGTAAGTGAGCCGGATATTCACGTGGTTGGGTATGGGGAGATAATGTCCTGATGAATCAGGTGTGTGGTTTGCTTAGTAATGGTATATGTGTCCTGACCCTTAGGAGATCATCTGATGGACATTGGGTCATCTGTGCAGTTGAAATTATCAGATGCTTAAAGTTTCAGCACAAAGTTTATTTGAAGATTGATTAATGGGAAAAAAAGAGGAAATTGTGTCCGTTATCGTGGGCGCATGGGGCTGGTGAGAATCGGTGAATGAGAATTTGTTTTGCTTGATGATGAGTCTTGCTAAATGTGAATTGAGATTAAAGCTTCCTGGTCTCTGCATGACTGTATCATCATCAGTCTTTTAACGTCCGTCGTTGGAAATAGACCTTTCCCAGGATTCACCACAATTCTCTATCATGGGCGTCGCAGAGCCAGTATTTTCTGAATTTGTCTAGTTCAACTCTGTATCTTGTATTCTGTCGGCCTCGGTTTCACATGAGATCTCTGGGGATCCATGTTGTGAGTCGTGATGTCCATCGGTTGTCTTTCATTCTTGTAACATGGCCTGCTCATTGCCATTTAAGCTTTCTAATGGATTCTATGATGTCTCTGACTCCTGTTTTCTTCCTTATATACTGTGCTGTCTTGTGATCTCTCCATGTAAGGTTAAGCATGATTCTGTCATGCGCATGTTGCATGCTTCTGAGTTTGCAGGTCAGTCTCTTGGTTAGGTTCCATATTTCAGCTTCATAAGTGACTATTGGGAGCATGACTGTATAACTTTAGGAAATGATAGCTGATTAAATAAATTGTTCAAAGTGTTTTTAAGTTTTATAATGTGGGTGTGACGTAAATCGAAATTGAATCCTAATGCGTTTCCGTGTGTGGTTAGTGCATTGGGATGATCGTCTGTTTTGAATGCTCTTCTGTGTTTGGATTGCACTAAAGTGTACAAAAACACACATAAAATTCCGATCAGTTCTGACGACTGGTGGAAATACCAGATTTACCATCTAGCAGAAACAATTTGAGGAGAAAAGCATAACAATTTACAGAAACAAAAAAGACGATATATATATATATATATATATATATATATATATATATATATATATACACACACACACACACACACACACATATATATATATATATATATATACACACATATATATATATAATTTAATGAGGCAGAAACTTTTGTTATAAAAAAAACAACGCAAAAATTGTGTCAATTAGTCTCTTCAACTTTTTCTTGTTAAAACTGTTAATGACAAGGTCGGAATTATATATTTAATATCCGAAGTTATGAGACTCAATTTCAAGCTCTTGAATTTCAGGAATTTTGAATTTCATAACTTCCAATTGTTCTTGCATAATTGTGATCTTGTCATTAAACAGCTTGTTTGCAAACAAGAAAAAATACTATAAAAGTCAAAGTTGTTTTCAGTATCACAAACACACAGACATATACATGCACACACACACACATACACGCACACACACCACATACACTGAGTGCCGGGTTTACTCTATAGCAAAAGCATACTTTAGTATGTACCCCAAAATTTCAAAGGCCCTTGCAAGCAATCAATTTTTATTCAATGATTGTGCACTTGTTGTACTACTTGATAACTTTCCCTCAACTTTTAGGAGCGACTTGGTATTTAAGAATTGTAATTTTAGCTAAATATCACTTTTAATTGGAGTTATTTTAATACTATAATTGGTGAAAGTGTGATATCTATGCGATAAATATAGGACATTTGAATACGACGGTATTTGAAGCTAAAGTCATAGCACTTGTACAAAGATCAAGACTAAAACAAAGTAGTACTACATAATCTGTCAGTATAACAAATAAATGATTGATTACTTTGCAAGTAAAAATGGAACTGTTTTAATTTTCAAATGGATTTTTCAAATCTTTGGCCCCTTTATAAGATATGCTTCACGCTCCACTCTAGCTTAATCCGGAGAGACTCTATTTATAAAGGTCATCGAAAGGAACATTCAAAGCGTTACAAGATTCCGAATAACTGATTAGCAAAACAAGATTATATTTGTAGGTGGATATTTTTGAAAGAATATTAATCAAAATACATAGACACACATAGACGGGTGTTTCAGTTGTATGTATAAATAACCTCTACTGATGCTCTTTGATTTTCCTCACGACGCCCACTGTTTCCAAATGAGCGCACTTCCGGAAAGGCATACTTCCAGCGGAAATTGTCAAAAGCTACCCAAAGACTTCCTTTTCCTGTCCGGCGGCGGGTGGAGAGAAAACCCATCAGTAAAGCTATTCCATAAATGGCTATTCCGTCCTTGGTTCCAATATTCTTTTTAGTAATATCGTGGACTCCTGTTATTACCCTCCGAGATTTAAGAGCTTCGTTAGGACGAATTTGCTAATATAACAGGTGGATTTTATATAAAGTATATCAAGAAAGAGAAAGCTAAAAGTACAGATAAAAATTACTTTTTATTACCCTTTCTCATTCTAATGTCTCATATACGCATCACAGGTCTTCAAATAAAATGAATGAAACAAAAGTAATTATCTTAACCATATACATGGTGGTAAGGAATAAATGGTTTGTTGGACGTATCAGTAAATTCTTAGGAAATAACTTGCACAGGGAAAATTTTAATAAATAAATAAAATAAAGGAATAGTACATTAAAAAAAAAACTTAATCGGAGCAATTAATTTTGGCGGCATTACTAGATCCAATTCGAGCCTCTTTGCTAATCAGCGCATGAATAGCCTAACACCAAGGCCAAGGGAAAACTTTTCAACGAGTGCGTTAAATGATCAGAATCCAGTCCTTTTCAAATTCTCGGTTTATGCACCGAGATTTACGGTCAATATTAAGGATCGATTTTTTTGTTCTTGTTACCTGTGCCCCAGGCCTTATTAATCCTAATCTGGTCCTGAGAATTTGCCTCAATTTTCTTATTTGTATAATCTATTGATTTAGTTTCTCCACACCAACCATTCTCAATCTTTTGGGGGATCATGCTCCCTTAAGAGCTCTTCTCGAGTTCTAGGGTCCCCAGTTGAACATGGATACGATACGAACAGATGGACAGAAACCAATTTATTACTTCAGTCTATGGTCCCATCCGAATATGCCATGGACACCAAGGGGGCCATATGGCCACTGTTGAGAATGGTTGCTCTACAACGTCGCCTTGGAAAAAAATTAGATGGCTGATGAATTTCTTCTGACAGAATTCGTAAAAATGTTGCTTGGTAACCGAGTACATTAAATTCAATGTTGCGGCCATCACCGTTCTCCATTGTTTAGCTAAAGAAACTAAATCTAAGTTGCCGACTTCAAACTAAAATAAAATGAAAAGTTCTTCATAGGAAATAAAAAGCTATCCTGGGGCAATGGTGTTTCAAACCTCTCCAAAGTGTGACCTCACACACTAACCCCAGCTCCCCTTGTATTTTTTCAAAATGGGCTGCAAAACCTTCTTTTGGGATCGCCATCAGCAGTATTGTTGCCTTCTTTGCAATCTTGTCCAAGATCTTAAATCTCTTTGGGAAAAGCAGGCAGGATGAAAGAAAAAAAATGTGCGTGAGACGTGAAGAATGTCTCACTCGGTCATTGTGAATGTGACAGTCACACTGCACCTCATTCAGCAGCGTCTCCCGATTGAGTAACTCCGTGGGAGAATGTTCCTGCGTGTGCAGTAAGGTTATCTCTGATCGGTAGCCAAGATAGATCAAGACTGCACAACCAGTCATTAAAAATTACCTGATTCTTCCCTGAGAGACCTCGTATATTAAAACATGTTTATAGTTTATAACTTGACGTCAAAACTCGACATTTCATGTGGTACAACCTGATATGAGGAAATATATCAAGAGGAAGCAAAATCGGACATGGATCTGATTCACCTGCACTGTGACAGAGGACCAGCAAAGTTTGATGATATCGTGATATACTGCCGGGTTGATTGTAATGATGCTTCAACCCCCAGAGCATGCTTGACCCAAGGGTCATCATCTGATGAAGGTTTTGTCAGAGACACTGCCACTGTTCCTCGCAACAGTAGTTGTTAAAGTTCATAACGACATCAAAAAGTAAGAAAGATCTGTAACGACAATTTTGTACCAGCGCCATTATCATACTTTCCCCCCTTCTGTTTCTCGCCTGGTTTCAAACAAAAAATGAAGTTTGATCTGGAGAAATTAAAAACATAAGCATTAAGTATTGTTGAATCATTTTTTCAACAGCAAAAACAGACTTTTTTGTGCATGTAAACATTGTTCACTAAATCGCCCTAGTACCTGTAGCAAGATTGATATCACGTTTTGAGTCTCATGTGTATAAAATTAAAACTGTTCCAGGGAAAAATTACTTTAGATAAATTATGTATATACATATAGGATTTTACATTACCCCTCTTTTCTCTCTCTCTCTCTCTCTCTCTCTCTCTCTCTCTCTCTCTCTCTCTCTCTTTGTCTCCATTTTTTTTGTATGTGAGTTTGCGTCCGCTGACTGACATATATGTATATGTATACACACACACACACACACACATACATACATATATATATATATGTGTGTGTGTGTGTGTGTGTGTGTGTGTGTGTAATTTATATGATAATAATAATAATAATAATAATAATAATAATAATAATAATAATAATAATAATTTGATCATAAATTGCGTTGTATTATATTGAAACTCTCGTCTGTTCGCTTTGTGTGCAGGTACATATAATAATCTAATGGTACATATCCAAATCCTATAACCACACACGGTGACACACACACAGTGACACATATATATACATATATATATATATATGTACCTGCATACACACTCACACACACACACACATATATATATATATATTGAAACCGACACAAAAGATTTAATACTAACATGAGTGAACATTCAATAGAAATGACACAAACAGCGATTCATGTCTGTTGTTATACTTATTGATTCCTCATCGTTAGAAACGTTTTTAGAGTAATCTATATAAAAAAAAATCCCTGTTTCGAAAAATAAATATGTTGTATGAAACAATATCAATATACAATACACATAAAACCCTATATAAAATGACAAACGACATGTATGGATTCAACTATATGATAAAGGAAGGTGGTATTTGATCAAGACTTCTAGGGTGCCATGTTGATATAACTGTTTTGTTTTCAAAATTTCCGAAACAGTTACATGGTAAACAACTGATGATCCAAACAAGAGACAATTTATACATTGCACAATAATTACAGAGTATAAGGGTAACAAAGAAGAAAAAAACACTTTGGAAGATTACATAAATTGCATTGACAGATATTGGGAAATGGGTGACTGAAGTGACGCAGAAAAATCAATTGAAAAAGTTTTTGAAAGTTTTCTTTTCATCATATATATATGTGAGTGTGTCTGTTTGAAGGTGTGTCTATTTTTAGCAAAAAGAGATATGATTCATTATACAGACATGTTCAAAACTAAGCATTCTACATCACGCAAGTTAAGAGAAACATAAAAAATACGAATCTAAAAATACTCTATTGAAATAGAAAAAACTTTACATTTATGCCTCTTCATATTTTATTTATATCTGACCTCATCCATAGCAATACTTAATGTTTTTCCTGTTCATATATAAAACTTGTATCTGCGTGAGGGTGTAGATCTTACCTAGACGAAGACCAACCCAGGGTTCAAAAGACAGCTAATGTTGTAATCATTAACATTTCCCGATTAATCACCTGATCACGT
Source organism: Thysanoteuthis rhombus (assembly GCA_963457665.1). Lineage (NCBI taxonomy): Eukaryota > Metazoa > Mollusca > Cephalopoda > Oegopsida > Thysanoteuthidae > Thysanoteuthis > Thysanoteuthis major. The sequence goes on along the minus strand of OY735219.1, from coordinate 46,195,572 downwards.
AGCGTACACTGATGCAAAATACAGGAGACTCATCCTCGGGAATTCGAGAATGCTGTGGTAACGAATATGCTGTTAAAACGGGCAGATTTTAAACAAAGGTATGAATAATGAGAAAGCAAAAAGTACAAAAAAAACATCCACTTTTGATCACCCTTTCACAGTCAAATGCCTTAAATAAAAATAAAATGAATGACCCAAAGAGTAATTATGCTAACCATCTACATGGTGGTATATAATTAATTATTAATTGAACGCACCAGTAAATTCTGAGAAAATACATTGAACGAGTGCAAAAATGGAGGGATAGTAATTCAAAAAAAAGAAGTTAATAGGAGCACTTCACTTTAGAGATGTCTAATGTCCGAAATCTTGAGAACTTTTCACCAAATTCATCAAATCACTTTTCAAATGATGTATACGGTGACCCTAATATTGTCATAATCTAACAGACCTGATATTGGCACACTATATATTCTTTAAAAAGCGATCTTTCCCGGATAAAATATCAACATAAATAAAGTATATGGGTACTAATTTGAGTGAATGAATTCAATTTTTGAAGGTTCATTTTGTGATATTGCAACACAACGAAAATCTTACTGAGTAGCGATTAGAGATGAAGGACATGAAGCAGACGATCAATGTAAATCCTTTCATATATAAATCCTCAAAATACTCCCGTTAAATAAAACCCTTTAACCAGTAGCTTCGAGATATTCATCCTATTAATTTTTCAAGTTCTCAAATTCTCCAAACTTTAGTTGGCCGATATTATGGAACTGGCTGACCGGAATTATGAAACCTAAATTAAAAAGCTGTGATATCGGCCACTTTTTTTTTTTTTTTTAAATAAGGGATCTGCAGAACTGGAATCATCACTACAACCCCAAAAGTGTTTAAAGTCAATGTTCCCATTCTAATCTACAAAATGCTACGTTTGGTGTGACTTTTGAAATCCCCAAACCCCGAAAGCTTACCCATCTATGTACGTACAGATATATTCTTGTTTGTATATTGTATAATGTCGGTAGAAATTTTACTATCACTACTAATACTAAAAGTGTATGCATAAACAAAACATCAAATATGGTGGCACCGAACGTTTGAGGAAAATATAGATCATTTGGTTTGATTTTAATCTGCTTCTCCTTTGGTACTCGTTGCTCAAGCGATAGAGCAGTCGTAGAAAGGCTTTACAAGGTCGAAGGGATTGAAGTTAAAGTCTTGCTAGGGGAATTTTTTTCATAATCAGGCTACGAATTCATATAATTACCAACGTATACTGCTGAAAGCACTTTATATATATATATATATATATATATATATATATATATATATATATATATATATATATATATATATTGGTCTCGCAATTCATTACTAGTGAGTTCGATCCTTCTAGATTTGAATGTGCTGAGAATGAAATTACTCATGTTTAAACAAATGTTTGTATACCTTGAATATAGCTCCATACTCATTGAATAATAAGTATATATGTTTTGATTAAAGTACTTATGTTCGAATAACTCTTTATTCTTACACTTAGGGATCATTTACAAATCAACCTCATTTCAATTACAGCATGAACCTTACCAACCACGATCAGGAATTGATAAGAGCACCAAAGGTGTAGCTGACCGAAGAATGAGAGAACCCAGTCGCTATTTGAAAGCGTCTCCAGGGTTCCCAATGGAGGTGTGTGTGGGGGGGGCAATAGTTTTATAAATCGTTGTTCACCTATTGCATGGCTACTGACATTATATGTTCGTACATGAATGGGAAAGCTTCCAGGTTTGTCTTCTACCAATAAAGTGATAGTACATGTTCATTGCAAATTTCCACTTTCTATTAAATCTCACTAAGTATTGGAGGCCTTGCTAACAAATAAACCATACTACAACGCTTTTGCAACGTTAAATAGACTTCTTGTCACGTTGCATTAACGTTTCTTTGTAGTCTCTCCACTACGTCCCCGTGACGTTGCAGACAACGTGTCTTCATAATTTCAGGAACATATGTATCATCTAAATTATCTCTTTTCAGTGTTTCTACACCAGGAGAGCACTTGGTTACGATCAAAGTTGTTTATTATTTTTATCAACATTATTATTATTATTATTATTATTATTATTATCATTATTATTGACGTACAGGTGTGAGGTGGCGTAACGGTCCGAGTCCGAATACTATACTTAATCCTATCTGAGAGAAGCCTATAATAGTAAAATATCCAAAGAGGATTTATCCATCCCAACAGTGTAATGGCCAGGATGCAGAAGGTCGTGAGTTAAACTGCCAGATGACACCTGATGAAGGCCGTAGAGTACAACGGCCGAAACGTTGTATGAAATACAACCAAGATGAGGATAGTCCGAATAATAATAGAAATATCTCATTTCAATTGAAGAAATATTCAAAGAAATCGTTTACCTTTAATACATATAGTTGAATGAAAAAAAGTACTTTGATGTTTTTCCCAGAATGAGTGGGATTTTCAGCAATAGCTCTTTGTTCCGTTTCAATAACACTGAGGTAACCACTAGGGTGTGCGGTCGGCTTGGTTGCAGAAAAACAACCTACCCACAACGTCACATATCCCCCAACAAAAATGCAACCTGCAAAAAAGTTCTGTCTTAGCTGTGGACCTGCAAGGAGTCTAGTCACTGGAGTCCCAAAATCTCAAGCTACGTCACTGGAGGGGGGGGGTGCAAGAGCTTCTGATTTCATTCCTCTCTGAAATCGTTCGCTAGCGACCATCCTTGCGGAAGGCAACATGTTTTGAAACTAACAGTGGATATTTCGTCTGATAGAGTATTTTGCTGCTGTTACTGATGATGATGATGATGATGATGATGATGATGATGATGATGATGATGATGATAGAATAAACAGACTCTTAGCATCTTTGTTGTCTACTGTGAAGATCAGGAATGCACAACGTTCATTTCTGAGTACGATGGGGAAGGTACTTTCCTGAGAAAGACCCCCAGTGCGCAGGTGAATCTGTTTGCAAATCACACTCTTGGGTGACTTTCGAAATCGACATCAACATTGAGAGGGTGCCAGAAATTGTTGGGTATGTATATATGTCTACAGAATTCGTTATTTAGAGTGTATCTAGAGGGAACGCAACAGTCAGTGTGTTTGGGGGTTGTTTGTACAGGTTGTGCCCGAATTCTACGCTTGACTGCAACCATATTGCACATAACACACACACACACACACACACACACATACACACACACACACACATATATATATATATATATATATATATATATATATATATATATATATCTTGAACATATGTATTTTATTGACATATGTTATCAACACACGTACATATATCTCTTGAACACATACCATATCAACCATATTGCACATATTGTTTGAAAGGCATATTTGTGTTGTGACAGTTTTGGTACGAGCTGGTTCGTATCCAGTGGGTGCATGGGTGTGTCTTTGTGTATTTATCTATGGGAGAGTGTTTACAGATGTTTTGTTGATATTTACCAAACAGACAACAAGGCTACACCAGGAGAGCACTTGGTTACGATCAAAGTTTTTTATTATTATTATTATTATTATTATTATTATTATTATTATTATTATTATTATCATTATTATTATTATTATTATTGGCGTACAGGCGTGAGGTGGCGTAACGGTTATCTCTATAAAAAGGAAATCAGCGACCGAGTCCGAATTTCGGCTTTGACTGCTTTATTCACTTGGCCCTTATACCCTTGGGAAAGATACAGATTCACATCCCTATGCTATAATAAAAGAGAATATCTAACTTGATAATCATTGTTTGACAGAAGATGTCCTCAATAGATATCTATTATACTTAATCCAATCTGATTGAAGGCTACAATAGTAAGATATCCAGAGAGGATTTTTCCATTCCAGCAGTGTAATGGCCAGGATGCAGAAGGTCGTGAGTTAAACTCCCGGTATGAGCGATAAGTGCAGAAAAGTCTTCACGAGGACATTTTTTCTGTACACTCAGTTGCTAATTGGGCACACTCAAGCTGTGTGATTAGGGTGGAAGTCTCCCTTCGGTGAGGTGGGCATAAAATGTTGTAGGAATAAAGTCCTGGTCTCGACCAGACTTGAAACTATCAGGATCATTAAGCTGATATACAACAGAAACTTTCGTCACCGACCTCCAAGAGACAGGCACTTTGCTTTCCCCCTTTTGCCCCATGAGGATCGATGGTAGACGCCGTTATTTATAGACATTTTGCAATTGAATGTTGATGAACATGACAGTTTTACCCAGATGTTTAATAGTTAGTTTATGGTTCAGAGACTGCCTACATACATAGGCATTTCTTTTTTGTGTGGTGGTGGTGGGAGGTTTTCAGGTGTTTATTGTCGATCTCTTTTTACTTACCAAGCACATTCAAACATAAAAACTTCAGTACACAAGGTCTTATGACACGTATTTGAAAATGATGTCATGGGAAAATATCACGTAAGTAATTAATTGTCATAGTTTCACCCTGCTTCACCCAGTTCGCAGTGTTTCGTGTCCCGTGAAACTAACACAGTCTACTACTACTACAACTAATACTACTATCTCAACTGCTGCTGCTGATACTACTACTAATAATACTAATATTACTACTACAAATAATACTAATATTACTACTACTAATAATAATCACAATAATAACAAGTAGAAATAATAAATTAAACAAAAAAGTGTGTGATTTCCGCATTAGAGTGACTAATTGTCATATGTTGGTAATAATTGGTGGTGGGGAGAAAAAAAAAGCAAAACTATTAATACGAATGGGGACATGTTCAAAAAGAAAAAGGTTATGAACGAAAAGAAGGTGAAGAAAAGAAGGATGGAAAAACATTTGATACTACCAAAGAGATTTACAGAGTCTATTCTGTGGTCCCGTTTTGGGAAAGAGCAAAGTGTACTACCTGCTCTCACTAGCTTGATATCTGATACGTCCCATATGTGGTGACTCCGATATTAAACCAAGTGGCACTACTATAGTAGATTGGTCCCTAACCCCGATCCCGTAGGATTTCCACAGTTACCGATGTCAACAGAAATATAAGGGCAGGCTTTATGGGTCCTTTGCAAGCTGGACTTGGAGTCTCTTGACGAATCCCAGACAGTGCTTAACTCCATAAGAATTCAAAGAACAGATACTACATTTTGATTTTAGTCATGTGACTGAGAAGCCGCGGTCTATTCGAACTGCAGAATAGACACGGAAGATAAAAAGAAAGTAAGAGATGAAGAATTAGATGAGAGCGTGGAAAAAAAGAAAATTAAGGAAAGATTGAATAAATAGTTTTTTCATCGTTCCTGTTGTTTGAACTTCCAAATAAGTTATTGGAATTGACATTGGAGTGATTTTCGGTGCTTGTCTCGGATGGGCGGTGGTCTTTTTCTTTATTTCTCTCTTTCTATCTTTCTTCCTGTCTCCCTTCATGTAAGGACTTTCCCAAGTCACAACCGATCCTTGATGTCCCACTCAGAACATCTTACTTAGTCAAGTGAATCATTCATCAAGACTCTTTATAAGAAAAAACCTCATAAGATGCATTATGCATAGGAACATGTTTTCATTTACAGAGATTCAATAAACTTAATTTAGTCTGGCACAATAAATGTTTAGGTAGATAGTGTTGCGCCAATCTTTCAAGTAGGAAGGGGTTGTCATGTACGTTTATTTTCAAGTGAAGATGGGTGTATGCGTGGGTAGGGCGTATACCTACTTCTAAATTTCCAGGTTTTTGTATGTTCTCTGCGTGGGTTTCATGCTATGATGACGTCCTTGTCTGCGGTCATAAAACCGAGGGAAAACCCTTCATTTCATTCTCGGTGACACATGTCCCAATGAATGTTTAAAATCGCGAATACTTTGGATGATTTTCGACTATATATCAACTCCTCCCATTAAACATTGTGGTTAGGACTTTAACTAAAACAACGTTAAATTGAACTGATTTTATCATTAACACAACCTATAAATGGGGGTATACGGAGCTAACTTGTAGCAGAAAAATTACATAATAATACCCGTAATTTTTTTAAATGAATCACCGGAGCCTGCAAGTGTACCAGAAAAAAATACCAAAAAGGTTATTCATAATCATCTTTTAAAATGGATTTTTTCATTTAGAATTATCTAAAAAATACCAGCACAAGATTTGAGCCAGAATGACACAAAAAGCGCTTCGTTTGGAAAAACAAAATAGATATTTTAGATGGTATCTAGTGGTGTACTCATGGCCATTTTCGGGGTTGTAGCCCTAAAAATGTGACTTGGAACACCTGGAGAAACAAACACAGGAAAACCAGCAATGAGGGAAGAATCTACAACCCACTTAGCTGGTTGGTCGGGTGGGCAATTCGTTTGGTTGCGATGATTCCATTCAAAATTCCGCCTACAATATTTATATTATTCTATATCTGTACCTTTTTCCCCTTGGTGACATTTTAGGGAAATATTGATTAAAACGACGTTAATGGGGGATTTTGTTACACACACACATTATATATATATATATATATATATATATATATATATATATATATAGAGAGAGAGAGAGAGAGAGAGAGAGAGTTTCTTTTCAATGAAAAAAATTGTCTCATAGGAATTCAAATATATCTGAATATTTTAACTTGTAAACAAATAATTAGAATTGGAAAAGAAAAGAAAAATCTATTTTAAGCTCTGAACAGCTGTCAAGTATTTATAACCAGCTGTACAACAAAAGATCTTTCAAAGACACGTGCTGAACACCTTCTATAAATAGCTTTCAACTTCTGCAGGTGGCTCTTTATTGTTTTCATCATCTTCTTCTTCTTCTTCTTCTTCTTCTTCTTCTTCTTCTTCTTCTTCTTCTTCTTCTTCTTCTTCTTCTTCTTCTTCTTCTTCCCGGTCAATTAAGTCCGTATTTCCGCTTGCGTCATAACATTTACATTTTCTTATAAGATGAAAGAATAGAAGTAAATGAAACATTCATAATAAGAATTGAATAGAAGAAAAAACGTGAAACAGAATGAAAGACCTGCTTGCGTCATTCGATTGGAACGGACAATGGGACTGGCCTGACCTGGTGGATGAGGACAACTTTAGAAAAAAAATTTAAAAAACGATGACAGTTTCTTTGTAAAATGAACATAAAAGCCAATCAATCGATTCGTTGGTAAATAGAAAATGTATCCCTGTCTGTACGTGTGTTAGAGTTCGAATTTCGAACTTTGAAATAAGGGCAGGTCAGAGGAAAGACAGTGAAAAGGAAAGAGAGATCTGATTGCATCATTCGATTCGTACGAATAGGACAGGACATTTGCATTCTTTCGATTCTTGTCATTCGAGCCCTTGTCAGCCAGAGAGCCCTGTGAGAGGCAGGGTTAGGCGAGGGCTTTTGGCTTGCGTTATTGGGCGTAGTATATAGATCAGCCCCCCTTTGAAGGATTAAGGGGATTGTCTCTATATGATTTTTAGTTGCTTATGGCACCTGTACCCCGTTGTTTAGCCATCCAGGTACTTATCAGATTCGACGTTGCTCAACTGGTGTGATCGTACGAAAGTTGGTGCGTCTATCGTAATTTGACGGCAAAGGATTAGGACGGATTTACAGAAAAAATTAGAAAATGAGAAATTTTTTTATAAAATAATTTTTCAAGTCAACTAATGGACTTAGATCAGTGATTTTCAAAATACGATTATCTCCCCCCTCTCTTGGGGATGCAAGGAAACACAAAGGGGATTCTCGAGGGCAAGAGCTGTTGAGGGTGATACCAATTTAGATGTGATATAATGTTTCGATTGTGGAATTTTTAGAAAATCTCAATTGCCTACACAGGACTTGAAAAAATAAGATGTTTTTTAAATTTTGAATATTGTCTCTCAAAAAACAAAAACAAAAAAAAAACAACAAAACCCATCTAAATTGGCAACTCAGCGTTTCAGTAGAATTGTTCAAACCGTCAATTAAAACTGTCAATATCAACATAGGTTTCTCCAGTTTTCAATTGGTCAGGCTAGTTGAAAAAACGGCGTATGGGTTCCGCCAATAGGATTTGAAGGCGGCAAATTCAAGCATTTATTCATTATGGCAAGAGAAAATGAACGTTTTTCATTTCTGAGCCCCTTCAAAGGATTTTGAGAGAACCGACATTCTTAAATTTTTTTTTCAAGGGAAACCTAAAAAGCTACAATATATAAAATATACTGATTATTAGGGTTCCAGATTTTCAGTATTTATCGATTTTGGTCCATTTATATCATCAGTAATGAAGAAAAAATAAGAAAAAGAACGGATTCTGCGACGTTGTTTATACAAAACCTGCGACGTTGTTTATGCAGTTTTTGACAATATTTATCAATATTTATCAATATTTATTTCTGTAATAAGAATATTTGTTTACAATTGATTTTTCGAGTTAATCAAAGTTAAAAGTCCGAACCAAAAATAAACAATAAAAATTAAACTAAAAATATTGTTCGAGATGAAACATAATTCACGTGAAAATGAAAAAGTGTATACATAAGTTATAAACAATGTATAGTTTGCTTTCCTTCTTTCTTTTAATCGTCTCTTTCTTTCTTCCTTCCTTTCTTTCTCCCTTTCTCATACTTTCTATTTTTTTCATTTCGAGAATTGATTTTTAAAAAGGATTATATGATGTAGTGTGACGTAAGATTAGAAAAAATATTCCCCTTTCCATTCTCCACCGTCCACTACAGGAAAAACATTTAAGAGAACTGTTAACTTTTGTGAAATTAAAAATTATCGATTGTTATCGTTTTCCCAATTTTCATTGATTTACATCGATTTTAATCAGAGGAAATTTTCAAGTTTTAGCTGTACATATAATGTAATATGCGGGCGTTCCTTGAGATAAGAAATTTATTTCATGGGTTCCTTCTGCCCCAAAAGTTGAGAAAAGTTCTGCCAATTACTATCGATTAACCTAGTTTCGTCTGCTATTCTATTGAGAAGAGGGCAAAGTAAGTGCGTGAGAAAAAAACACGTCGAATACCACACACATTTACACGCACAGACCCGTAAACATTTTTATTCGCCATCCAAGTCAGTGTTTCTAAGAAAAAAATTTTGACTACCCAGGAAAAACAAAAAAACAAAGAAAAACGCACCTACCCTTCATTTGAGGTATTTTATACAACGAATGCCTTGCTTAGTGACATTTTAAACTTTTTGCAGGACTGCTAACAACCACTCATGGAACCCATAACAACCTCTCGTAGAACCCCAAGATACCAAGGAAAGCTGGGGTTCTGCGGAACCCCAATCGGGGAAAGACTGAATCAGTGCAACTGGAGGCCACCCAAGTGGGTCATCCAGCAAAGATTGGACGAACAGTAATAATGAACAGCAAAACTATCATGCTAACCACTACTCTACGACGAGGCTCACAATTATGGATATTTGTTTTCTTGGTCAGGCACTAATTCACATATGTGTGGAAACCAGTGAGAATCGAACTCATAACAGTAGTAATGATCAGCTAGACTACCTTACTAACCATTGCTCCACGGCAAGGTGACATGTATGTTTACCTATGTACCAATCTGTTTTTGTCAATTCTTCCACATTAGTATCTTTGTTTTTATCTGGTATCAGAGCGCAATTATGCAGCATCTAACAAGCATTACACTCACAACAGAAATGATCGTCAGTGATAATTGCTTGTTAATCCATTACCTGTGGAAGGTGGTGAAGATTAATAGTTATCCATTGCAAGATAAAAACCCTTGTCAATTGCAAGATGATTCATAATCATTCTAAGTATTCCATTGCAAGTTAAAAACCCTGACTCACAGATAGAACTGAGTTGCCATCAATTACAAAAAACGGAAGTTTCAAGTTAACAATAAAACCTCAATGACGGAAGCTTCCGTCATCCGCAATTCATGGGCTAAGCATTGCTTTTCGATGAGGCACCCAGTGAATAGTAATCACGGAATTCTGACTTCTTTTTTTACATTAATCCATAAGATATGGTTTTCCGGCAAATTAGCATTTACTGGACCCATCCTCCACCCTCAAGCCGACCACAATCGGAAAAATCTGGAAATACTATAAGTGTGATATCATTCAAAACGTGCGGACCAAACGTCTTATAATGCGTACGAGTATACCGGCCCCTCCTTTCCCCAAGTAAAAAGGCAAGGCAGACTGGAGAGAAAAAAAAATAGAAGAAAGGCGACCAGACTAGGAGAAGGGCAACCCTGATTTTAAACTGGTAAGAGTATTGCCCCCTCTCGATGTGAAGTACACAGTAAAAGCAATTTATTATCTTTTGCCGAAATGACTTCAAGTGAAAATATCCGGATCCCAAGTGAATAAAATTGGACGGATCCCAAGGTTGGTTTTGTCTGGTTCTGTGTGACCCTGTCTCCCTGGCTGTACCCCCATTGCACTAAGAGGAGTAGAGTCTGGTCATACCATGATGCCTGTGACGTGACAAAAGTGACAATTTTCCCCTTCCCACATGTTTGCGCATGTATCCCAATCAGCCCACTCCTGTTTTCAGGAATCTTTTTTCAATTTGCTCCGAGAGCATTCATCCATAGTTGTCTTTTTTACACCTTTGCTACCATCCCCTGATTATATCCGGGGGACGGCGGCTTGATCGTGTTTTCCACTTTTCTCAAAACATCCTGTGTGGGTATTTACTGAACTAAAGTTAGGTACAAGGCCACAAGCGCGGTGCATCCAGATAAGTTCAATTTAGTTTGGCAGAAGGCCTAAAATATGTAATACCAAGTGAGAAGCGAACTCATTACAGAAGTAATTGATAGTCAGACATTACACCATAGTAAAGCACTCTTTACAAACCTTCATAGCGCTCAATCAGTTTGGCACAAAGCCACAAATGTGTGGTACTTTGTAAGGATTTAATTCATTATAGTAGTAATGGACTGTCAGATTAGCCTCTGTTTAAAACAGGGTCAGACGTTCCATACCTGTGTATATGATGCAGTAAGATTGTAAAACTAATGATTCCCTGAATCCCCTTGGGAGATTTGAGATTCCAGTGATATTTACGAAATTCCTAATTTCACACTCAATGAAATTATGATTAACAAGTCGTAATGACCAGCATCACAATCTTGTTTACTGTTACTACACTGATTGCAAGACTAGAGATTCCCTGAAATTATTGAAATGTTTAAGGATTCCACAAAATCCCGAAGGATTTCACGAAGTCACTAGTTTGTCAATTTTATTCTTAAATGTATACGTATTAGTTTTTCCCTTCAAGAAAAATCACAGTTATATTGGTATCCTCTGAAAACTTCCGTAATGGCATGAAGCAAAGAAGCAATTACCATTCATTTATATGGGAAAATATTTGAGCATCCCCAGACTTAAAGAATGGTGAGGATGGTATGTCAGTATGAACTTTTCAAAAGTAGGAACTACCCGAATTAGAATTCTATTTGATGAGGGTTTTTTTTTTCAGAAAAGAAACTAAAAGAACTTGTTTCAGTTAAAACGGTAAGTAGGAAATATTTTCCGTATGCAAACTGCTCAAGTGGAAGAATCCATGGTCACGGAAATTCATTTTATAAATAGATGTATGTATAAGCAATTATCCCCCCCACACACACACACACGAACACACAGTTTTCACAAGAACTTCTGACTGCAAGTGCGTCTTCTTGTTTAATCTGCCGGGGAAATAATGTGTGTCCCACGCATAAATTCCTTCACAATGGAATTTATCAAGAACGAAAAACATTTAACGATCATAACAGAAAGACAATAGCCAGAATGTAAAAAGAATGTCACCAGCTCGTGGCGAAGTCAAGCTCCTCGAAAATTAATGTTTATTGTTTGTGTGTGTGTGTGTGTGTGTGTGTGTGTGTGTGCATGTGTGTTATAGTTGGACTATTTTCTCGACTTTACTGCTATTTCACAATGTTTCGGTCATGTATCTGATTCAAGTCAAAAGGTATCAGTCCATGCAAAAGGACAGTAGTGTAGTACAGACAATTGCAAGTTACAATCATGTCAAGAAGCATTAGTCATAATGGTAACATTGTAGGACGAATATTTCGACTGAATTTGTACTAATAAAGTAATTTGATAAACTTTTATTCATTTCAATTTATAAAAAAATACTACATTGAATTATCAATTAGTACAAATTCAATTGAAATGTTCGTAGTACTATGTTGTTCTTTTGACTGATGCCTTTTAAACATAGGCAATTATAACCTGTAATAGTTCTGACTACACTGTTATCCTTTTTACTGATGCTTCTTGTCTTGATACGTGTTGACCAGCTTTCTTCATGTACTCATTCTTTCTATCTTCTTCTGTCTGATTTGTCTGCTTCAAAGGCTAATTGACATTAACTGAATGTTGGATTGTACACTCGTATTGTACTTGATTCTTCGCGTGGAATGCCTGCTCGTAATCTGCTTGTTGCACTAAATCTGTTAGACATTGGTATCAAATTCTGAGTTTTTTCCCCTTGATGTTTTCCTTTTCATGGGGTCATATCCAGAAATTACCCTTCTGATCAAAGGTTCCCAGATGCTATTTATATCGATTCTCGGTCAGCTAATGGATTCGACTGAGCATAGTATATGAGCAGCTTCCTACAGACGTCTTATCCTCCAATATTTACATCATTTGTAAAAGAAACACATCTACAGTAACATGCAAATGCAGTACATATACAGGGTGTCCCAAAAGTAACGCCTGATTTGTCCCCAAACAATTTTAAAACGTCTTTATTGATGCAATAGACTGACAAAAAGTGAACATAAACATGTACAATGTATTACATGTAAGGTTCAACGTGATTGCCATCAATATCGATACATTCAGTCGATGAATCTGTACACATTTTGACGAAGTTCAACATCAAACCAGGCATACTTTTTGGACATTAGGTTGATTCACAAGCTTCCAGGGCTACATTCGGCCTTATGTAAGCAAAAGTGTTTTTGAAGTTGACTCAGCTCGTTCTTGCTCGTGCAATCAGCCAATGGTAGTTCACCGTTTACTAGTTTGGGGCAATCTTTATTTTAATAATAAACCCGTCAAAATAGGGCATAAAAAGGAAAAAAAACTTCCAAATATTCCAAAGGAACATTTTTAGAGGGGGCCTCGTGAAGAACTGATGCCAATTTTCAAGTCTGTATACAAAACGATATGGCCAGGAGTGCTGAAACAAACAAACTAACGAACACACGTCCATATGAAAATGGATAGAACCCATCGCCACCTTTGCTAGAATAAGTTCTCTGTAACTTTAAATGCTAGAGTCCATTGAGTGACTGATCGAAATTTCTGCTATAAGCAGATAAATCATAAAACTGCAATGACTGGAATTAGGATCTCCGAGAGGAATTTTATTGGTTGGTTCAAGACTGTTTTTGTCCCCCAGCCCATACATAAACTGCACGAGCACCCTTGTCCTTGAGTCATCCTGTTTTCAGATGTTGCAACCCTTTCAGCGCTCCATACTAGTTCTCCCGTCGGTAAACAATAGTCAACCTATTTTGCTAAAGGACATATTGTATAGACTTGAACATTTTGATATACAGCTCCACCCAAAAAACTGTCGGCTCCACTTGGCTATCCGGACCCCAGTGCAATACAACTGCTGTATCTTTCCCCGATTGGAATATCACTCCTCTACAATTACAGGGCTAAAACATCAGGTGAGGGAAAAGCTACGCCCACTGCTTTGGAAGTTAGCCATAATGCCTTGCTTTTTTTCCTTTTTTCGTTTTTCCACACCGATCGTTTACTTAAACTCTGGTCGTAATTTTTCTTTTTTCTGTTAAACGGAACGAAAAGTCGTTTTGTTTAGCCATAAAGAATAAAGAATGAAATCACATTGTCAATAACAAAGTCTTTCAGTTATTTTTCTTTCTGTCTTTTCACCTAAGACTCGTTTTGTTCAGTGCATTTGCGTAGGATGTACACAAGAAAAGATAGAAAAGCAAGTCTTAATGGCAACAGTATAAAAGCAACAGGGATACTAATTCTAGTGTTTCACCATATTTAGCCATATCTGGCATAAACATGTGTAGGTAGCTTAGCGATTAAATGCGCAGGTAATGGAATCGGCGAACTGTGTTCAAACTCTGGCAGAGACAGTCTGTGTTCACTTTGCATTAATACCCTTGGGAAAAGGCAGAAATCCATCTTTCAGCAATGGGTAAATATCAGACTAGACTCTCTAGCCATGATCGGCAACCAGTGAAGGAGAAGGACAATTTTAGTTCCAAACCAGGGAATGGAGCCCCATTAAGGCAGCTGGATGCTAACTTTCTTCTATTACTTTGGATATTGCTTTATCTTGTCGAGTATTGACGAATGCACTGCAAGTATGCAACGTAAACGGCAAGAAAGTGGTAATAACTAGAGTTGGGTAGTACCTCATATATATATATATATATCCGTCACTTAACGCCTTTTTACATAACGTCCGAAGTCCCACAAGGTTTTGATAAGATTGAAATCCTCAATCGGCAAATGGAACGTAACGGACATAAGCAGACTTCGTGGTTTCTAAAACCTAAATAAAGCCACTGTGCAGTCAATATTATATCGTAATGTTAATTTAGATTCTCCAACCTATTACTTGCTAACCAACAACTTACTAAGAAAAAAAGATTACTGTAGTTTCGTGTCGTACGCTTAATGGGTGACCGCACAACTTGGAATCTTCGATACCGTAGCTTTTCCTTGTTTTTGGTAGAAAGATAGAAAAAGATTTCAAAACTGTTGCAGGAAAAACCAAGCAAACAATTCAATCTACATTTGTTTTTATGTTAAGATGGAGGTAAAAACGTTTCATATTCAATAAAAAAAATAATATGTTACACGATTTTGTCCAATAATTATCAACAACATTGAACACATGAAAAAAAAACTTGCCGAGAAGAGACTCAACCAGATCCTTCAGGTGTTGGAGAATGCTAAGATATCATTTTTACCAATGATGACTCAATGCCGTTTATTAGACCTGAAAAACCCTCCAGTGGGAATTTCTGTAGAGATCGATGATTCTGATCCAGTGCAGCAACTAATTCGTTTATGAGAGAGACAACCAAAAAGTTTTGAAATATAAAAATGTTTTTCCGAAAAGTATCGAAAAAATATGTTTTGGGATAACGAAAAAAGTTTAAAAAATAATGCATCAAAGTTTACAGAAGAAATTAGGAACAATGTTGTGCCTCCATAGGAGTATGGAACTAACCTGCAAAAGGTTAAAGGTACGATATGTTTCAATGTTGACGACATTCTTTACAGTTTGGCTCACATTATTTTATGGTAGTTGTTGTTATTACGTACCTAATTTCATTTTCTTCTCTTCAGTTATTTCAATCCATTAATATTTTTGTACTAACACTATATCAATAAACATCCTGCTGTATCTTTCTTGAATGTCTTTCTCTTCATTAACCCTTTTGTCTATTTGGGGATTATTATTTTTAATGTAAAGACTTACCCAACACTCATTTCTTATGAAAAAATTAGCTTTGAAAGTGCATCTTTTAGGTACGAAAATAATTCTATTCAGATTTGTAAGATATTATATAGTATTGAAACATTTCGTAAGCATTGGAATTCATAACACCTGCCTAACGTAAACAAATGTAAAGTTTTGTCAACGTAGGCTGGCCCAAGCTCTGCTTGACAATGCATATCTATTGTCGTAATAATGTAAGCATGATGTAATACAGGCAACATTCTTACAATAAAGTACAATTGCTAGAGTACTTTCTGCTGAAAATGCTGAATGCATGTTGGCAATTGTAGACTTGGTGTGTAAGTAGGCCTTGGCTAGCATAAGCTTTGTAGCTATCGTTATGATGTACGTTTTATTTGCAGCATATCCTATTTAAGAATGTGCATATTGTGTGAGACTATCTGCAATATAGTGGATTGTTTTTGCTATTTAGTCTACAGGTACTGTGGTTAAATAGCATATATATATATATATATATATATATATATATATGTATATATATATATATATATATATATATATATATATATATGTATATATATATATATATATATATATATATATATATATATATATATATATATATATATATATATATATATATATATATAAGAAAGAGATATACTGTAGTAAGTAACTGTTAAATCCAAGGAGTGTGTGTCTCCAGGTGTAAAGGTCAAATAGTTTTTTGGCAGTGATAATATTTGGTGATAAGATGTCAGATATATATATTTATAGTCATAGTCCCAAAGTAACCACGAACATATGTCACACAATCCGTTATTAATTTGATCAGATGTCATTTCAACATATTGTCTTGGAATTATTTTTACGATAAAATTTTAGGTTCTTAATGCATGTAATTTAGTTCTATTTGGCTTGGTAACTTCCTTATGGAGTTCGTCAGCTGTTTTACCATAGGTCTGTTCCTGGAGTATTTACTGAACTGGACAGGTTTCTTGGTATAGCATTCCCCGACATATTCACCAATATCTCCATGAATGAAATTACTCCACAATTCTTATTTGTTTTAAGCCTTTTCCTAAACACACACACATATATATATATATATATATATATATATATATATACAAGCTTACCCACATACGTATAACTATCATCTGATATATACAGATTATAAATGAAATGATGTCGTGCAGGGCTCAAGGATAGAAGTGAATTCATACCTTTCATGCATTAGTGCAAAGTAAATTCAAACTGTCCTATCTTAAGTTTGAACTAGGTTCGCCGATTCCATTTTTCGTGCTCTTAACCGCTAGGCCACCCCCATAGGTCACTAATTATTAAATATCCAGAGATTTTTGTTTATTAACTCCACATTGTTTTGTTTCTGTTTTAACTATTAAAACGATCAAAGGAAATTAAAAGTCTTCCGCTTGTTGAGTTGAATTACCTGAAGTGATAAGAAACAGGAAGTGCTCTACCGGACATGAGAAAGCGATTTTTTCTTCTAAAGGTCCCGGATGTCTGCTTTATCACAGTAATCCGGTGTAAAATTGACATTTTTTTTCAGTTCTGTTTCCCCTTCTAAAAGCTCTTAATATCCGCTTATTAAATATATTAATGATTTCCCTTTCTTATACACACACATATATATGTGTGTGTGTGTGTGTGTGTGTGTGTGTGTGTGTTTGTGTGCGTGTGTGTGTGTATATATATATATATATATATATATATATATATATAGAGAGAGAGAGAGAGAGAGAGAGAGAGAGAGAATGAATTAGCTTGGCTTCGCCAGCGAAGATTTTCGGGGGATTTTCAACAAGTGTAGAAACTTAAACAACGGGGCAGATGTGAGTACGACCGACCCCACCCTTAAAAACCAAGGGTTTACAACCTATGGTCAGCACAAGGAAGTACGTCATAGCTGACACGCACACTCCAATACATAAATCTGTGGTTATTAATAATTAACGGGTAGCCACATGGAGAATGGGATCGGTTAACGAAGTTAAGTTAACTCCGACTGAAAGAGTCAGTGTTCACTTTGCTCTAATACTGCAGATGAAGATATGAAAGCATACATCCTTCGCCCAGCTATGGTTACAAAGCAGAGTAGAGAATGTATTCATGAAATTTACGGTTAACGGGATTCTGAAACTTCGACGAAACTTCAACCAGTTGATTATAATAAATGGCTGAAAGGAGAATAAAAACAAAATAATCCAACCGCCATCTCCACCTTCCTACGACATCACGAGTACAAGTAAAAATATGTAATGTTAAATACGTATATCCTTATGCATATAAATTTGGTTATCTGTTGTTATGTTTGTGTGTACAAATAATCTGAATTGGAAATTTTACATGACCTATTCATTCGTGGGTGATGAAAATTCAAAGATAGGTTCTCATCAGCCGTAGTAACATTCTTCAGTCTGGATGTAAACAGATTATTTCTGTGCGGAATCGTTTCGGCTAATTTTTTTAAACGATTTTTTTCAGAAAATCAGTCTCACTGGAAACTTGGGCGCTTAAATTTTTTTTGAAAAATCAAAAAATTCCAAAGAAATAAAGATCAGATTCAGTATTTAGAGAGAATATTTGTTTTAATCGTTCAGAGCGGGATTATACGTCATTCGGAAGTACACATTCGAAGTATTCGGTTACTTCTATAAGTTCCTTTCATTACTTCCTTTCGTTTTGTGAACGCTAAAATCTTAACCGCAGCTAAAATCGATTAAGGATACAGAAAAAGAGAAAAGACTATTTTTACATCAGGTGATATTAAAAGTAATAACGATATCATTTATGTATTAACTTCTGTTTTCCTTTCGGGAATTTTCCACCAACTCACCCACTCAATGTTAAAAACGACGCACAAAATGTTTGCCTAGGAGTATGTGCGAACCCACCTGTGCCGAAATTCGATCGCACAATTGCAGGCTTGTTTTTTTCGAATGATCGAAATATTCCCATCTTGGCCTTCAATTCTTGACATCTGAAAATTCAGTTTCTATACGTATTTCAAAGCACCACATACAGATTGAGAGCTCAAAATTTGCTTTCATATACCACACACACACACACACACACACACATATGAATATATATATATATATATTATAGAAAAGGACACTCACTTATAGGAGACTTCATGGGCAAGACAAACTTTTGTTTGTAGCGTTTCTTGTTGAAAAAACACTGGTTTGTGATCAGTGTGCATATTTTATTTGTGGGTCGGGCTAATCTCGTTTGGGATTTTATGGTGTGGTCTTTGAGTAGGTGTTGGTATTTCTTGACTGGAGTATTTGAGTAGAGTGATGTTACGTTTCGGCTGGCCATTCATTTGTCTTCCATATCTACATTCTTTTTTCATTTTGTAGTCAAGGTCTCCCGAATTTGAATACATATGTTCGAGGTACTAAGAAAAACGTTTGGGGAATCTAAACCATAGAATGTCTTCCTCAAAGAAAGAAAAATATTACAAAAAGACTTCCCTTCTATTCTAGTGGAATGATTTTCGAGAGATGAGTAAAATATATAGCGAGACACGGGAAAAGCTGGGTAACTGATTATATATATGTATATATATATATATATATATATATATATATATATATATATATATATATATATATATATATATATATATGTATATTGTTTGTTTTTACGTGTCCAAAGGAAATATAAAGAGATCCATGCTTTAGAAAAGGGTCATAAAGTTCATTAGCTGTATCATTTCGGGATGTCTAAAAAGCTTTACAAGAGACCCAAGATTAAAGATCACATTCATTGGATTGTGATCAGATTTTGAAAAAGTTGAAATTTTGTACAATAAAAACATATCTAATAAAAGTTTGTTGCATTGCAAGTTATTCCATTCTCCGTGTCTAACACTGATCTAAGGAGAGACTGAATAAAATCTGTAACGTCTGAATTCTGATTCAAGATGGCTGATACATACTGAAACAAAACTCTTACTTGATAAATAAATATACAATTCTATGAATTATTTTATGTAAATACTACCATTATTTTAAAACAACACATGTTTTCAGAATTCTATGTTTGTTGGGACAAAATGCAAAAGTTAATTGGTGAAATCTAATGTATTTTTGACTCGTTGCAAACGTCTCTGACTTCTATTCAAATGAATATTGAGAAAGATATGTCATGTGTAATAATCTTTAGGTGGTATGGATAATCACCAGAGAGATGTGAGATTCAAATATTTGGTTGGTCAAGTCCAAATTGCCTCTGAGTAACAGAGAAATGCAAAAGGTGTTACAACCGTTCCAGTCTCCTCGAACTCAACCTATTTATCTCCGCCTCTTTCTCTCAAAACCAAGCCGTACAAGTAAAATATCTGTTTGTTAAAATACTTATAATCATTCCTCTCTCTCTCTCCACACACACACACACACACACATATATATATATATATATATATATATATATATATATATATATATATATATATATATATGTGTGTATATATATATATACATGTTTGTGTGTGTATGTGTGTGTGTGTGTGTGTGTGTGTGTTTGTGTGTGTGTGTGTGCTTTGTATACATGCATTAAATAACCAAAAACTTTCCATGCGGTTTATGCCGTTTTTCTGTGTCCCATTGAGATCATCGGGCACTGTATCTTCCTAATATGCATCATTTTCTGATGCGATGCATGTGCAGATGTATTCTTTCATGACTTGTGATTTACAATACTATAAACTGGCAGATATGAAACGGGTGGGATTCAAACCAAGTCCACTGTTCGTCATCATCAATGTTTACCGGCTGTCCGTTACGGGGAGTGCATCTCTGAGTGAATCATTTCCAGTTGAAAACCCCATGAATCACTTTTGAGCAGTACGGTCAGTAACTTCCTTTTCACTAAATGCTGTTCATATTCTAGAGACTGCTTCTCAACCTTTTTGTTCCAATTTTAAAATAATGCATTGGAAAAGTTGTCAAGATCAACTTTTCAGGCACCACGTAGAATGCATTCGTTACTACTATAGGTATAGACTTCTAAAGGATATTTAGTTGCAAATGATATTTGTAGGCGTCATTCAGCTCAAACTGCTTACGGACTGTTGTTATTCGAATGGTTTATCCTTTTTAAGATGATAAAACATCGAAAAGCAAACAAACATTAGGGATACCTGAGAAATGTAGTCACGTTATTTAATAAATATGTGTCTGTGTGTATGTGTGTGTGCGTGTGTGTGTATGCATGTAGAGAGAGAGAGAGACAGAGAGACAGAGAGAGAAGGGCAGAGATGAACAGATTGAGATAGGTAGATGGATTGATAGGCCTGGTTAGTCAATAGAAACTGTCATGTGACCGATGTCATACTGTTTTGGGGATGATCAATTGAAAAAGTTTTAAAAAGGTGGGACTAATGAATAAATTATTTATCTCACCTTCTATTTCGCCTTGATCACTGAAAAATGTTCGAATTTGTAAAAAATGAAACACAATCAAGGACTTTAAAGGAACAATTTAGCATAAATTTACATTAATACCCACACTAGGGGCCTATTAAGTGGGGTTCAAAGAGCAATAGAGAGTCTCTTTGTTGATATGATAAAGAGTAAATATCTAACTGTACTCTAGTTCCATTGGTACAGCCTGTGCAAGCAATACATACATAACCATCCAGAATCATTTAAAAACTGTAGAAATTTGTTTCTACGGTTTCTAATAGATAGATAGATGTTGAGAAAGTGATGCATACGTACATTGTGTGATGTTGACGAATGTTTCATATCAACAGTTGAATAAATGAAAGTTCTGTTTGTACAAGTTCAACCTACCGGATGTGACAGCCTGCCGCCGGAGGTCAAAACCGGATGCAGGATATGGGTCCGTCTCGGCAAAAGACGTTTATTTCCTTTTGGACTGCCGTCAGATTAACACATCTTTCCTTGCATTTAGTTCCTTTCGAATTAAACACTTAATGCATTATATTCAAACAAACTCACAAGTACACCCCAAAGTGGGCCATTTTGCTATGGTGTTGAGCAGTGCTCCTTAAACTGGTATATCTTTCACCCAAGGTTTAATGAAATTATACTGGGGATGAATGAAACTATAGTGATAAACAAGCTTATGTTTTCGTGGATATGTAAGACTTGTGATTTTAGCTCAGTCCATGAGAGAGTTGCCTACCGATCACCTGGTTATGATTTGAAATCATGATAGGGAAATTTTCATTTCATATATCGGTTTGGTTTAACGTGATCGAATAGACAGTGGTGGGGTCTCTTCCCTAAAATAGATGAAGATTGTTCTTGTTCTTGTTGTTATAGTCGAGAAACAAAAGACTTGGACTTCAGTTCGACAAGAGTAAATGAATCATGAAAGAGAATTAGTTTACTTGAAAAGGCACTGCGCTTAAAATGATAATTGTTTTTTGTTTTTTTGTTTTGTTTTTTTTGTATTGTTTTTGTTCTTTCATGATAATAGAGCTGGGGATTTGTTTTAATGTTTTTTCTCTCTAGCTATGGTTTCCTAATTTCAAATGAGCTGGATATTTCCCATATTTACTGTAATATAACGCTTTAGAGGAGAGCAGATGAGCTTATGAATACCATAATGCACAAAGGAGAATTTAACAATTGATCAAAAACAGAAGGAAATTAGCTGTTGGTAAGTTGATCTCCCAAACCAACGATTTCGATTCTCACTGGGTGTGCCACGCTCCTGCCAAAATTAATCAAACTTAGCATATACATCTGGCGGAACAATTTGCTTGTGTAATGAATCCAATCCTTGATGTGTGTCTCACCACAGTTGCCTTGTATCAGAGGAAGTGAAATTTATTCAAAATATTATAACCTATATCAATAGGGAGTCACACTGTTAGGTAGGGCCCAGCAGCTTTATCTTGTGCCAGCCCAAGCTGAAAAATCGTGAGCTACAATAAAAGAGCCATTGCAGCTCAGTCGGTTAAAACAGTCACTTATAAAGACGGATTTTTTTTTTAAATGACACGACGTCGAGTCACCAAGATTTCATTAAATAATCACTCGTGTCTGTTCCTTCATATAATATTTCCAAAAGCTCTCAATTAATTTCAATGACATCTTTACTTGGTCCGATTAGGTGGTACTGACCTGATTTGGAGGTTCTAGTACTTACTTGGTTAGGTTTGGTTATGTTTGGTTTGGTTTGGTTAGGTTCTGATAACATCCCAAGATATCTTGAGTGCACTTTCCGACAGACCCAAAGGCCTAATCAGGTTTTGAAAAATGAAGTTTTAAAATTTTTTGTAAAAAGCTTTTTTGACCATCCTATCTTTAGTTGGTCATACTGAGTGGTACTTATCTTAATTAGGGGATATTCATTGTGCAGATCTTTACTTTATCCTTACCTTCTAATGGAAAATAAATTCAATATCTATCCAATGTTCTTAATTCTCAGATGCAATATCTTGCATCTTAGAATTTAGAACATGTATATCATCCATCTTCTCCACAGAAAATAACCCATGATGCAGAAATTCCATTATGATTTTCAAAAAATTTTCTAGTCATACGATATTTCTTTTAAACAAGGAATAATTTTTGTATTGTGCTAACGAAAGGGCCGCAATCTTCAGTCTGCAGGCCGAATCCAGCCCGCCCTGGCACTTCATTCGGCCTGCCGATCAATTTTTACATAATTTTTCCACTAATATTATTACGTATGAAGTCTATTGTTGATGTATCTAATAGATATATATATATATATATATGGAAGCAAATTATTGTACACAATATATCATATATACAGAGAATTAAAACTTTTCATTTCATTTTAGGAAATATTGGAAAATAAATTTTTTACGCATCATAATCAATTTACAGGACTATTAGATGATATAATACAAGTGATTGTAAGACAATAGTATATGAAATTTTCTTCCAAAATCAACTGTTACATCCATCACAAAAAATCATTGATGGTGATGCATTTAGATATATTTATAAAATGAATGCAGCGATTGTGGTTGGAAGCAGTAAAGATTAGTACCACCCAATCGGACTGAGTAAAGATCAATTTTCACAAAGTATTTGTTTTCTTTTTTAGTGAATGATATTAGACTTCATTTTAGAAAGTCATTTGATAATATCATCAGATTGATTCTTCATCTTTAATACTACGGAAAGCATTGTATTAGAATTAATGTTTTATTTATAATGGAAAATATTATTTAATATGATTTAAAATAAATTATCAAAATTCAGGTTTGGTCAGATACTCTACAGAAACTGTCACGTGACCAACGTCTTTTGGCAACATGTTATCTTTGGGGTGATCAATTATTGGGTGATAATCACTAAAAAGTCAGAATTTCCAACAGAAAATGAATCGTTTATCTCCAGACCTAAGAATTAATGTTTGGAATTCCAGCCCTCTTGCTTCATAGGTTGGGCTTGATCTCGTGACACATACGTAGATGGATAACCGGTCAGGTAGAACCATTTGAAAACTGAAGAAACCTATGTTGACCAGTGGACAGTTGTGGCGATTGTCTAATAGCGTTATCTCAGTTATATGTGAAGTGCCAGGGACTGATCGGTGGACAGTGCTGAAATTGAACTGAGCGAACCGTGATCAAACTCTGACTTAGACTGGCACTAGTGCCCTTGGGAAAGGTACGAATTGGACTATGGGTAAAATAGCGTACGGTGAATGCTCGTCGCCCCCAAGTCTATTCCACATGTCGAAAAAACGCTGAAAAACTCTGAGAGGAGAATAAACTTGTGATATGTGACTCCCAAGTAGGGACAGCTGTTGTTGTGGCCTGCGTAAGGGAACTCACTAACTTCTAGTGTTATGTATACCTTTGGTTTTACTTTCAGTTTAACTTGGCCCGCAAATCAAAAAAACAAAAAACATCGCCTATCTGGCCCACTGCCCAAAAAGTTTGATGACCCCTGGGGTAAGACTTAACAGTTCTGAACCTTGATGAAACCTTCTAGTAAGAAATCAGTGAAATTTTAAAAGCATTCGTGCGTTTGTCCTTCCTTCTGGTCTTGTAATTTCTGCAGAAACGATGAATAGTGTTGAAGGTTTTTTCCGTTTCTTCTCCCCGAGTAATATTTCAGAATTTCTTAAACAGGTGTTCGTCTTTATTTCTGATTTAAAGCGCTAAATCCGCAGGGACTATTAAGGAAGAAGAGATGTTGCTTTGAACATATGGAAGGAAATTAGGGAACTAAAGGAAAGAGAGGGAAAGGGATAAAAGATTGTGAAAAAAAAGGGGAAGAGGAAGATTAAGAACTGGAAGGTGAAAAGAATGAGAGAATGAAAGAAAGAAATTAAAGAAAATCTTTAAAAAATAGAATGAATTTGATGGTTGGAGAAAAAGAATGGAAGGAAAGACAGTAAACAAGATAGATTTCAAAGGAGGAAAGAATGAAAGAAAGAGTCGAGAAAACGATAGAAAGAAAGAAAGAAAGAAAGAAAGAAAGAAAGAAAGAAAAAGAAAGTAAAAAATAAGAACTCGAAGATAAACAGAAATAACTGTGGGAAATAAAAGAAGAACGAAAAAGAAAGAAAAAGGAAAGAAGGGGGAAAGAAAGCAATAGGATGTAGCTATTTTTATTTACATTTAGCTATTTCGGAGCGAGAATAATATTTGGGGGCCTAATATCCACCCGCGAACTGCAGTATGATTATCTGCGTTATCAATGGAGAGGCCTGTAGTCATAAGAAAAGATTCCCCGGTAGTCCAAACTCACAGGACCGTTTCATTTAAGCAGCAATCAAGAAAGACTACATGTATTTTTTTAATCCCTCCCCTAACATGAAAGGCGTGAATATTTGAGGAAAAAGAAAATCTTCCTCCTTGTTTATTTCAGGTCAATGAGAGGTCATTTTAGCTGACCTTTCTATTTCGGCGAAATCGCGTCGGATACCCCTGTTCTCGAATAATCACTGAAGTTAAGCAACGTCGAACCTGGTCAGTACCTTGATGGGTGACAGGTGGAGATAATGTAGAGAGCCTCTTGTGGCGATCCCGTTGATCTTCCAAAGCATGATAGACCCGTCTCTATATTACGCTCAATAACGCCAGCCAAATGCCACCCCTTACCACTCCGCACCTGAATCCTCTAAAAGATGTTCCCAGTCATCAAGATTTGAGGAAAGTGAATATCTCCTTCCTTGTTTATTTCAGATCAGTGAAAGGTCATTTAGAGCTGACTTTGTGACTTGTTAAGATATTCTTACACACCATTTTATGAAGGGCGAAAGGATGGCGGGAAATTAGTCACAGGAAAGAGGAAGAGTGAAATTACTAACAATTATTATTAATTAACGTTTGCTCTCGAGGCCGTTGTTCTTCTCCCTTTAGTAATTAATTCAATCATTTATCTCTCCTCTTCGTTAGTCTTCATTATTTGATGTGTCCAAGTCTTTTCCTAAAGAGAGGCTTGGTAGTCATGCGACTGGGGCCTTTGACTGGAGGCAAGAGTGATCAGTTAGCATTTTGATAGCAAACATTTCACTTCAATTTTTTGCTCAGCCTTTATTAGAAAGAAAATTGAAACTGAAAATTTTCCTTTCTTCTGAATTCGAGGAGTTCTCAAATTCTGAATATTGAGAATTTTTTCAGCTTTTGATTTCGCTTAAAATCGATTTTAACAGGCACCCTAGATTTTTAATACGCGGCATTCCACTGCCTCCGTGACAAACAAAAAACTAAAACTTTTGCAAGTTACAATTTATTCAGTTATACGAAATATGTTTCATTTCACGGCTTTTCAAAGTTGATATTTGCCCCCCCCTCTATTTTGCAGAATTTTGGTTTACATTTCAAATTGAAACTGATAATAACAGCATACGGGTGAAGACTTGTTTTGTTTTTATGAAAAAAATAAAAACTAGAACTGCTGTCAAATTCACAAAATATCCTACAACTATAATAGTACTGTTTAGATGGAAATTTTGTCACTAAATCCTTTATAAATTCTATTTCGTAAGAACAAAACCAGACTTCACCCGGGACGGTTATCATCGGTAATTTTCAACTTGAAAATTCTGTAAAATAGAGGGGAAAAAAGGAGCAACTATTAACTTTAATAGCTGTTTTAATCTCAATACTCACTTACAACCCTTCAACAATTGTATAAAAACTTTAAAACTACTCGAAGTTTGGAAAAAAGAACATTTTCTGGGTTTAATTTGCTGTCTAAACTAAGCAGAGAGTGAAGTGCTTACTATTTAACTGATCACCCTTGACCTTAGTCGTATGCTTACCTGGCCTCTCTTCAAAGAAATCCTTGGATCTGTCTCATTGCATGTCAGGGTTGCTAGTTGGTATTTTTCAATACTTAAATTGAGGAAATTTCGTATTGAACAAAGCTATATGGTTCCGAAAATACTGTACTGATAAAAAGTATGTATTTCAATCCATTTCCCTGCAAGCTTAGAATACTGATAAAAGACAGCATCATAGACAGTCTCCGAAATAACAGTATACACTGCTTTATGTGCTACGTATGTGAGAATATGTACATACAAATTTATCATAAATCGATATATAGCAATATCTAGTGATATTACTCCATCTCTGGAAAGTAGTTACCAGATGAGATACACACCACTAATCTATTCCTTTTTGTTGAGACTCAACAATAACATCATTTTAAAATGATTACTGGCACAATCTGGCTCGTATATCAATTTATGCTACGTCATAATGACCCCGTATCTTGATGTTTCGTTTAACACTGCATTATGTTTGGGGGTGGGGCATATCTAGAGCGCTAGCCGAGGTATCACAGCAATAGGTTTTTAAATATGAAATGTTGTTTTGGAATAGTTAGATGACAGATGACATAAATAACAAAAACCGGTAACTGTTTAATCAAAATTTGACCCCTTTGAAACAGTGACCCTTCTTTGGTCATTCTCTATAAGGTTCTTTAGGTTTAGTGGTCACAAATAAGTAAAAGCAAGAATTATGACTCCTCTTGGGTCTGCAAAAAATGCTCGAACTATTTTTCAAGGGTCGCTGGTCACCCTTGCGTCTCAATCCAAAAATTCAATTCATTCACAATTGAATTTCCGTATGTATTTTTTTTTTTTTTTGTCATCTTGTCTTGTTGTCTGTTGAGTACGATTTTGAGCATTTTGCATCAGAGAGTCTCCCCTAAAAGGTTATATAGACATTTGGCAAATTGCGTTTGAAATAAGAAAATCACAGACAGAGAGAAAAAACACATCGAATTCTCAGCTATACTGCTATAAAGAAACAATAGTTCATTAACAATTTTAATGGCTATATTTTTTACTTGATTGAGTCATTCACCTTTTATGTTTCATCCATCCCGCTTGTATCATTCAACCCCAAAACTAATTTCATTCACCCTTAGTTGTAACATTAACCCATCGAAGAAGCTCTGATCTACAACAGGGGTTCCCAATGTATTTTGCACTGTGGACCGGTTTAATATTGACGATACCCTTGCAGACCAGACCATGGGATGAGTGTAAGGTTAAAACATGACCGGGATAAAAGTGATAAGTCAACTATTAGTAACTTATAAGTGGCTAAAACACTCGATTTCATTTCTAAAAAGGTTTATCTATTTAATTTGAAGATCCGTGGAAATTATTTTCCTTCCTTTATAAAAGCAATTAAAAGAACAGGTCTGGTTCATCACTCAATAGAAATCGTCATATGACCAATGTAATTTGGCAGCATGCCGTGTTGGATTATCAATTAAAATATTGGAAGGAACCGCTTCAATGAATAAGCTACTTCTCTCGCCTTTTGTTTGGCAAAGATCAGCAAAAAGCCTGAATGAAAAAAAAAACAAAAAACAAGCAGACACAAACTAAGGATCAAACTAACATAAACTTACATTGTAAAGGTCTGCTACCTGATTTTCGGGGATCACTGTTCTACGAGACTAGCCTTGCTAACCATTGCTCCACGGCAGTGCAACAAAGATCTGGAATTCTCTTATTAAAAAATAGACGACGCAAATTGCGGATGTCTACAAGAGAGCAGCTGTTTTGGGCAGATAAAATTAACCCACTTGTTACAAATGAGAATCTGGCAAATACGTTTTCTTCTTTAGTCACCACGTTTATTTTTTGATTTTGTTTGTCTGTCTGTTTGTTTATTTGTTTGTTCCTCACGCATCCCCCCTCACCTACACACACCCTTCCTTTTAATTTTCTCCTTAATCTTCCGTTTTCCCAATCTCTCTTTACCGGAAGCTGCCGACAGACGCAGCAGCTGTAAATGCTGAATACTTCCGGTCATAATCCGACATCTCCTCCCCTCCTGTTGCCTATTTCGGACCGCACCTTTGAGCAGCAGTAAATCTCTTCCTCCCTCACTGTTACTTCTTACTCCATTAACCATCTCTTGTTCGCTTTCATTTATTTTTGTCACTCCTCCCCATGTTTCCCTCCCGGCATCTCTTTTCTTCTCTCATCTCATACGCCTCTTAATCTGACACAGCATAAGTTGTTGTTTTTTTTCTTCAAAATACGCCTTTTTTCTTTGCTAAGCCGTTCCAATTCTATTTTCCAAGTTTGCCTTAATCTGACACCAGAACTTACAGTTCCCGGCGTTCCTAATCGCCCAGCCATCAAATTACTGACCAAGTTAGACTTGACTCTGCGAGATTTGTGTGACTTGACCGTAAGCTGTTTCAATACGGAGAAATGTATGTTCAGTTAGACATTTAGACTGAATACATACATCGAAGTAGTTATCTACTGAACTTAGCTTAGTCGGGAACACAAGTGAATTGAACTCACTGCAGTAGTTATAGTCAATACACCTTTTAGTTTTGCTATATTTCCACATGTTGGATTAGTTATGCGCTAGGCCTATTAGGGGAAATAGGATGGGAAGATTTCGACAATCTTCCAAGGGAGTACTCTTCTTGAACACCGAATAATAGATCGGACTGGTGGATAAAATTAAAATCTGATTGGCTGGGGTGGATAAGCGGAGGTGGTGGAAAGATTAAAATTTAATTAGCGGGGGTGAATAAGCGGGGGAGGGGGGTGAAAAAAATCCATCAATATAATAAGATCAAGTGAATTCTTATATATTTTGATTTATCCAAGTAAATGCTCTCTTGATTCAGTTCTAGAGTGAACTGGACCAATGTTTCATAATGATTCAAAACCTGATTGACGGTGTCAAGGAATCCCCCATCTTTTTAAGGTCTTTGTCTTCGCCGATTCCAACGAGGAAAACCATACCTCAAGATACGGCATTCATTTCTTTCGGGGCTCTTCAATCGGAATTTTTCTCCATCCAGGCCTGCCAAAAATTGCCTAATATAATTATTCTATGTTGTTCGAGTCTCTTCCATCCATAGAGTATTTGTCGTATGGACAATCACAAAATATACATCTTTCCCGCCATAATTTAAAAATAAAAATATTCCACATTTGTTTTGTTAGAATTTTTTTTTTCTACACAAAAAGATTTTTATCAAAACAGTAACAACATAATTTACTCCGTTACACAGATTGAATACGCAAAAAAAAAAAATTGATTTTTCAAGTTTTTGAATTCAATCAAAATGATTCCAATTAACATGAATTCCTAATTAGATTTATTTGATTTAAATCAAATTAAGTCACATTGTGTCCTATTTGGTCGAATCGAATTGATTTAAATCCAATTTAAATTCTTACGATTTTATTGTGAATATACCGTCTTGGGTGTCGGTAACATTCTTTTTGATAAAAAAAAAATGATTGTTTGAAAAGAGAAAAAAAATATAGATTAATCAAAGTTTTTTTTTAGCAGTGCTACAGGGAAAGTGTCTCTTTGAGATGAGTCAAATTTTGGGTCCATGAAAAAGATATTGTACCAAAAGATATATAGTACAAGGAAATGTTCAGTTATGACGACATGAGAAAAAAGATGCCCAGTGTATGGAGTCAAATCTCCTTTAAAGGAAACGCAATGTCAAATTTTTCATTGGGACCGAGAAGAGGATCTTCATTTTGGAATGATCAATAGGCGAGGGGGGGGGGGGTAGTGGAATTTTTTTTAAATAAATAGTTTGCTAAGAAATTCCACCATTCCACTTCTGGAAAATTATTTGGTACTTAAGAGTAGGGTCTGAATGCCTTGAAAATCTTGAAATCCCAATTTTTTACGTGGGCTTCAACACCAACCATGAGTGCTAAGGAGGGAATACGAAACGATCTCGAGACACGAAACAGGCCAGCTTTTTATAAGCAGACTGAGGTTAGTCTAGCACAAGGCCAGATTGAGTCAGGTGACAGAAAGATTGTTGCAATAATTTTCCCAGTGGGGAGGGCCTTCAAGCCTTGAAATCCAACATTCGAAATCTTTCATTTTTACGCGGAATCGAATACCAGCCCCTGGTACCAGTAGGGAAATGCGTTTAGCGAAAATAGTTTACACTTTTCCAAGTAGGACAGAGCATCAGGGAACCAATAGAGATAGAACGGGTTGACCTATTGAGTACAACAGGTGCCAAGTGTAATAGTTATCTATTGCAAGATGAAGACCCTTGTCCATAGCAAGGGGAAGACCCGTGTCCATAGCAAGATGAAGACCCTTGTCCATAGCAAGATGAAGACCCGTGTCCATAGCAAGATGAAGACCCGTGTCCATAGCAAGATGAAGACCCTTGTCCATAGCAAGATAATCCATTGCAAGTTGACCATCTACTTATATTAGATAATTAAATATTTGAGGTTTTCCACCATCAATTCTAAAGCAGTATATCTTAGCTCAGAATAAGCGTTAGTAATAGAGATACATTTTTTCAGTATCTACTCATTTTGCTACCCACAAAAATCCATTTATTTCGGGAGCGTAGTTTCTGGGATCCAGCAACCGAATTATCCGAAGGCGTTTTGAGCGGCTGTTTGGTTGTTGATGACCTTCCCATGCAGGATGCGGTCGAAATGCTTGAAAAAGTGGTAGTTAGTCGGAGAGAGGTCTTGTGAGGAGGCTGGGTGAGGTAGTGTTTCGTAGCCTTGTTCGTATAATTTCTACTGGGTCACTCATGCCACATGCGATCGGAAATTGTCATTGAGAAGAAGTGGTATTTTCTGATTGACGAGTATTCGACTTAAACGTCAGCGTTCTTGGTGATTTTCGATTTCCTTCCAATACTCCTTTGCTGTGATGATTTTGCCAGGATTTTGTAGTGGATGGTTCCATTTGCTCACCTCCAAACGGTAACCATAATCTTTTGAAGCAGGTTTGGTGCTCCACCTCTGTCCAGCCACTGCGTGGAACGCCCGTCGATTCTTCCACAGAATCCATTTTCCGTCACGTGTCACAATGTGATCAGGAAATGGATCGATATTGATTGCAAAATAAGTGCAAAACAGACTTCACTATTTTTAAAATTTTTCGTTCAATTCGTGCGGCACTGATCAGTCGTGCATTTTTGCTTACCTAACGTTGTAAGTAGCTGTCAATAAACGGTCATCGTTTAGTTCCTCTGACACCTCTCGAATTGTTTTACGTGTGTTCAACTCAATCATGGCCCTTGATTGGATGTGGTCAATTACAGACATCCACGACCCAATTCATCCTGTAGGGTACATTTTGAAATCTCTGGAAATATTCGTTGATGCTTCCCTGGTCCAATATTTGATTGATATTGCCAGAGGTTTCCACTGCTATACGTCCCGTTTCCAATTTGGACGACAAAATAGCTCGAATTCGCTTTTTTCCCGACTTCGATTCGGCAATCTCAGATAAACCACAATAAATAGCAAAAAGAAAATATTTAGCTTAAATAGATATAAAAAGTACGCTTTAAAATGATATATTCCATGGACATAAACAATACTTTATTCCAAAATGAACATCAAAGTCTAAAATAACAAAAAATCATTATTTTTGCACCAATCTGATATAATTCACCGCGCGTACGTCTGTATTTTTTTGTCTGAAATATTTATCAACTATCAGATATATGATTAATTTTTTGCAATAGTGAAAAAAAATTTGGGTTTGTTGTGGTTGAAGATAAACAAGAAAAGAAATTTTCTATCAATAACAATAAAACAGAAATTTTATTGAATACTGAAATGCTGTAAATTCCCGTCATCTACAATTAACAGAATCTAAAATCAGTCCATTGCTTTTGCGTAGGATAACTAGTGTTCCCCGTGTTGACATTAGGTGAATTGTATTTCCGATATATGGTAAGGCTTGTCAGAAGTTATTTGGAAGTCATTAATTTTAACCTTAATTTCCCAGAATAAAGCCGTCCACACCTTTGAATGAGTGAATTTATCAGAAAACAAACCACAAATGAAGGTGCATTCGTACGCATACATAATTAGGTACCTAATGGCTATCCCTCACTGCTTATTAATTTTGGAGAAAATTCCAAGCCCCACCCCCGCTCTTATTTATTATTCTACTAATTAATTTTCGAAAGCCAATGTCTATTCTCCCCCCCCCCCTTTCTCCATCTAAAGACAAGTATAAAGCAATTCAAGGGGGTAATTAGGTTAATCAACTTTAATTGTATCCCCTACTTTCAGTGACTTTAAAAATTTTGTACCACCAAAAAACCCGATATTGTAATGATTTTTTCTCAAACGACGTTGTTTTGTTCAGGTCTTACTAAATTGTCAGGGTAGCCATAGTTTCCTACCTTACCCGCTTATTAAATAGTGACAGATTTTCCAAACTCCCAACTTATTCCGTCTCTCCTGGCAATGATGCATCTAAGAATAAGTAATGATCGTGCATTTGTTAAGGTCCTTGGGAAATGTTTCCATACGACTGACAGTACTTATTTCCAATTATTATCAGAAATCCGGAAAAATAAGTTAAAACCATCTACTCTAATAATGAACAGAGAGATTTCTTGGTACGACTCTTCCAATCGAGCTCAAAAGGTTTACAGATAAAAATACCTCCTTCCTTCCTTCCTTCCTTCCTTCCTTCCTTCCTTCCTTCCTTCCTTCCTTCCTTCCTTCCTTCCTTCCTTCTTAAATAATTATTTAATAGAAATTCAAATACATCTGTGAATTCTTTTACGAGTATTGAATAGTTAGTCAGAAAGTCTGGTTAGTCATTCAACAGAAACTGTCTCGTGATCCACTTCTTTTGTCAACATACCAAGTTAAAAAATTGGAAAAAGGGTGATCAATAAATAAGTTTTATCTCTCGCTTTTTGTTGGGCAGTGATCACTAAAAAGTCTGAAATTTCGAAAAACAAGCACGAATGCTGTCGGACACAAACTAATCGACCAGTTTAGCATGATCTTACATTGTCAATTGGAACTCAACTAAAAAAAAACCTTTTGGCTGGATGGGGGGCAAATAATAACAAATATAGACATAATAAGGGATGAATGTTTGAATTTTCAGCCTCCATTGGTGCAGCATATATGCGTGATAAATACTAAGCCAATCAGCCAGTCCACTTTGAAAACTGGAGAAACCACAGTGGAGAGTTTTGGTCGACAGTTCTTAATAATTATGAATGAACGATTCAAAATTATAATGTAGCGCTGAAGGCATTGTGGCAGTCATTCGATGGCATTAGAAGCCTTTAGTTTTTAACAAACTTCATTCAAAATGTTCTATCAGCACGCATTTGTTCAAATCTCAAAATTGACAGAGTTCTATTTGTTGATCCTGACATTGCAGAGGGAAGAACAAAACCATGTTTCCTGCTTATCGTGCCTTTTTAAAGAAAAGTAGACAATATTATGCAAAAATACAAAAAAGGTTTGTGCAGTCTCTGGAGAAGGTACAGGTACCGTAAATGATCGAACATGCCAAAAGTAATTCGCAAACTATTCTCCACGGCCGACCAGACAGATTGAGGTTGATAACAATCAAATTAAGATATTATTGAAGAATAATCAACGTGTGAAATAGCCAACGTACTCAAAATATCCGAATCAAGCGATGAAAATTATTATTGATAATTGCCTTCCACATTAGTTAATCGCTTAAAACCAACTGGGTCGTATCCCTGTGCATGATTTGCAAATCAAATGTTCCGTTTTTAAACAAATGATGGTGGATGATGAAATCTGCATTCTGTAAAACCTGAAACGTAGGAGATCGTGGGGTTGGCAAAATGAGCCACAACTAATCATACCAAATGTCAGTCTTCATCTAAACAAGATTATGCTGTGTATATGGGGGAGGCATCAAAAAGTGTCCCCCCCCCACCGACCAAACTATTGATTCGAACGAGAACTACCCTCAATTAGATCAACTGACGGAAAAAATCGGTGAAAAACGCCTCGTGTTAGTTGAGAGAAAGGGCACAGTGTTTTATCAGGAAAATACAAAACACGACGTTTCTTTGATGACCTGGCAATAATTGCATCAGTCATGGGAAGATTGCAAAAAACACGTAGAGCAGTTGTTTGAGAAGGATGAAAGCATTCGAGGAAATTTCGAACAGAACTGTGTAGATGTTTATTTTCCCTTTTTTATTTTAATTTTTATTCGATCAAGTATTATTAATCACCATTATTTTAAAATTGTTTGATTTCCTTTGGTATCTCCATCTTAATCCCTATTCAGCTTTGTAATGCAAATTTATTTCTGCAACAGTTTCATGATACGATGACGTCACGTTCTGCAGTTATAAAAGTTGGGAAAAGTTTTTAACTTATTACATCCGATTAGATTTCTGAAAGGGATCTACTGGGCATATATATCCCAGCAAGTCATAGAAACCCTGGGATATATATATTCACTAAAAAATTCCAATCTACTGCTCCACCCAAAACCCTTCCTTTGTCTTTTATGACGCAAGCAACAAACCTCGTAATATAAACCTTCCTTGATTCCATACTTCTGAGAGTAATTCTATACAATGGTCCCCCTTATCCGTGGTTTCGTTTTCTGTGGATTCGGTTATCCGCGGTCAACCACAGAAATAAACAAATCATAAGTTTTACTTAACAATGGGCCCAAAACACAAGAGTAATGATGCTGGCAATTCGGTTTTGCCAAAGAAAGGCTACGAAGTACTTGCCTTTAGGTCAGTGCACTTGAACCTGGGTGATATCGCCAACTTGAGGGCGAATTGAACTTTTTGATGGGCGGAAGAATAATAACAGTCTTTACTCATATATGCCACAAAATGCTTCCCTCAAGTGAAGAAATGAAAATTCTCGAGTTGATAAGGAAAAAATAAAAAATTGTATGTGGACGTTGCTGAGATCTACGATGAGGAAAAATCTTTTATCTGTTTAATATTATATTGAACAACTGTTGCCATCAAAGATGGTGAGGGGCTTTATCCTTTTTTACATGTAAATGTGTTTCATTATGTATGTGTGTCTTCCAGTGTTCCGGGCCACACCATCTTGTCTACAGACTTGGAAATTGACGTCAGATCACTTTTGAAACTTTTTTTTAAAGAACTTTCTAGATGTTTTACTCTATTTTAGATGTTTTCCAGAGGATATAACATTTTGACGCTACAGTTCTTAGTTATTGACTGTAATGGCAAGTTACACTATATTGTTGTAATTGTTGGGAATCTTCCGCAAAAACTATCACCAAAATTATCCATATAGGTTTCTTCAGTTTTTAAGTTGGTCTAGCTACGTATCACGCAAGGGTAGTAAGCTAACTCAGAAGACTTTCAGCACTGCAGTTGGTTCGATCTCCGCTATAAATCTAACAACGGTGGCCCTGGACTTAAATCACCTATGCAGGTGCCACGCTGTGATGTAAGATTCAGTAAGCTATTAAAATCGCAGCGAGTTCGATCCCAGCTCAGTAACAGACTATGGTGGCCTTGTACCAGAAAAGGCGCCCTGTGTTGGTGTAAGATAAAGCGAACTATTAAGGCTATAGTGAATTTGATCCTTGTCGAGTAATTTTTCGCAGGCCATTAGGATTGTAGTGACTTCGACCCTAACAGGATGTTCCTCACGTCAGGACATGTGCTAGACTAAGCTGAGCTGAGCTTAGCAGAGATATTGACAAACTAAAGACCATAAGAATGGGGGAGAGGTTCTAGAAGAGGTTTGCGAATACAATTTACTAAGGACAGGTAATTAAGTTAGAGAAAGACCAAGAAAGCCAAAGAAAACGCCCATAACGATGTAGATAGTTACTTAATGTGCTTGAAGTCTAAGTATACATTCACTGCATAGTACCAGTTATGACTTACGGATGCGAAATCTGGAAATTATCAAAACGAATTGAAAACCAACTACAAATCGCACAAGGAGTCATGGAAAGAGCAATGCCAGAGATAAGTCCAAGACATGGATCAGAAGGAAAATTTGGTTCAAGTATATCATACAAATAAAAATGGTGATTGGCTGGACATGACAACAGATGAAGTAAAAAGCAAACCGATTGGAGCTCACGGAGCAGTAAACGCAGCAGGAAAAGACCAGACACAAGATGTAGTGATGAGATTGAAAGGTTTGCCGGTAAGACATGTCAGAGATTAGCACAATCGCAGTCATCATGGAAGGATATTGGAAAGGCTTTTGTTCAGCAGTGGACTTATTATAGCTGATAATGATGATGACATAGGTCGGAATGGACTCAGTCCAACAAAAGTAAAAAAAAAAAAATGTCGACAGCAGCAGGAGGAGGAAGTTGATAATAAAAGACGGTGCAGACAGAAAATTACATTAATTGCATTATGGTGGGGATAAAGTAATTATATGTAACCAAAACTAACGTCGAAATAACGAACACACTAACAGGAAACACTGCTCTCTGTGTGTTCGTATTTTCGTTTTGCCTCGTGCCGTACTAAGATCATTAAATATAAAAAAATGGAAGTCGTTCCAAGTTTATTCTCAGATTAACGTGAACTTAGTTCCTCTTGTTAATCTAAATTTATCTGCCCACGACTGGCACCAAACCCAACAGGGGTGCAATTTTTGAGGATGTCTTGCTTTGATGAAAAACAAATGAAAAAAAAAAGAAGAAAAGAAAACAGAAAATATCCATTACATTCAAATGAGATAATAATATAACTTGTGTTGAATATAGACAGTGAATTTGATCCCCAAAAGCGGAAAAGAGGGTGGGTTTGTATCTGCGATCCCGAAATAGTGTAGTATTATAGGGGAACTCCAAAGACAGACAAAAATAAACAGTATTCTGGCTGCCAGTTTAGGGTCCATAAGATATTATTTGTTCGTTAAAAATAGGACATGTGTGTATGTTGTAAAGTAATTCTGTGGATGGAAAAGAAATTAATTCCGAAACAAGTCTTGCTTGTTTCAATAGATTTTCTTCATTATTTACAGGCATCTTGAGCACGCCTCTTACTTATTTCTAGTGTTGCCGGTATTTAGATGTGCGGGTGGTCAAATGATTAGCAGAACAGAAAACGGGATTGGTGAACACAGTTCACTCCGACTCAGTTTGGGTTCACTTGGGAAAGGCATGAATCCATCTATTCCCCCTTTAGCTCAAGGGGTAAATAGCAGGGTAGCATTGGGGCTCTAACCTTGGTTGACAACCAGTCTAGCAAAATTTGATTACAAACCAGAGAGTGGAACCTCCTTAGAGCAGCTGAAAGCCAACTTCCTCGCGACAGCTCTTACAGCTAGTCTGATATTAAACGTATCCAGCTCAGCTTTCCCTTTAACTACCTCAGCGAAAACGAGAGGACTTCCAATTGACGCGCTAGGGTCTTCATATACTTCGGTTAGAGGGAAACCTACAAAGTCGGTACTGCCATAAGCCTACAAAAAATTCTCCGAAGTGCTCATTGTAATGACTGTACAAGGGTATTTATGGGAATCTTGCAGTCATCATTATAAAGACAGTGTCCGTTTCAAAGGTGCATGTTTCGAAGGAGTTGGACTTTATGGCATACAGAGAAGCCTATCATAATTATCATGCAAGATAATTTTCCTTCTGTCGTACAAAACGATGGATTCGATGTATTTTCAGCCTTGCCAATTTAGATAATTCTTGATTTTCGTTCAATTGTAGTTCGAAGTTTTTGTTGGCTAGTTGAATGAAGATTATTCTCACTGCTGCTGTAATGTCACCTCCTGTCCCATCCGTTCGACTGAAAGCCATGATATATGAACGATCGTCACTTGAATGACATTTGCAGTGCTTGATTCAGTGAATTGTCGCAGTCTTTTTGAACGACACATTCATCGTGAAAGACAGGTGTTGCGGCTCAAGTGACCAAAAGTATTTTCTTACAGTATCGATCGGATAGAAATACGTTCTCGAAACGTCAAAGGCTTTCATGTCAATTCATCTGTTGTCCCACAAGGGAGAAATCTCTCTCTATATATATATATGTGTGAAATATATTCAACAAGTCATATTTCATTCCAAAAAATTCTCAATTTCAACATTGCTCAATCCTTAGAGTAGAGAAAATATATCGATTCAATATGTGTGTGTGTATGTGTGTGTGTGTGTGTTTAGGTAGCAATCTTTCATTAATATATACATAGTTGAATACGATGGACAAGGGCATACATTCTCTTGTGTGTGGAGATAAAAAGGATAATTGGAAGATGAAGAGAAATATGAGGATATATATATATATATATATATATATATATATATATATATATATATATATATATATATATATATATATATATGTATATATATATATATATATATGCAATGCTTTTCTATAGGAATAGAGCATTCTGGTGGATGGGGAGTTTCTGCGTAAATGGATATATCGCTTAAATTCATTCTTACTGACCACCCAGCTCCGTAGTCCAGATATCGGCCCCCAGGTCCGATATGAGGGTTTCAATTCTGCCTCGCGGTACTGGATGGGATAAAGTCTATAGCCACACTGAAGAGATGTAATACACCGAAACAGCTGTCTGTGGATGACACAATATATATATATATATATATATATATATATATATATATTTATATATAAGGTATTACCCAAAACTTGGAAAAAATCCGAAGAGCGTGCACAAGCCGAATGGATTTTTGCTGTTCCTCTTTTCAACTATTACCCTTTATGAAATCTCTGCCTTGTCTGACAACTTAAGAGGAAACAGTGGAAACGAGATGTTACTAATGTCTTTCATTGTCAAATTCTACAAACCTTTTGTTTATACCTCGTATATATGGTAACGTTATGTTTGTTTGAAATAAAGACATTCAATGAGGATCGGACCCCCCTCTCTCTCTCTTTCTCTCTACACACATAGTAATGTGTAATGCAGTAGAGTGGTGATAAGCATGCTGACAGACTACTCCTGGTATGTAGAGTTCGATTGTCGTTGTAATTGATTATCGTGTCCTTATACCAGATTAAGCTGAGCTTACAATGTAGGTTCAGTTGATTGGTTTATTAATCAATAAGATTGTCTGGATGCAATGCTGAGTCCATCATTGCATCTTTTTGACAAAGGAGGTTACTTGGTAATGCCCATCTATCAAGATCCTGGTGATCCATCTCCCAGGCAGCACCTGCCCTAGCATAAATGAGGCAGATTTATTCAGCATGCCTTGACGATGGAATGGGGGGATTTTTGTATCACATGCAAATTTGAGTGAGGTACCACGTTTTTAAAAAGACTTATGCCACATACCGACTACATAAGACAGTGGTTCTTAAACTATATTATATGACAACACGCTGAGAATTATATTCGGCTTACGTGATACACCAACTGTTAAATTGAAATGAATCTGACAAAAACATTACAGATGTCAATGAACAGAATTTTTATATCTGTATATTGATGCATGCATTCATCACCTTCTTTACCGTTCATCTGTCATGAGGAAAACTGAGATCTCACGAAATCTTGTGATGAGACCAATACTCAGCAACTCTGAAAAAAATTCGTACAAGAATATCCAAGTGCATGTTATCCATAGAAAAATAATTGTTATACAAATTTGCATATATAATTGTATGCACAGGAAAATGCATAATTGTATACACAGGATAATACATAATTCATTTGAAATTGAAGTTCAATCGGAGATGCAAATTATCTATAGTAGCAGATTATGCATGATTACAATACGTGACACACTTGGGAGATAATTGCAGTACACTGTTGTGCTGCGGCAAACAGTTTGAGAGATTCTCGTTGACAAGTAATACAGTGTTAAATGATACCACAAGCGGTGGGGATATCTGACCTGACTGATCTGACAATGGAACATTATGGTTAAACACTAAAGTGCTCTTTCATGTACTTTTTGTGAACGGATCAATGATTAGAAAAGAGCTATTGATTATTAGGGACTCTTTTTTTTTTACAGAAATGGGTTGAAGGATCGTATTTATGCACACTGTCCACGCTATTAAGCTAAGTAAGACATAAGGGCAAGGGGAGGAGAGTGTAAGACGGAAAATTGTACCAAAGTTTGTCCATCTTTGATATTAACAAAACGTCAATGGGAAGTAGTGATTTAAATTTCCGAAAAGAGAGTTCGTAATGTTACTGACAATTGATTTTTTCTTTCACATAAATTTTACTAAATTATAAGAGAAAAAAGTGTACCTCTTTGGTTGGATTATAAACCTGATGTAGGTTGAAGGATAGATCAGCCGAAACGTTGTTTAAACATAATCATGGATGGGATGAAGAGATTCAATTGTCAAAATAAAATTAGGAACGTTAATGACGCTTCCCAAAGATATAGACAAGAAAGATTGTATTGTTTCAATCTTCCAAGTAGGAAGGGCCTGCTACATGCCGTCTATATCAACCTCCTATTTTTTTAAGCAAAGTTGATTTGAAAACTGAAATTTACGATGATCATTTCTTGATCAGTTCGTCGACATCTATTTTTATTTCTACTCTCTTCTCGATTTACAGCTTGGAACTTGTATTTTTAAAAATGTTTTTGTGGTAAAAATCCTCCGTATTAGTGATTCTCGGAGTTCTAAATCACATTCCTCCCCTTGCGAAATTATTATCCTAGGAGCCAAGTGGACCCAGTTTAAGAATCATTGTTCTATATCATCAATGTCAGTTTGTGATGTCATCGGAAGCTACTTCTTTATTCCTGACCAATACTGGTTCCTTGGAAACCGGTCGCAAAATGTAATGACCAGACGATAAAGCAAAACTAAGACTCAGGGAGAACAAGTCGAAAATTGTTTATGAAAATACTTCAACATGGAAATTCAGACAACCAAACACAATCCTCCGATAGTTCATCAAATGTCTGTCAGTCTGTCTGTCTGTCATTGTATAAGATGGCTAGAGCTATGGCCACCAAATTGTCTGTGACCCCGGGGAGTGTATTCAGTATATCAGTCAATGAAAATCGCAAAAAGTTTTCAGTGATTGGTTCGATTTACAATGTAAGTATGATGTGTCCGTCAGGTTAGCTAAAACATGTTTTTATCTTTTTGTTTAACTTTATATTGTACACATCTAGCTGAAAACCCGCTGGTTGGATGGGGTTTGAGCTAGACATATTAATTAAGGGTTTATTTTATTTGATTCTGTTTGCTTTTCTTCTTATTTTCATCTGTTTCCTTTTCCTATGTTGGTTCACGTATGTCATGTAAACGTATAAACAGATAGGCGGCTTTTTTTATTAGTACCTGACCACAGAGGAGTATACTTTCTGTCTCCCTTCATGGAAGTTTTTTCTTTCGACTTTCTCAAGTAAGACTTTCTCTTATACGCTTCTTCTTCTACTCTCTCTCTCTCTCTCTCTCTCTCTCTCTCTCTCTCTCTCTCTCTCTCTCTCTCTCTCTTTCTTTCTCTCTCCCACCTCAGGAAGTCAACTTTATTTTGTCTCAGATTTTTCCGATTTAAGCCGCCGTAGGGAACTATCGTTCCCTAAGCGACAAATGTTTATTTAAGGTGACAGTGACACCCGTTTAAAGATTGTAAAGTTTACAAACTAAACAATTTAGATCTTCCGAGCCGCCTAGTTTCTGCTGGACATTTCCGTCCATTTCTGACCAATGTTTATATTTCCTTCGTATTATATCGGCAGCTAATCAGTGGCTCGCAGTATGAGGTCTTTTCGAGTCCCTGTCTTACTCAAAAACCAATAGTAGAAATCCTGGCCCCAAACTGCAGTTCCTAGAGTGTTATGAAAACGCACGAGAGTGGCGTTCCTTTACTTTGCTTGGGTGGGGGATGGCTTTCCTTCACTATCAGAAAACGTCAAACAAAGCTGTTGTCAATTCAGGTTTCTTCAGGTTTTAATTGATTCTATCCGGACTGCAACCTATCTATGCATGTGCCGGGTGAGTAAAGTAAAGGGGTGAGAATTAAGACATTTTAAATTTTATACTTTCTATGTTTAGAACGTTTTTTTTCTGACAGCCCCTACCCCAAATAAGTTTTATTGCGAATTCAATTCACATGGAAGGTCATGCTAAACTGGTCTCTGAGGATCCACGTTGTGTAGGTCCAGCGGTTGTCTGACATTCTTGTAACATGGCCAACCCATCGCCATTAAGATTCTTCCATAGTTTCTCTATCCGTGACTCACGTCACAAACCGTCAACTGGCTGGCTAGCTGTATGTACCAAGCTTACAAGCCGAACCAATGGAGCAAAAGGGATGAAAATCTAAATCTTCACTACTTAACGTGTCAACAAAAAACGTTTTTTTTAATTCCTCTCCTATGTAGGTTTTTAGTGGAAGTTCAATTTGAAATGTAAGTTTATGCTAAATTGATCGTTCATCCACTTGTTTTTGAAAATTTAGACGTTTAGTGATCACTGCTCAAACAAAAGGCGAAAAAGGCAAGAAAAATAACTTTTTCGTTGATCACCCTTTTTTCTAACAAGACATGCTGCCAGAAGATGTTGGTTACGTGACAGCTTCTATTGAGTGACCAACCAGACCTGTTTGTTTTCTATGATTAAATGGTTGCCAATTTGAGAATTGTGAAACCAATCTTTCTCTCCTCCTCTTTTTCGCTCTCTTTCTTCGTCCCATTTTGTTTCCCGTTTTCTCTCTCTTCGCTCACCTCAAACTGGCTTTTATGTGTGTGTGTGTGTGCGTGTGTGTGTGTGTGTGTGTTTCCTCTAACGCAGATGCATGATGTAGATACACACAACGACGTGCATGCAAAGGCGTAGTCACTCACGTATATGCACACCCACACACCCACACTGAGAGTAATAAATCTACGTAGATCTGATGCATTTCCTCCTG
This sequence comes from Thysanoteuthis rhombus, assembly GCA_963457665.1. NCBI lineage: Eukaryota > Metazoa > Mollusca > Cephalopoda > Oegopsida > Thysanoteuthidae > Thysanoteuthis > Thysanoteuthis major. The sequence continues at coordinate 46,152,002 of OY735219.1, read as the reverse complement.
ATGCATTCTTTCCATAGGATTTCCGAACTTGAATGAAAGTTGATCAAGTTTCTGTTGAAATATAAACAATAACTTGAACGAAAACAAACGTCACATCGAAAGCACTTCTTCCGGACAGAGACTAAGAGTTCCGGTCAACCTGGCAAGGCTTTTCGAGATTAAACTTTGTTTACTCCATTTCCTCTGTGTTTTTTCTCCTAACTAGCCAGATATGATAATATTTGATCCGAAATTATCCAATTGGCTCGTCTCTGAGGTCGAATTTTCTAAAGGCGACACACACACATATATATATATATATATATATATATATATATATATATATATATATATATATATATATATATATATATATATATATATTTAATTTCCACGTGAGTCTCTCTTTCTTTCTCTCTCTCTGGCTGGCTGTCAATGTATGTATGTACCACTTATAAAAACTACACCAATGGCGTTAGAGGGAGGAAAATTAAACTTTTACACCGTATTATGTCCAAAAGAACATTTTTTTTTTGTTCTTTCAACAATCCCTGAATAGATTTTTACTTACAATGTAAGTGTATGCTAAATTGGTTTCTTAGTTTTTGACCAGCAGCGTCCATCTTTGTTTTTTGTTTTTTAATTTGGATGTAAAACGAAAAAGCGATTACCATTAAATTATATGGGGAGAGTTTTCAAGTGTTCCCAAACCCCAAAATGAGTGATGATAAAACGTTACGCTGAGTTGTTGGGGGTTTAGGTGATAAGAGATACAAGACTGGGGTGTAGAAACGAGGGAAGAGGTTGCGTGCTGCCTCTATAACGACTTGCTACAATACAAATGCTGAACGCAGGTCAGTGTCGAAGGCATGACTCCTGAATGTGTTCCCCACTAATTCAGTATTTAATCTTTTTGTAGGAGTGGGCTTTAGTAAATGTCTACCCAAGGCACCTACCGTAGAGCAATGCTCAATAAGTTAGTTGAAAGCCATTGATGGTTGATATACATGTCATCAGTTGGCCTACTGTTCCCGAGGTTGTCAAATGACTTTTGCAGCACACTGCCAAATTTATCTGGTTCATTTGTGTTTCCCAAAGTGGGTTCGATGGATCCCCTTGTTCTACGAAAAAATTCTAGGTTTCTGCGAGAAAAAAATTATCAAAAATTTATTCTGAAAAATAGTATTCACCATTTTCAAAATAATAATAAGTAATCACAAAAACTAAATCTCGCAACAGACTCGACTCCAAATATACGAATTCAATAACCCAATATCAAAGCAGATTTGATTCCGAGAAGCAGCAACGCGTTAATCTGCTTTCAATAAATTCTTTTTCAGAACAATTACAAATTTATAACAATTGAAAACAAAGTTGTTGTTTTTTTATTATAATGTTTCATTTGTTTTGTTTCTTGTATGAATATGTTCTCTCTCTGTTCTACAACAATTTGTGTTTTATTTAATGTCTGATTAAAATTAGGGTTGTGGGTGTTATCCGTAAAATATAGGTATGGGTTCCGCGAATTTATGTAAAATTGTATAATGCTTACGCGACAAAATTAGCTGGGGAGCCAACGGTCAAAAGAATTGTCTTTTTTGTTGTTGTTCATATTTCCAGGCACCACATCTTCATTTTCGTAACTAAATACTTGGTCAATTTTGGTATTGAAAATGGTTACCCTGATTATTATTGATTGGGGTCCCTTCAGCCCTGTGAGGTAGTCCATCATAGGCTAAGGGTGAAATTAAGACCCATAGAGCACACGATTGTTACAAATTCATTGCCCCATGTTTCGCACGGCACGGAAGAAACTAAGCTGAGCTTTCCGGCTATTGTGAGTGAATTTGATTTCCCTGGGTGCGTCACAATTGGGCTCACAAGTTTGAATTGGCAACGCCCAGTAAATAGTTATTGTACTCAATAACTTTCAACATTGTGTAAAAGGAAAACAATGTTATGCTTTCACAAATGATTTATTTTAGATGAAATCCGCAGGAATTAAATCCGGTGGGGCTAGCTTTTTGTTTTGTTTTGTTTCTTTGTCTATATTATGAAAACAAATTAATTAAGAATAAGGGTTGTAAAAATATGACGCTGCGTTCTAAGAATTGGAGCATGAAATAATTCTTACAATGTAAATAGCTTTTTTAACTGCAACGTGAGTTGACAGTTCTAAGAACAGAGAAAATTTCGTATTAAGACCACTTTTGAATCGGTTGACAGCGTTTGAGGGAATTAGATAGATGATAGAAAGTGGTTAAAGAGGGATAGACAGCGTTCGTAGCAAAGAAAGAAAGCTCTTATCTTAATAAGGGGGTTATAAAAGAGAGAAAGAAAGAGAATATTTTTTCGTCACATCACGTCATATTTTTTTTATCAGTTCTCAAGATAGAAAAATAGAATATAAAAAAGGAAGATAGTTTCTATTTTCTTTTCAATTCTACTTTTTTAGAACAAATGATCTAATTCAGTTAATAGAAAGTGTCTTATTCTCCGAACTGACAATGTGAACTCACCGTCAGTATTATAAACTCAGAAGATCAAATTCCAAGTTTGGAAGAATTTACTTCAACATCCATATTCACGGGATAATCAGATTTCCAAACGTCGAAAATGTCATTTCTCTTCGAAATAAGCCTGGGAAATTTACTTTGCGTCCAACTGGCTGAGGATTTTTTTTTCACAGGGCTATCCTAAATCCAGAAGAAAATACTCTATGCTAGACGGTAATCTCCTAAATATGACCTCTGGATGAAGTGTATCTTCTCTTCTATGTAAGTGAGAGGTATTTAGGGGACTATCATGCAATAATAACAACGTCTACACCAGATAAGATATTCAAGGATGAAAAAAAAAAAAATAGTACAAAAGCTTTCGGAAATGTGAAAAAAGTTTCCCTTCACTCAGGGGTGTAGCTAGGACTGGGGCCCGGGAGGTTTGGCTTCTTGAAGGGCCGCCTCCAACATTTATAACGCCAGTTAAAATGCAGTAAATGAACGACTATTTATAAAGCTTCCTCCCCAACCTTGTTACATTGAGAATCTGGGTGGTGTTTTGAAATAGACACCATCCCTCCCCCTGCTACGCCTTTTATTATGAGTTTTGTAATTACAATAGTTACCCGTGAACCCCCAAAACATATCGCAATTTTCATGCTCTAAAACACTGTGGAAAGACAGCTGAGTATTTTGTACCACATACGTTAATGTTGTATCAAGTTGATGCCAAATGTTATCAAATACCTCTACTGTGTTGGCCGCAGCCATATCCATTTGTTACTTGGTAATCAAGCCGAGTTCTTCAGTTCGTTGATATGTCAATCACTGAAAAGCTTTTTAAATGATGCAATCAATGAATGAAAAAAACTGAGATAATCAATATGTTGAACCAGCTAAAGATGCACCACCCCAATGCAACGATTAAAATATCCAGCTTTTTATTCTAAGCACAGATATGATCATTGGTCGTAATGCAGATATTTCAGTAAAAGTAAAAACCACTGCTTCAACGTAAATTGATCTATGGAAACTGCAGTATCGCTGCGTAGATGCCACTCTAATGTGGATAATAGGCGAAGTGTAAACTTAAGGTTTTAATTCACCGTGTCTCCGTATTGTGAAATTCAAAAAAAGCAGAACACGCTGACTCCATAAACAAAGTTGCAAATAATGATGATTACGTTCATGACAAATAAATTCAACTGTTGCTTAATCTGGATAGATAATATTCTGTACTTAAAAATGCGTTATTATAATACTTTCCGGACATAGATTGATAGATGGATAGCAATGGTGTGCAAAGCTAACGGAAATGCTAAACTGATAAACTGCAAAAAAATTAGGGAAAACAAGGATAACCGCCGCCTTCTATTCTAGGGATTTACCTTCGTTTTCTTTTCAGATCTAAAACCATTAAAACGGACACAGAACACTGAAATTTCAATATCATGTAACTTCGACAAAAAGCTTTAAATAAACTGTACGTTGAATTAAAGGTAATGTTGAATTTCTTCTGTTCATTCAATTCATATACCAAATGTTAGCGGTTAGCGGTTATCTTCGTTTCCTCAAAATGTGTTAGCGGTATATCAGTTCCGCATTTTCGTTATCTGTGCCCAATACTGATTGATATATAGGGGATGGGAGGGGATTTATCCACCTCACTACGAGGGTGGAATGTGACGGAAGATCGAGTTTAGTGTGGGGAACTGCATGTTTATGCATGGGCAGGGACAAAAAATGGTTTCTGAGGCGTCGAGTGATTGACCTTGGCCCAACTTGGCTAAGTGCATTGTGAAAGTGCACCCAGCCAGGGACGCCCTGCACTCTGGAACAAGACTGGTTAATTACTCAATAGAGAATGTCACATGACCAACGTCTTTAGGCAGCATGCGATGTTTGGGGTGAAAAAGAGGGTGATCAATGAATAGGTTACTTCGCTAGCCTTTTGTTGAAGAAGTCCAAATCTAAAAAAAACAACAACAAAAAAAACAAACAAACAAAGGGACAAATTTAGCATGAACTTATATTACACCCCTCACAAAATCTACTCGGAGGGCATGGAGAAATCCTTGTTTTTTTTCATAATAAGGAATAAATGTTCAGCCCTCTGACTTCATTATTGCAGCCTGAACGCGTAACATGATAGCTAGCCAACCAGCAAGACCCCTAAAACTGAAGAAACCTACGTTGATGTTGACAGTTTTGATTGACAGTTTCTGATAGATAGATAGATAGATAGATAGAGACAGTCAGACAGACAAACAGATAGATAGATAGATAGAGACAGATAGATAGACAGACCGATAGATAGATAGATATAAGCTTACAAGAATCGCGTGATTTGAAATAATTTTATTTTAGCATTACGTATATACGCTGTACCGGCTTTTGGAATGTGAAAATTTATTCGCCCATTCAATCCACAACTAACAGAACCCTTGTCGTGTGCCACGCGAAACAACGATGTCCATTGTTCAGAAAGAAACTGAGACGGAGGCAAGAGGGTGGGATTGGTTTACGTTGGTGGTCGGTATTGAGGCCCGGGGGTGTTGGTGGGGAGCTCTTACGGGACAACTTTTGTCTTTTTAACCTTGACATACTAAATTTCACCTTGAAAAATGCAAATCACTTACATTCAATCCAGTGGGGGATTTAGCCCCCTTGTTCCACCGTTCCTACAACAGGAGGGGGTGCCAGGACCTTGAATTTGATACAGGCAATTCAGTCACAATACAAAAGGCAGAATCGAAAGAAACTATCGAAAAATGACTCTGAAAAGTTTTTTTATTTTTTTTTTCAATTTAGATTTATCTAAACAGATATTAGTATTTTTGTAACTGGCCACAACAAACGAGATTATTTGAAATGCAAAGCAAACAGGAAAACAACGAGATGGTCGTTAATCTGATCCAAGTCTTATTTTAGGGGGTTGCCAAACATATGAAGTTGCAGAAAAAAAGCAGAGGAAAATTCCTTTCCGCGGCATTAAATTGAATACGAAAGTAAAAATGTTGGCTAATTTAGCGGCCGATGTGGGACGTGAGGGTGTCGCATGAAATGAGTTCCAGTAGTAACTGCCAATCTGGAGGCTTGAAAATTCAATGATTGCCTTAACAATATTTATATTATCAGTTTAATTATTTCTGTTTAAACATTTCCGTCTTACGTATTTAAAAGTTATGATTTATTTACAGAAATTTATTGTAAAGACTTCAGTTATATGCAGACTTTCTAAGTCTCATACATTTTACGCGAGACACGCTCATGAAAAGAACATCCCAACGCATTTTATAGAAAAAAGTGTTGTATTTATTCATTAACTTGGAAGTTTTGATTAAGTTTTCTCTGGTCCTTTTCTCAGACGAAGTTGCCAAGCCCTAGTCAATTGTGATAAGTTCAATTTCTCAAGCTATCATTCTGGTAAGTTTTCTCTGTACTGTATCCGATTTCAAAATGAAATTCCAATGACTATGTCTAGTGCATGGGGCCCAAGCATGTACACAATACTCCAAATCTGATATTATTATTGCTTTATAAACTTTTAGCATGACATATGGATCTCTTGAAATATTCATTCTAAGCCAGCAAATGTTGGATTGCTTTAGATATGGTCTTCCAAAATTGTTCATTAAATCCAACACCCAAGTTTCTCTCTTCCAATACTTTTCATAATGGTTGATTTCCCACTGTCAGCTTGTTTTATTTCCAATGCCAACTTACATTACTTTACATTTATCCACATTAAATTCTAAATCTAAGTCGACTGCCACAAATCTAAAATTTTAAAGTCTTTCTATTGTATTTTTCATTCATTTGATCCAATTAATAATCTTATATCGTATGCAGCACATCAACTATTCATTTTAATTTTCTGAAAGATCATATATAAACATTGAGAGAAATAGAAGCCCCAAAACGGAACCCTACGGTACCCCTGGTGTAACTAGTCTTGTGCGAGGAAAAACATCCCCTACTTCAACTCTCATTTTCCTATCTTTAAAAAGGTATTCTAAAATAAAGCCTATAATATTTTTTGAAATCTCAAGCTTTCCCATCTTCACAATGAATCCATAATATGAGATATTATCAAAAACCTCACCGGTATCCAAATCCAAATCCAAAATATCAGCCTTTCATTGCGTATTCATTTATAACATCAATAGTTTCTAACAAATTAGTGTTGATTTACCAGAAACGAAACTATGCTGATTTACTACAATGCTACCATTCACAAATTTAAGTTATATGTTTTCTGATTAACTTCACAGAATTTTTCATAATTCATATGTTAAAGAGACAGGTCTGTAATTGCAAGCTGAATGGACTGAATCGATTTTATGTGGAATTACAACTAAAGCATTTTTCCAAACTTCTGGTATTCTTTCTTCAATAAAACATTGCTTGAAGAACTAAGATATTAAAGCAGTTCTTGGTGAATTTGGTCGGGGCTGACTGTCTTGGATGTATATATATATAATTGACTTAATGATTTTGCCACCTCTCCAGGTTTAGACTTCTGATAAAAATCTTATCTTATTTTCAAGTGGTAAACTTTCAGCCCACATTCAGCGAAAGTATCGATGGTGAATTTGGAATATATCATAGTAGTATATTCTTGGAATTACGTACAAAACTTTCAAAACATGTTTCAAGTAGACTTCTGGACACCTGATTCCAGCTACTGATTGGCCCTTTTAGCCAATCTTGGCGACACAATTTTCAAAACTTTCAGGAGGAGCATGCCCCCAATCTCTCCCAGAAACCCCAGTCCAAATGTTCCTCCTTGAGCTTTGATTTGTTTTTCTTAACATTGAAACTTGATCATTCAACTTTCGAGTACAATGTCCCACCTGTGATAGACTAACTCGTGCTGAATGTTGATTTGTGTCCCTTCTTGAGGTTTGACTAAAAAAAACTATATATATATATATATATATATATATATATATATATATATATATATATATATATATATATATACATATATATATATATATATACATATATATATATATATATATATATATATATATATATATATATATATATATATATATATATATATATATAGTGGGAACTGAAAACAACTGTAAAGGTATCGTGGCCGTAATCAAGTATTTTATTATTTGTAGTGATCGTTATTGAAAGATTGCCCTACTCAACAAGCTCACAGACATCTAGTAATATGTTTGTGGATTTCTCCCAGGAGTCAGCGTCCCCCAGGTTGGGAACAGAAGACCTAGAGGTCCGCCACCCCAGGCTGGGAACATCTTGTATAGAATGTGAAAGGGTGGGGGTAACATCGCACTCCCTTGCCTTGAGAGGCGAGAATACTCAATTATGTACACTTATATTTACATATAAGTCAATATAATGAGTAAATTCAAATATATAAGTAAATATCAGTATAGATTTATGCTTACTTACATTTACCTGATTGTAATGCAGATGTGGAGTGATTCGGCAGAACGTAAATGATTATATTTACATGATTTACTTAATGCAAGTCTGGTTAAATACGACTAACAAGGAAGACATTTTTGAATATTTTTTTCTTCCTTTCGCACTGGAGAATGTAGTTCATGATGCAATGTGTGCAAGTGTTATCCAAGTGATAGATTAGACCGTGCACTTTTGATTGAACGTTCAGTCATGGTCGAGGTCGTGGAAAAAGTGTGGTGGCACTTTTCCGCCTGAATTTCAATAGCGTGAGCCATTTACCACTCCGAATCCGAGTCGCCAAATTTTTGACATCATCTGCATATTTTATGAAAATATCTGTAAACAAAGGCTTGCCCTACTGGAAGTACTCATTATTAGAGTAAAGAATCCATCCTCAACAAAGTCTTTTAATCGTGGGAAGAGGGTCTTAAATGCATTCAACAAATGAACACCCTACACATACATACACACAAAACGAATTCTTTCATCCATCACTTGCCATACGACGCCAATTGAACACAATAATGGCCCATGCTGAATCGGGCACTACTTGACCAGGTTTGCATTAACGAAAGATTGCTATGTATACGTATACAGGATGGTGCAAAAAAATCATATCTTTTTCAGTTTTTACGACTTTTTTCTCAAACTTTCAACAAATGGTATATATAAACAACGGGATTCCAAATGTCCGCCCTTTCCAATTTCTTGCTCTTCCACTAACATTCTGTTTAAACTCAGAAATATCAACTCCTTTTCCCACGTAAACGATTCTCAGAATTTCTGACTGAACGTAATCTCTCAGATAACACAAAAAATCCTGACTCAGGTGGTGTGTCAGCATGTTCAAATCACGAGAAAATGCTTCTTGGGTTAACGTTCAAAGTATATAATTAAATTCTAACATCTTAGTTGGTTGCTTAGCAGTGAATTCCCAAGGATTCCATTATTTGAGAAGAGGCAAACAAAAATGTATTGATTTAGAAAAAGTTTATAATTGTTTGAAATCCTTTCGCGACTTTTGTACTCCTCTGTATTTGCATTGGATGTGCGAGGTAGGCGAGCGGCTCACGGTACGGACAATGGTTGAGTTCAAATCCCAGCTACGATAATGTCCATTCACTTTGCACTAAAAGCCTCAGGAGATACCACTATCCACCAGTTCCCTTCTCCAATCGAATAAATTCTATTTATGACGTCACTGACATTTTCAACCGGAAAACATTTAGGGTAAGAAGAAAAATAGAAACATTCGGAAGAATCTAGATGTTATGAACACACCCAGAAATATGTCTCAAAAGAGGTCAAAAAAGCTTTTTTTCTAAAAAAAATTCTTAGAAGCGATCTATTGGAGTTCTGATTTAAATGTTCAAGTCTGTAGACAAAACAATACGACCTTGAACGCTAGAACACATAAACACAATGACACACACACATATAAACAGGATAGGACCCTCGGCCACCTTTGATGACTACGATTGATCAATACTTGAGCGTTATTCATCGAAGATTTTTATTCTCATCTTTGTTCTCTAGAATATCTTGGAATATCGGTCAAGTGTTGGGTGAGGCAAAACAGTTTGTCCCACACTGAGGGGCATTTGGGACGTTGGATATAAAGAACAAATTAATAAACATGATATAACCAGCAGTGTTGCGCGAATTTGTATTGCGTGGGTGTTTGTAAGTGAGAGTTACTTTTTTTTAAGGAAAAGAGACCGTTTGATTACGTTTAACAAACTAGTGTCGGGTAACCTCTCTCTTTTCTCTCTCTCTCTCTCTCTCTCAGAGAAAGAATATGTCTATGTGGAAGTGTGTTTTTGTTGTGTGATAATATGTCATTTCAGCGGAACTATCGATACTATCTATCCGTCAAGTAAGGTAAATATATATATATATATATATATAAATTTTATTATCAAGAAATGGATGTATGATTCGAAAGAAATAATTATGCGATATATTACTTTGAAACTCTATTTGAATCGATCTCCTGTTATTACAAAGTGACTATATAATTTGGCCTAGACAGCGTAAATAGAATAAACAATTGAGAAATTGGGATGCTACGGGAATCGAACCAGCGACTGATAAGGTAGCTGCTTCAACGTAGTGTTACTCTTACCATTGAGCTAAACAGCCGCCATATATATGTATATGCGGTGATTTTTCATAGACAATGAACAAAACACAAATTGGGTGACTAGGTATTTATTCATGGATACTCCATAGGGGATGACCTTACATAATCAGCGAGATGAGAAAAATAAAGGGGAAAGCCTCTCAGCGTTGTGAATAGGCAGGGAGGAATTGTGTTTGAGGTCATCAGTGGATGGCTGGATTTTGGGGGGATAAGTTTTGGGAGTCTGAATTTGAAAATAAATACTTATCTAGCACATAATAATATTCGTTATTATTGGAAGTATTTGAGTCTTCATCAGTGATGATGGCTACTAAAAAAGTTAGATTAATTTTCAAGTACGATTTCAAATTAGGTCATAATGCTGATCAAGCTTCTGACAACGGCAACAGAGCATTTAAAGTGAACATTATTATAGGACGAACTGTTCCGCGTTGATCCAATAGGTTTAGGTCTGGAAATATTGATACCAATAATAAACCTCGAGATCCGAACCATTTGTTAATGATGGAGAATTATTGATGGCAATGACCACTGACCCAGAAAGAACCGTCCGTGCACATTCCGAGGACCTCTTAAAAACCAGTACTGAGTTTGATTCACGCCTGATATCATGTGGGAGTGGAGAATGAACGTTACGTTTACCTTTTGAAACATTTCTTGGGGTATGGAGGTTTTATATACCGTCAAATATGGTATGCCATTGACAACATTATTAAATATTTTGATGATGTACAGAAACGAATTCGGTTTTGTTGGTTTGTGTTTTTTTAATAAGCATCGCATTCCAATGAACAATTGAAAACGAACTTTTTTTATATCTTGAAGGAGATAAGTACACACATAATGTTCACGGATTGTGTTGGTGCAGGGAATGTAATAAGCATGCAGAATTCCCAAATGTGCATTGATCATCCCTAAATGTTCAGAAATCATCATTTTGTGTTGTAATAGGATTGTATTGTTGGTTCCAGAACATGGAATTGAATTATGCTATGATCATTTACTTTATTTTACTTTATACCCTGTAATGGTCTGCGAGATTTCTTGATAAACATTACTCCGAGGTGAGGCGTCCGCCTTATGCATGTTATGTTCGCAAGAATCCAACTATTTGCGTCACTCTTCTTCCCGCCTCCTCCAATGTATACATATGTATGTGAGAGTGTGTGAGCGGTAGCAAAAAACTAAGCAAGATAAGATGGATACGAGACCGGGTTCAAGACAATCGGGCAGTGTTCCTAAAATATACACTAATCATCCTCATTTGGTGGAGTAATCAACTGACATTAAAATCCTAAAGATCAGTTTATTTCTCTTTCTTATTTTCGCTCAAATAGCATACAATTATACAGAGAACATTTTTTTCCTTCTCTTCTGTCCTGGTGAAAGGGGTAGTTGTGTGAATTCCACTGACACCAGGGTTCTGGATTCGATCCCAAGTAAAACAATGATTTTGAATGCAGATTTTATAGGCAGGTAGGCACCCCCACGTCGGGAGTTTGCCGGAACACCATATCCTCGCCTAGATATCCTCATATTTGGATTTGAGCCAGATGAAATGAGCTTTGTCAAAATCTGCTTTTCATTTCAGTTTTTGAGCTGGTCTGGCTGGCTTGTCGCCTTGCTACGTATATATGCATTACGTGTACAATATAACTAGACAAATAACATGATCTTTAAAAAAAATTACGCCGCTTACCTCCATTTCTTGGGCGATTCAATTAACAATGCGAGTTTATTCTAAATCGATCCCTGACGTTTTTTAGTGATCACTATCCAAGAAAATACGAGAGAAGTAACTTATTCATTGATGACGCCTTTTACCATTTTTCTGGTTGATGCTGCCTCAACGTGTTGGTCAGGTTTCTATTGGGTGACTAATCAGACCTAGTTTTTGTTTCGTTTTTCATTAATTTATTTTTCGTGTATTTTGTTTTGTTTTTGTTCTTTTAGAGGTGTGGATAAGGAAGCTTTTTGTCTTTATTGTGGTTTTTGGTTTCGTTGCCAATTGTAACATCATCAGCCTTGTCCATCAAAACATCTGGGTTGGGCCAAACGGATATCTGTGGACAGTCAAGGCTTGCCGGCGAGAGAGATTTGCGTCATCGCACATGTTTTTCTACAATGCTTTGTGGTTTGTTTTGTAATCTGTTCCGGGAGAGGGAGTGTTCTCATTCGGACAATCGATATATTCCGCCTTCGCAACCCCCCTTCCTCTCTCTCTCTCTCTCTTCCTCTCCCCTCCTCTCTCTCTCTCTCTCTCTCTCTCTCTCTCTCTCTCTATATATATATATATATATATATATATATATATATATATATATATATATAAATCTAGAAAGCTTTACAGTTTTAAACACTACCATTTACAAAACTTTTTCAAACATTTTCCTGTGTCACTTCAGTCACCTATTTCCCAAAGACTGTCAATGCTATTTACGTAATTTTTTCCAGTGTTTTTCCCCTGTTTTTCCTATACTTTATTCTAATGGTACAATGTACAACTTTTTTCTTGTTGAGATCATCAGTTGTTTACCTGATAAATGTTTCGGGAATTAAAAAAAAAAAAAACAGTAATATAAACATGTCACCCCGGCAGTGTTGATCAAACACCAACTCCCTCTCTATTACTATAAAGCTTATGTGATACATTTAGTTTGTTTTACATAAGGTATTATGTGTATTGTATATTGATACTATTTTGTTCTACTTATTTATTTTTTGAAACAGGGCTTACGTACAGAGGTTACCCAAAAAATTAACGATGAAGAATCAGTGAGTATAACAACAGAAGTGACTCGCTTTTCGTATCATTTCTATTAAATGTTCACCCATGTAAATATAAAATCCGTTTTAATTTCAGACCACATGCAAACCAACTTATATCATCTTTAAAAATACAAATTACACAAAAAAAAATTCTTCGTTTTGATTCTTTACTGAAACATTTAACCGTAGAATTTGACAATTTTTTTTTCACAAACCTCAAAGTTGATTTTCCCACATTTTCCTCATATACCACCAAGCTTCCATCAAATGTTTTTTTTACTTTTAATTATCAAATAAAGTATCTTCATGTACATGGTTGAAATGAAACAAAGCCACTCTCTGGTGGTTAGTAACACACTCAGTAGGCGATTCCATTAATATACTGGCATTCCATGTTCGATCTCCCACCCCACCCACATACCTATCAGTCAGACAAATAGACAAAAGTCAAATGTTTTCCCCTTTCCCTGGTTCCAGTCATTACAATGATCTTCCACTCTGACAAAGACTGGATCCATCTCTTTCGGTCACTTAATCCCTCTAACATTAATACGAACTGATTTATTTCAATATACACTATTTATCTATTCTATTTTTATACTTTCGTTAATATATTCTTTTATTTTCGTTATCATTCCACTATGATCAAGCTGATAAGTTCCAAAGGGAATTTCTAATCAAGTCTTTATTACATTGTCTAAAAATCTTGCTAATTTCACTGCTTTAATTGACCATTCTTACAACTAAAGAAGCAATTTTTTGAATAAAATCAATGAATCAAAGAGTTGCTCTAGCGATTTTCAAGAATTTTGATTTTGTTCCGTAAAATATATAAGATAGAATACTACTTGTTCTACAAGGTATTTGCACGATATGGAACGGAAAGGAATCTCGTTTCTCAACCAATTTGTATATAAACATTCCATCCTCGATTTTGAAATCCAAATCTCGTAACGTTGCTTGTATTCTTTTCTGTATACATTTTGATTTAAAATCCTTCGAGCGTTTATTACTACACAATTTTTCGAATTATCCTCCATCATTAAGAGAACATAAGTCATCAGTCAAGAGGGTTCAACCTAAAAAAGAAGGAACTCGTTTTATATTAGTTCTAATCAGGGATGATATAAATATTTACCCAGTAAGGGGCAGAATCGATTCCCACGGGGACAGCTATGATCTGATGATAGTTTGTTTCCTATTTTACCATAACATTCCCAAACAAGATAACTAACAATTGCTTTAAGGATAGAGCATATATATGAGCACATATAAGTATACTAATCATCAATTTTACCTTGCTTTTATGTATTTTTGCATAAATGCGTATACATATATGTGTGTAGGTGTTTGCGTATGTACGTATGTGTGTACTGTGCACATATATACATATATAATCCAAGTTGACCATCTATCAACTTTACCTTTCTTTTGCATATATATATATATATATATGTGTGTATATATATATATATATATGTATATATATATGTGTGTGTGTGTGTGTGCGTGCTTGTGCATGTGCATGTGTGTGTGTGTGTGTGAAGGGGGACGTGATGTTTGATAAGTACAGCTGGGGAGAAGTTGTGAAATATTTGTTTTGTCTTCAAATCCTTTTGACCATTTGATTTCGAATAGTTGATTTGCATAAATGAAATTAACTAATAAACGGAAACGAAAATGTCTGTAAGATCTTTAGTTGAAATTCCCGTAGGAACATCTTAAATGCTTCAAGACCTAAAAACTTTCTATTCTAGTAAAAGAAAAAAAACAAGAGTTAAAACAGCATGTCTCTGTCTCTGTCTCTGTCTGTCTGTCTCTCTCTCTCTCTCCCTTTCTCTCTCTCTCTCTCCCTCTGTCTTCGGCGTGTTTTAAAACATCAACAGGAGTGTAATAAGAGGGAGAGAGAGAGAGAGAGAGAGAGAGAGAGAAAGAGAAAGAGAGGCGTATACAGAAACAGAGAGTGACAGAGAGATATAGAGATCGGACAGATAAACAGATGGATGGTGCAGGAGTGATACGGAAGAACACTTTCCAGACTATCTTCAGCGACGGAGGTCGAAGTCAAATGGTTTTCTTAGATTTTGTGAAATCTGTATCTTTTTAGCGACAGATCAAAATGGAAAGAATTGGTAAATGTCTTTGTTGGGCTAATCAAGTCAAATATATTCTGAGCTTACGGTCGTAGAATAAAGAACCATTAGCTCAACAAAATCAGGGAGGGATGTTACCAAAGAAAAGATTCGTACGCTTTGATATATTCATTCTACTACATGAGTTAGTTGTATTTGTGGGGATAAATTTATCACTGACGTCAGACTTTTCTCTTCATTTATTGAACAAGTACATTTACATAAATCTTTAAACAGTGAAATTTACTGTTATCGTCGTATCGCAACAAAAAACTTTTGCTCATACAAACAACTTTTACTTTTCTTGAATCGAGCATTAAACCCACAATAACATCTACATTTAGAAACTATTTCTCAACAGAATTACACACATGTTTATTTTTAAGAAATGAAGTGATCTGCAACTCCCTGTCACCGGAAACAAAAGATCACATTCTTAACGTTTGAAGCAGTTCTCGGTGGTGATTTTTTGTATTTTGTGGAACAACTTACTCTCCATATTAAAACCATGTTTAAAAAAAAATGCCCATGGCTTTTTACCAGAGTATCTCAAGATGAGTTTTATTGAATCATAGCTTCCAATTTGTTGACTGTGCCACGAGATATTTTTGGCCAAGTAATGAAACCAAGTTGATTGCGAGTATATCTTACAAGTCAGTATCTGAAAGATGAAGATACGCCGATTTGATATTTTCAAGATAGATTTAAAAAACAAAATGCAAACAACGAAGATGGATTAACTATAGCTTATTGTAAATTAAAACTTATTGCAAAGAGTGGGTAGAGCCATAGCATCGGAGAAACCTTAACAATACTCCCAAGTTTATATCGACAGTTATGCATTAGGATGCAACCGAAGTTTTTAATACATTTTCCCTTAGCGCTAACACAGTAGAGCGACTCATGGACGAAGTGGAGGTAAATGCTGAAAATGAACTTCTTGCTTTTCTCTAAAACTCATAATTTTTTATGCAGTTGAATGAGTCTACCGTAGTGCAGATAATAATGCTTTGTTGGTGGCATATGTACGGTACTTGGATGGAAACGGTACATAACGAGGAATATTATTTCAATCAAATCTTGATACAAGTACAACAGGGTTATCGATGTTTACTGCTGTGAAAACTCAATTTGCAAAAATGATAAAGCTTGAAACAATATTGTTGCATACGCTTCTGAGGGAGCACCATCAATGGTGGTCACCAACGTGATTTTATTGCTAATTTGGAGATGGAAAGTTTTCAGTATTCATTGTGTCATACAACTTATTGTTGGAAAACAAGTTTAATGATCAGGGCTATGAATAAGATAAAATCAAATGCCACAAATGTTTCGACAGCTGAGCCAGGACAATATGAATAATATGCCAGGTTACTATTACACACAGCGGCTCGTTGGCTCTCAAAGGGTTCATGCCTTACCGAATTATAAGAGGGTATTGTACTGCTCTCAAAGGGTTCATGCCTTACCGAATTATAAGAGGGTATTGTACTGCTCTCAAAGGGTTCATGCCTTACCGAATTATAAGAGGGTATTGTACTGCTCTCAGAGGGCTCATGCCTTACCGAATTAAAAGAGGGTATTGTACTGCTCTCAAAGGGCTCATGCCTTACCGAATTATAAGAGGGTATTGTACTGCTCTCAGAGGGCTCATGTCTTACCGAATTAAAAGAGGGTATTGTACTGCTCTCAGAGGGCTCATGTCTTACCGAATTAAAAGAGGGTATTGTACTGCTCTCAGAGGGCTCATGCCTTACCGAATTAAAAGAGGGTATTGTACTGCTCTCAAAGGGCTCATGTCTTACCGAATTAAAAGAGGGTATTGTACGGCTCTCAAAGGGCTCATGTCTTACCGAATTAAAAGAGGGTATTGTACTGCTCTCAGAGGGCTCATGCCTTACCGAATTATAAGAGGGTATTGTACTGCTCTCAAAGGGCCCATGCCTTACCGGATTATAAGAGGATATTGTACTGCTCTCAAAGGGCTCATGCCTTACCGAATTATAAGAGGGTATTGTTCTGCTCTCAAAGGGCTCATGCCTTACCGAATTAAAAGAGGGTATTGTACTGCTCTCAAAGGGCTCATGCCTTACTGAATTATAAGAGGGTATTGTACTGCTCTCAAAGGGCTCATGTCTTACCGAATTAAAAGAGGGTATTGTACTGCTCTCAAAGGGCTCATGCCTTACCGAATTAAAAGAGGGTATTGTATTGCTCTCAAAAGGCTCATGTCTTACCGAATTAAAAGAGGGTATTGTACTGCTCTCAAAGGGTTCATGCCTTACCGAATTATAAGAGGGTATTGTACTGCTCTCAAAGGGCTCATGCCTTACCGAATTATAAGAGGGTATTGTGCTGCTCTCAAAGGGCTCATGCCTTACCGAATTAAAAGAGGGTATTGTACTGTTTCTTCAAAGTGGAAATGATGTTGATCCCTGTCAACAGTTGAAAAAATAAAAAATGATGCATTTTATTCGGAGGGCATTTTTTTTTAATTAAAGAAAATGAGTTGCAACTTCAAGAAGAACACCAATCGATCGCAAAAATCTCCTTAATTTCACCAGTTCCAAAAATTGTCTTCAATTAGAGATAATGTATCTGCAGAAGAGATGGAAGTATTCAGCAATCACAATGAACTTGAATGGATACGATTTATTGATAATTTGAACTTGCAGGCGCAACACTGGATAGTGAGTCTTCCTACTGTCAATGTTAATGAGGTTTATGTAACATGCCAAGGAAAATTCTTAGAAATAAGATGTTATGAAGAAACAGATCCTATTCTAATACAAGTGAAGACCAAAAACTCTACCAAATATCTAAATATGTGGGAAACAATATCGACTTTGCCGCTACCTTTCCCTGCATCATATCTTGTTGGATCGGGTCTTAGTGATGTGAACCATATTATCACCAAACGCGGAAATAGTCTGAAAATCAAGTGCAGACTTTTGTTTGTCCTTTACTAAAATTGAACCCGACATCCAATATTTGGTTTCCTAACACAAAGCTCAAGGATCCCATTAAAATTGAAAGTAACTATGGAACAGATGAAAGGATATAATTTAATTTGTTTTAAACCAAATCCTAACAAGCCACCCAAAAACAAATAACCCTAAAAACTGACCCAGAATTATATCCTTTTGGTTGTTCTGTTATGAATTAGAAGCCGAAGCAACCCTGCATTCATTAATCAACAAACTTACCATTTCATCAAAAGTCCGTACGTATATATGTTATATCCATAAAGTATTACATAATAATCTTTTGCAATTTTTTCTGAGATCTTTTGCAGCCATTTACTGGTAGAAAAGGGCATTCTATAATTTTTGAGTACTAAAATGAATGGCATTTTAATTGTAGCGTTATGTTTAACATTCAGTAAAAAAAAAAGAATACTGATTTTAGTATAAGCGTAAGATTTTTTCCTTTCCAGTTTCAATTGACTTTTTAAAAGTAATTGTATTTCTCTCAATTCTGATGTACATTCATCGCAATAAAGAATTTGAAATTTGGAATGTGCTTTTCGTTTTGTTTTGGCTAACAGTGCGTTATTACCAAGATAGCCAACGAAAACAATGCCTTTTATTTTCATTGTTCTCCTAACATATAAATACGCTGTATATTTATTTTTGGGATATTTGTATGAGCTTTTGAAGCGTATGCAGTTACCCAGTTACCTGGAAATTAAATCTACACAATTTTATCCATTCTCCATGAATCTAGCGAATTTTAACCATTCAGAATAGTCAGTTAGTGGCTAAATAGATTCAAATATTGGTGGGTGGCACGAAGATTTTACCATCACAAAAGTTTCATAAGTGGGCGTCTGGCAGAGGGTTGGAACCCCACTGATGTAAACAATGATGCGTTCTGATATCTTGGAATTACCAAGTAATCCAGTGTGTGTACAAGTGTATACATGACGAAATACACTTGTATACGAGTAATGATTGAAGATTTCCTGGCTTAAGGTACTAGGACATGAGTTCATAGTAAATACCATTTTGTTCCAGGCACAGAAAATGCGCAGTTCATAATTTTTATTTTACTTTATTGGCTGATCACCAATGAGGTGATGATACTTGATACCGTCCCAGCGGATGACTGTATGCAGGCTGATATTTTGTCAGCAATTGGTGCCTCTCAATTCATATATATATATATATATATATATATATATATATATATATATATATATATATATATATATATATATATATATATACGTGTGTGTGTATATGTATATATATATATATATATATATATATATGATGTGTTTTAAGAAATAGGTATATATAGAATGATTATAAGTTGCGTTATATTTTATAGAAAATCTTGTTTGATAAATATATGAATATAGTGTGTGTGTGTATCTCAACGCTGACAATTATATTATTATGAAACGGATACTTAATCTGACAAATATACATGAAGATACATATATTTATTTATTATTAAGACAAGGATGTATAATCTGACAGCATTAGTTCTGAATTATTATCAAGAATTTGACAACTTTGAAAAACGACTAAAATTATAAATCATAATCATTTCATATATATATATATGTGTGTGTGTGTGTGTGTGTGTGTGTGTGTGTGTATTTTGATATTTTGATGTGGTTAAATAGGAAATTGTTTCGTAAGGTTTCAAAGCAAAACAGAGACAATAGCCAAAGGTTACGCCCCCGCACATTTTCAAGTACTTAGCGGATAAATAAAAACAGTCCCATAAGCGGGAAGTGGATACACACATGTGTTTCCGATCTTCAATAATGCCCCATTATTTAATTAATACTAACACTAAACGAATGAATGTTGAATTGTTTCTTTGTTGTTGCCACTTGGTACTTTTTAAGACCCAAAATGGAGAATATTTGATACTGAAATGGAGATTTTTGGTACACCAATCCTTTGCACACCAATGATACGATACAGCATGAATATACATGAATAATAGATCAAATATGTATTTCAATCCATTTTCCGTTGAGCTTGGTGATAGAGTTATTTGATTATTTTGGTACGAAAGCTACTTATTTTGGTGTTACTGTATAAAATTGGTCTTGGGTGGCCAAAGATATCTGGCAACCCTAATTTCAGGCAAAGAATTAATGACTGTAAGTAAAAAATAAAGTAAAATAATTATATCCGAAATTCGCATAAATGAATCAGTGTAGCCTGCACGTGTACCAGAACTGACTATCTAAAAATTATCTAGATCTTTATCTTTAAAAATCAATCTTTTATCTGGAATTATCAAAAACAATATACCAGCAGAATATTCAGGCAAAATGACCATAGAGTCCACCCAACCCAAGCACTTTTTGAAAAAGAAAAAAAAAACGTTTTCAGACAGTGCATAGTGGTGCACTCATGGAAATTTTCGAGCAGAGTGGGATGATTATGTAGCCTACCCAGCTGGTTGGTCTGGTGGGCCATTTGTGATGCTACAGTGATTTGATAAAAGTGAATCTAAACAGCTGAGACTGAACAATAATCTACCAACAAATGAAACAAAACAAACAAAAATTGGAAAACTTTTTTCTTTTTTTCAGCCATTATCAAAAAGTTTTTACATATTTAACCATACATTCCAAGCTTTTGTGTTGACTTGAAATACACATCGTCGCTCTCAAATATCAAACAGTGAAAAGGAATAATGTCAGTAACTATTAATTGAAAGTCAGTTATGTTGTTGAGTAATTTCATATTTTTTCAGAAACACTGCATGTTGTATTGGGTATTCAAAGTCTGTATAAATGATAAACCCAAGACTGGAAATCGACCTCAACACAATTAGGGAACAATTTTCACATATTTCTAATATTATCAAAATATTTTTGGAAATTTCAAACAATATATTCCAGGCTTAGTCCTGACAATTGAACCCCTTCGTTAAATTGTTGATGTTTCCACAATATTTTGGCTGATCCAGTCTTCTTCAGGTGTATAATGTGTAAGGAAAGAGAGAGGTCGGTTTTTTTTTTTTTTCAAACTCCTTTTCCTTGCAAATAATATGATATAAATGAAGACCTTACGTGTCGACAAGGCTGGTGAGAGGGTTTCGTGCACCCTGGGCGAGACCAGAAATTTGTGCATGAGTTTCTGACGCCCTAGGCGAGACTAAGAATTTACGCTCTTGGTTTTACTCTAACGAGTATATTTTCAGTTTCGAGAGCGTCCCTAATTCTTCTGCACCCGATGCGATCAGTTCTGCATATCAGGCAATATAAAAGCATATATTATACACAAGCTTCCAGGTAGCATCTCAGATCTTTCAAAGTTTTTGTCAAAATTGCTTTGATCAATTTTATATAAAGAACAAAAGAGAATTAAAAAAAAGGCTGTTTCTCACTTATATTTGGGTTGATGGTAGGGATGTTGAGAATATATTTGTATGGGTTTGGGACGAAATAAAGTAGCTTTAGAATCAAAATAATCAAATAATTTGAAATCCGTCGTGTGACTAAGTTTGCAGGAAAAAAATGAATTAAAATACATCTTTATGTTGAGTTCGAGGATATTTATGCAGTTTCAAATAATTTGTGTGTATGGAATTGTATTTTCGGAACTTAATAGCTTTGTTCAAATTTGCTCTATCTTTATCTTGAAAACTACCAAATAGCTGCCTTGGTTGAGAAGTGGTGTAAATAAAAATCGGTCGGGCCAGTGAGTGGTATGTTGAGATTTCAGAACCCTCTGGGCAACAATCCGCCCTAATCGGCCTACGCACATTGTTGGCAAAGAAATAAGAGACCGGGAACCGCTGCCCGAAGAAGCAAATGTGTGCATTTAAGGTCATTAGGGAAATATTAACTAAACCCACACATTCATTTGTATATACACAGTTGAGCACAGTTCGATTCTACGTGGGCGCCCCACTACTTCCAGATTAACCCAAGTTGAGAAAACATCTGTGTACATAAACATTTGATTTAAGTTTCAGAACTATTTTCTTTAAAATGTATTTTTGACGAGTATTTCTTTCATCTTAATTTTACTTGATCTTCATTGGAACTCCCATAATGTTATTCAACGACCGGTTGTTAACAAGCGACGTGAATCAGTATTAAGGAACACACACAAATCAACATCAAAAATAGCCACACTTGTTGGTTATATTTCTGACGTTTATTCCCCAACCAGTTTCAACATTATATTCAATTGGTATATATATATATATATATATATATATATATATATATATATATATATATATATATATATATATATATATATATATATATATATATATATATATATATAAGATGATCTTAACATAGAGCTGAACAACCGCAGGTAACAGAGACAAGTCAATCAATTTCTCTGAAGATATGCATTAGACGTGCATTGAAATACAGTATGGATTTTTTTCCGAAGCTTTTTTTTTACTGTTTGATTCAGAGCATCGTCATGGAGAGAAATTATATTGAAATTTAAATGTTTGATCATTAGGTTACGGACTTATTGACATTTATGGACAAACAAAGCTAAACTTAGTAAATATCAAGTATATTCTGCTTTAGTAATTACAGTGTATATGAGGCCTAGTTTAACTCAAGGTCACAGCAGTAGAGCGCCAAGTGAGGATTGCACTCATTATTGCAATGATGGTCAGAATTACAAGCTTGTTAACCATTACTACACTGATTGTGAAACTAAAAAATTCATAAAACCAGTAAATGTTCAGGAATTTCATTAAGTCCCGAGTGATTTCATGAAATTACTTGTTCCAAAATCTTATTGTAATGAAGATACTAGTCCCCATAATCCATAGAATAGCCCGGATGACTATACCAAAATGTTACAATTCCCCACCCCTGAAATAAGATTAGGTATGAAAGGGGCATTTCCTTATAAGGCGGTCTGGAATTCCAGGAACGGACGGAATTTTATTCCAGAATTATAAGCGGGGGTGAGGATAGGGAGAGGGGGAGAAGACAAAACTTGATCCAGAAAAGTACATTTGATAAACGAAGGTTATTCGAGAACCCGGATTCCATTGGTCTGTCTGTCGACGGCGACGAGTGAAGCGAAGCCGGGAAGAGTTTTTATGAATGAAGTTTTTTTATGAATGAAGCAACTGATCGAACAAACTGAATGGACCTTTGTTCAGTCCACAGTAAAACAAGGCCACCTACGCAGGCGTTTTGCCAGTTCTTTCCCATGGATAAAAAAAGAGCAGATCCCTAGCAATTATTCAACAATTAAAGCTTTCATCTGTCACGTTCGCATGGACAAATACTGTATTCATGTATGATATGATACGAAAATTTATACATGAATATATAAGCTAGAGCCCGTTGCATTGTAACACTTAAATATGCCATGCTAGTCTTGGTTCATATCTCAGAATTTAGACATGATACACCTTTCATGTTTAGCACACAGAACCCAAAAATATGTCCAAATAAAATGGTGCAAAAAGAAAAATTACTGGTTTTATATTGTTTTCATGTCAATTTTAGAAGCAAGTTTTATATTGTTTTATGTCATTTTTTAAAGCAGGGTTTAGATCGCTCTTCTTTTATCAATTTGTAAATGCCGGTTTTATGTCGATTTTTGTCATCCAAAATTAACTCCATTCAGGCCATTATTGGAGACTGTCGACAGAAAGATTTAAACTCTGCCATTAAAAATCTTCCAACCCTAAAGTTGTAGTAGATTTGATAATCATTTAACTGAATTTTGGGAAAATACTCTTCGTGCCCCCCCAACGATCTATCTGTCGGCAAATCTTTTCTCTTAATCGTCCTGCATACTAAATTTGGCAGCATGTCCACTTTGTAGGTAAAGATGGAATATTTATTCGTATTTATTCTAGCCTCATCAAGAATAATGTTTAAGAGGCTCGCTACGCTAATATTTGCAGTGCCCAGACCGACTCCTGGAGCACTCTCCTTGGGACTTCATATGTTATAGATTATATGTACCGCCCAGCTGGTCAAGGAATTATAAAATACTTCTCATTCCAAATATACGTGGTCCCATGGGTTTCGGGTGAAGGATCTTGTACTTTTTAATTAAAATATCTACCATTATCTAAGATTAACTCTAAAACCAATTAAAAGTATCGCAAATTATTTTTAAATGGTCAGGTCCCTCAGTAGTGTTCACTCCACTGCTTTGTTGACGTTATCAGTAGCTTGAGCAGCATTATGTCCCTACTTGAAATAGTACCTAAAATTACTTAGGTAGACACCAAAGTTGTTAAGGGCTCAATAACCTCCCATAATAACAAATTGTTGATTGGAAATGCAGAAAATTCAATTGTAGTAGTGAATCTTTCCCTTTCAGCATTATTCTTTTTGGTGTGAAGAAATGTTCCATGAGTCAAAATATAAATCTCCGACTCTTCCTGTCTAACTAAATCACATACGTATACGCTCATATACACAGAGCCAAAACACATGCACACACATACATAAGCATATCACCTGCTCATATACAATCGCATATACATACACCAATACCTTTCAGCTCCTACGCCTTAATTCAGACATCTATTCTGAATCTCAGACCTAAAACTTCTTCCTTTGTTAATAGTAGATGAGACTTATTTTTTATTCTAACTATGACATATCTTGTATTCAATTGAAACATTTATTGTAACTGATTTACTAAATGGTAACATTATCAGTAATGCTATTTTGACGGGAGACTCTTGTTAAATGGGAGACACTTGTTTAGCTAAGTTAAGCAAGACTCAAGACCACATCTATGGCGTGCCTCTTGATGAACCAACTCAGTAGCTACGGCTTGCAAGACCAGCCAGGTGTTCTGGTTAACATTCTAATAACAATACTTACTTGAACCGGAGCAGTTCTTGGATGAGAAAAATGAAAAGTTCTGGGAAGATAAAATTATGAAGGTGCCAGGAGACAGAGGAGAGAAACAGTAAATACGTTGCTTAATAAAGTCAAAGTTGTAAATTAAATAGAAATGTCTTTCATTTTTACTTGATAAGCTGAACAAACCTTTTACGTCACTTAATAGTGCCTGATAGAAGGAGCAAGGAGAAATTCACGAAACAACTGTAGCGCCAACGTTTTTCTCGCTAATGTACGTAGACCCAGAATATAAGAATGGAGATTCCCTAGTTGGAGGGTAGGTATTAGTCACTGTAATATGCAGATGACGTCAACGTAATTAATGTCGTTTGATGCTTAACAGGTAAATTAGCGGAAATGTTATTTAACGTTTTTTGGTCCTGAATAAGCTATTATGATATAATGTTATATCCTTACTGGCTAGATTAAATCCTTTAATGAGAATATACAATAGCATGGCTGAAACTTCTCGTTTTTTGTGTAGAGACGAAAAAATAATGGGTAAGAAAATATGCCTTTGCTGCATATATATATATATATATATATATATATATATATATATATATATATATATATATATATATAAGGTGACGCTTTGCTCTTCTATTTTTCTCATTTGATTTTGCTGAAAAATTGGGGTTGTCTTATGCAAGAGACATTTTTTTCATCTTAAAAGTCAAGTATCAATTTATACACAGGATCGACTTATGCATGAGTGCATACAGCACGCTGGCAGATCAATAGATAGTCAGCAGCGTCGGTATTGGAATGCGTGAAAAGTTGGCTAAGCGTGAAGATGAACCTTGAACTCTCATTTGGATGAATTACAGAAAGAATTTTTTTTATCGTATGAGCCATAGGTTAGGTTAAAGGGAGAAAAGAAATAGGACAAAAATATCTACTATAGAAATACGCCAAGTGTATTTGTATATCCTTTTTTTGTCTGTAACACATTCATACTTCATTATATGACAGCACAGTAAGAAATGTTTTGATTTTCACAAACTCCATTTATTCTTTTTTTAATCAATTCGTGTGATAGATATTAAAATTCGTCATCGACGTTCATATGGGATTATAGATTAAAATTGTTTCGTTTTTTTTAAATATAATTTATATAATTCATAGTTCCTCTCCTAACGGCCCCCTTATCCGCGGTTTCTATATCAATGGTCCTCCCTTCTCCTCAGTTTACCTTTAAAAGTTCCCACCTTATCCGCAGTTTCTCCTCCAGCGACCTAACCGTATCATTTCAGTACCCGCCTTATCCAAAGATTTCCTTTCGGTGGTAGGTGGACACATTATTAGAATTCCATTCTCGTTTTCTTTCATCTATCGCTACAAAGATCTTTTGAGGTCTGAATCCAGCAAAAACGAAAATAGTACGTACCCTCAGTTTAAAAACGTCAAATAATAATAATAATAATAATAATAGTCAGAACCTAAGAAACTATCAATTACATACATTCTGACATTTTTTGAGGGTATGGGTATACTTGTCAAAAGAAAATAAAACGATATCTCAGCCTTGTGATGTCATTGCTGACGTCACAGTTCACGTGACCTACGGCTGGCGAGTTGAGATATAAGAAGATAAGAAGAGAAAGTTGCTGTTGCTATTCGATTCCGTTTTTTCTTGCTTTTTGTTTCTTTTTCAAACTGACTCGCCTGCCTTGTCTTGTTCATTTATTCTATAAACGTCCCAAGCGAGGCTGGGGGTAACGTGTCGGTGGGGAGCGCGTCGACCTTTTTTGCGACCCTGAAATTCTTAGGCGTAAGTAAGACCTAGAAATGCATTTCGCTCCTTATCATATGGATATTAGGTATAATTCTAAGTGGTTTGCTGGTGTGTAGACGTAAGAAGGAGGTGTGGGCAGGGGTGGGTGGTGCAGTCCAAGTAAACACGAAACCCTTCTACGGTGACCGGAACAAAAGTCTTAGAGAAATAAGTTGTGCGGTTGGGGAAAAATCAGAGGGGGGATGACATAAGTCTAGTTTCTGGGTTGTTAGTCATGGGAGGCTTTTTAAAAATAAAATAAGTACTGCAAATGCCGACGTATAAATGGAGAGAGAGAGAGAGAGAGAGAGAGAGAGAGAGAGAGAGAGAGAGAGAGGGTTGAACAGAATGAGAAAATAAATCAGCATAGCAAGTGTGAGGATGATGCCAAATAATATCAAATCTAATCCTCTTCTTTCCCAATCGTATGAGATGTAATTAGAATTAGAATTCTT
Organism: Thysanoteuthis rhombus; assembly: GCA_963457665.1. NCBI lineage: Eukaryota > Metazoa > Mollusca > Cephalopoda > Oegopsida > Thysanoteuthidae > Thysanoteuthis > Thysanoteuthis major. The sequence goes on along the minus strand of OY735219.1, from coordinate 46,124,966 downwards.
TAGATAAAAGCATCATCAATCTTCCCTAATTTTTTTTATTGATCACACCCGACACGACATACTGCCAAAAGACGTTGATCACGTGACGGCTTCTATTGAGTGACTAACTAGACCTGTTATTCTTTGGGCTTTAATCCTCTAAAGACTAACTTATTAAGTTGCTTAATGTCTAAATTTAAATGTGTTTAAAAGGGCCCAATAAGTATTATTATTTAAGTAAGTGTGAGTGTTTTATTAAATCGATTTTCTTCTATACTTTGAAGAAGTAAAATCATAATTGGATACATTCGTCCGATTAAACATTTATCCAGATACAAAACGAAAAACATGGGATTAGTACACCACTTCAACGACATGTCTTTTCTATTCACTCATGTAAAGCGAATTAATTTCGGTGCGTGTTTTATACTAAGATGACGTCACTGTCTGAGGTCGTAAAAGCAAAGAAAATTTTATTTACTTAATTTTTCGTGACACGTCCGCCTCAGTAAACCTCTAAGAGATCGGATATGAACTAATTTACTGCCTCTGTTTATATGTTTTGGTTGTAAATTGATCGGATTGCTATCTTTTCTTGAAGAATCAAGAATCATTTAATAAGTATAGCAACCTCGTTTTTTGTTTTCGAACAGCTCTCCTCTCATTGCAGCAAGGACAATCCTAGACGTCTGCGAAAAGAGGTGATAGAACTTGGTAGTTTCGGGAAACACCCATCATACGAAAATGTGTCTGATGTGCAACTTTTGAAAAAGAACTTGTATCAAATTTTGTCCTGGTGGGGTAGCAAATACATCTCCGTTGAATAAAGAAATACTTACTTTGTGTAGGTAGTGTCTCTGACTACTTATGGGCAGAAAACAATCATCGGAGTCTGGTAACCAGAGACCTAGCACTCAGACAGCACCTCCCCATTGCATGAAATGGGGTAAGGTCAGGTGCATGCCCTGATGTCAGTGGCTATATGCCTCAGACATAAGTTTCTTTGGAACTTTGATATTTTTAATTGGTGGGTATATAATTAAAAAAGACCAAAAGTCAGATTTTGCTCTTATGGGGTGGAGCGTAGGAAAAATACACTTTGGACTTAGTCAGCGACATATTTCACATGCCTTTGCTCGGGGTCCTCACAATGTACATGGTCGAAGGTTAAATTTCTGGCATGACGATTGGGTTTGGTAGGAACAAGGGCTGGGCAGTTAAATAGGGTATCCCATCCGGATAAGGTAGGGAAGAAAAAGAAATTTAACCTGGGAAAACATGCAAGTTTTCAACTCTCCGGATCAGCAGAGACAACGAATGCGACACGCCCGATACCCCAATCATTACCCCCGACCACTACTTCACTGTGTTCCACAATTTGACTTTTTTACACAACTGTCTTGTTTGGCTCAGCGGGTACAACAACTACCTGGTGGTCTAAAACAGGACTTCTTAAACTATTTTAGGGTTACATGTTCGGATTTTTTCGAACTGTTGTCCTCTTTTGAACGCATGTTTCGGTCGTTGTACCCAATGACCTTCTTCAATATCTACCTGAAGAAGGAATCCGAAATTCAAACAGATATTTCAGTGTGATTCATCAACAAAGTTTTATCACATATTTTCATTTACCTTCAACAAGATTTTCTTGGGTTTTTTCTCTACGTAGGTAATGTCTATAACTCTGAGAAGAGACATTAAGATTCCATATTTTTTCCACATAATCCAACCTCTTCTCCCCATCTTTGATGTTATCACGTTTCGTCCGACTTATTGAACAACCTCCACGTGTAATACGTAATATCTCGAGAAAAAGTCCGATAAAAGAGACTCTTTTATCTTTCGAATATTACGAATTACTCCTGAAGAAGGCCAAAGAATGAGTCGACCGAATCGTTGTGATAACATCAAGGTGGGAAGAAAAGATTGAATTGTACGAGGGAAAGGTTGGAAAATTAACACTTGGATGTTTATTTTATTGTTTTATTGTTTTTGAAAACCCTGGAAACATGTTAAGAAAACCAAGTTAGAACTTCCTCCCCTGAAAAAAAGCCAACAAAATAGAAGAATTATTACAATTCGTTCACATAAAGTGAAGAGACTAAGCCAGAGTCTTGGAACTGAAATCTTAGAAACAATGTTTTTTTTAGTAGAGAAAAATCTCAAATGTACGAGGTCCCCCGACAAGAAATGGTTGATATATGCACACACACACACACGCACACACACACACATATATATATTTATATATGTATATATATATATATATATATATATATATATATATATATATATATATATATAGATAGATAGATAGATAGATAGATAGATAGATAGATAGATACATAGATAGATAGATAGATAGGTAAATAGAGAGAGAGAGAAAGAGAGAGTTGCAATTAATTGTTTCTTAGAACCCTTAATTCCAAGATACCTGATATTTTTCATTCAAACCAAAAAACGTTATATAGTTTTCAGTAATTAGAAGCCCAAGAACCTACATAACAAGTTTCGTTCTATCGGCCCAGAAGACAAAAAGTTCAATATTTTTGCATGTTGACGTATGGTTATTCATTTATTTATTATTTTTTATATTAAATGTAAACAAACAATCTGATTGGCCACAACTTACCATCTTTCAATTCCTGGGGTTTTGTAAACATTATAGCCAAAATCTCAGCAAAATCGATCAAAATTTGTAAAATCTACCCAATTGTAAACGAAAATAACGTTTTTGCTTATAAAATGTGAATAAACAATCGGATCTGCCATAACTCACTATCGCCAGGGTATAATCTCTCCAAAACCAAACATTAAAGAATCCATTGAAATAGATTAAAGAATAAAGAGTTATCTGATTGAGCAAAACAGACACCCATAGTGATTAATTGTTCCGGCTTTTTTCCACCGGGGACAGAATATATATCGGAGGAAATTAAGTCATTCACTCTTGGGAGAATAATTCACCAGTTTAAAAAGTTCTGCCCTAACCTACCAGTTTTTAAACTATTTCAGTGTCATTCACCTTCGAATCTTTCCTGCCAAATTTCATTCACCCACGATTAAATTTCTTCATCATTTCCGTCTTATTCTCCCTTGTGTATAATCTTATACATGATAGAGTTTTTATCGTAAGCAAAATGCATTTCTTAAGTGTTTTTATTTTGTTCTACTTTTAAACCTACAAAGATATGCCAAGTACAATGGGAGTGACACACAGTTAAATGTGAAAATTATTAAAATTTTTCTTGTTTTTATGAAATAAATTCAGTAAACAAGAGACTTGGAAATTCCTCATTGGATGTTTTTACCACAAGTTCTTAAAAAATGCTTTATTTATCAAATAAAAGTGCCTCTATAGAGATCTCCACAGAACAATATACAATAGAAATACGTATTCAACATCAAAATATACATGCATTCACTTTATAAAAATGTATGAAACTCGATGTTCTAAAATAAACGAATAAATGATTTTTTATTTTATTTTGAAGCCCATCAGTGAAACATATACCAGGTACATTTTGTCTGTATATTCTACCTAAATTCTTCTATATATTTCAGCTGATAAATTCAAAAATATCCTTTTTAATTCATTTTCTATCCCATATGATCTAAATTTATCCAAGTCATTAATAAATGGTTTATACTTGAACTATTTTTCATATAAAATGATAAACTATCCTATCATTTCAAAATTCTCTAGGTAGTAAAATCAATTTGTTTTTATGACTTTCTTTTTTGTAATAAACCTAGCAAGTAAATTTCCCGTCCTTTCTGACCGATTAAACATTTGAATTCCGTGATTTGAAAAGCCGTTTATCATTTTGAAACTTTCTTTTGTCTCCCTCTGCTTTCCTATCAAACAATGCCTAACTTTTCTAGTCTATCCTTATAACTTGAATCTCTCCGGCTACTAATCAGTCTGGTAATTTTCCCCGTACTGTTTCCCATTTCAAAATCAAATTCCAGTTGTCATGTCTATTGCTTGGGACCAAAGTCTGTACAGAATACTCCTAATGTGGTCATATTCTTGCTTTATAAATTCTTAGCATAACATACGGATCTCTTGATGAAATGATTCTGTGAAACCAACCAATTTTGGGACTTAGCTTTAGCTGCTGTCGAAGAGATACAATTTTCAAAATCATATTGATCATTCAGTTCAATACACTCTTTTCCGATACTTTTTGTAATGATTGATCCACTGATGTGTATTTGTAATCTTTATTTCCTATGTTAAGGTACATTACTTTACATTTATCCACTTTGAATTTTAAATTCCACGCTGACTTTTACAGATTTTTAGAGTGTTCTTGTGCTTTTGTCCCAAGTAATAATTCTACATCATCTGCAAATACTCCTACAATACACTTTAATTTCTATGGAAGAGCATTTATTCATGAACAATAAGAATCATGTTCCGATTCAGAAAAAGTATCCCCAACTATAACTGTCATTCTCCTTTTTTTCTTTTCCTACAGCATAAAGTACCTTGAGTAAACAAGTCTTGAAATGAGGTTCTTTGAAGCAATTTTTTCTCATTGCATATGATTGCCACAAAATCACTTTTTGGAGTAGAGAAAAATCTCAAAAGTATCACCTTTAACTCCAAGATACCCGATATTTTTATTCAAACCCAAAAATTAGATGCCCAAGAACCTGCATAATGATTTTCATTCTGATCGGCCCAGCAGATCAAAAGTTCGATATTTTTTGCATGTTGATGTATGAATATATCCATATAAAATTTAAACAAACAATCGGATCAACCATAACTCACCATTATTTACAATTCGTGGGGGTTTGTGAACATCATAGACTATATTTCAGCAAAATCGGTTAAGATTTGTGAAGTTTCAAATTGTGAACAAGAACCACGTTTTGCTTATAAAATGTAAATAAACAATTGTATCGGCCATAACTCACCATCCCAGTGGTAGAATCTCTTCACAAGCCTACATTAAAAAAATCCATTGACATATCTTACGGAATAACGAGATTACCCAATCGAGAAAAGTACATAATGACGACAACGACGCAGACACTCATAGCGAATAATTGTCCCCGGTATTTTTTCAACCGTGAACAAAAATATAAATATCTGAGGAAATTATGTCATTCGCCTTTCATTCGTTTGGGAGAGTCATTCCCAGTTGGAAGAGCACTGCCCTGAACTGGTACTTCTTAAACTTCAGTGTCATTCACCTTCGAATCTTTACTACCATATTTCATTCACCAACGATTAAATGTCTTTATCATTTCCGTCTTATTCTTCCTTGCATATAATTTTATACATGATCCAGTCACTATCAAAAGTTATTTTTTAAGTGTTTTGATTTTGTTCTACTTTTAAATTTACAAAGATATCCCAAGTAAAATGGGAATGACACACAATTAAATCCAAAAATGATAAATTTTCTTCTAGTTTTCATGAAATAAATACATTAAACAAGAGACTTGGAAATATTTTTTTTTTTTTTTTGAATTTAGAATTTCTCATTCTATGTTTTTACAGCAAAGAAGTATTTATAAGTAATTAAGTACACTACAAACGTTTCATTCATCCCCAACATGATTCAATTTAGCCTTCATTCAGCTTTATAGTTTCATTAACCTCCACGCAGTCCAATGGTTGGTATCACCCGGGGCAGTAACTCATGGTGTCACTCCCTGCTTTTAGAAATTGCTGTTCCAAAGATATCTAAAATTTTGGTGAATTTTCTGTTGACGCATGGGGGATGGGTTATTCTGCGTGGATCTACTCCGAACTGTTATCACCTATTTTGTACCGTATTCCCCATCCTCCAACCGAATTTCGTTGAAATTCATTGAGACCTTTCAGAGATATAGTGTGGACAGACAGATGATTCATCAGAAAAAAGGAATTACTAAGAAACTAAATGTAAAAAAATTAGGCTGTCAGCTTAGTGTCACTCTCTCTGATGGCATCACTCCGTCTGATGGTGTCACCCGGGGCGGGCCATCCCCGTCTTCATCCGCCACTGCACCCAAGTAATTTCATTCATCCTTCATCCATCCCCCTTGTCACGAATCCATCTCTCTCCTAAAATGAGTGAAATAGTACGGCGTGAAGTGAGTGGTGCCACCTCGGATGCTTGCCCATTTTACATATTGCAAACGGCCCGAGTAAGTAGTTATGGGTTATGTGGAGTCAAAACAGGGACAGCTGAAGCGGTGACCAGCGCAAGGACACTACTTACTTGGTAAATTTAAATCTGCAACAGCTACCAATGTAGACGAATAGAATTTATGGTTGCATTTCAGTGAAAACTTTCTATCTTCCCACGTGGTATTGCGCATGTCCCGTTGAACATTCACGGTTATCAAATAAATTTAGACGCTTGCCTAGGTTTTCATCCTTATATTACAATATAATTCACTCAAAATGTCTGCTATTATATAACTCAACGATGAATACACGACTGTGGTGACCAGATTTTCTGTGGTTACTGATAGGACCCAAAAGCAGGTTTCCAGCATAATAGTTTTTGAAAATTCCAAAACCTTTCAAGTTTTCAACAAGGGTTCAATTTACAATGTAAATATAATATTAAACTGAATCCTTAACTCGTGTCAGTTAGCTTGGCTAAACTTTTGCTATTATTTACATTCAATTTCTTGGCAGTGTGATGGTCAGCAGATCGTTACAACTGAATAGTGAGTTCGATTCTAACAGGCTGTCTCATACGTGTGGCTTTGTGCCAAGATAATGCTTGCTTCTGCCGGAATTTCTCATATCTCACTAAATTGTACAGATACATACTGCGTTCGATATATATATATATATATATATATATATATATATATATATGGACATGTATGAACATCAAACTACTACTATTACTACTACTAACAACCACCACCACCATCACCTTGAAGTAAAAAAATTCAAATGAAGGGAAAATGGACTTCTACTACATTTGTGTCTGCAATGGTCTCAGGGCAATGACTATAAATTTTGATCGGAATCATTTTCTGTCCTCATTGGATGGCAAACATTTCTTTCAAATCATTCTTGTTTATAGTTTAGTAGTGTACTTTGATGACGCAAACCTTCTTTACATAATATTGCTTTTATCTTATCATACCAGATGTGCAAGAAGCAACTTGCCCAACCACATATGATATTGTTTAGCTTAGCTTAGTTCATGATAGCCAAGCGACCAGATGATGACCTTCAACTTTTGCAGATTCGTCGCAGACTGATTGGATAGTTGTCATTGTTGTTGTTGTTACGTTGAAGGCTCGTCATAGTGGCCTTGGAGTCTAAAATTCCCATTGTCTTCCACACATAGGAAATGGGATTGCATCAGAAGATTGAAGGGGATCGTCAGCCGAGCACTCTTTTGCGACGTTGTTCTTCGTGGACGCTGGTGCGTTTGGTTTCAAAGATTGCAACGCCTTACCTACAAGTTAGATGCCTAATACACCCACGCTCAGTCCTAAACTAGGATTTGGTGGGGGGGATGGGGTATCTCTCATTGCGTGAGAACGGCAAGTTGAACTTTGATGACTTGAGTGTATATTATGTGGAGTTACTTTTTTCAAGAAACTGTGCAATGCAACCACGCTTGATGCATTTTAAATACTGAAGCCATGGTGTTGCTGTGCTTTAAAAGATCCCCATGTTTTCTGGTAAATAATCCATGTATTTAAATATATACTTATTTGTTCAATTTATTTCTATTGATATTCGGACCATCTTGGTTGTTTTTCATACAACGTTTCGACCGTTGCACTGTCAGGTATCATCTGGTAGATGTGGGGAAGTAACGAACCCTTTATTTATCCAACCGTACTACCCTCTTAGCATTAGTAGTATTGTTATACTGTCTCGCACTAGGATCGAACCTAGAACAATCAGATTACAGTAATTTGTCTGATGCTGTAACCACTGCGCTACGTGTCCATGTGGACAACAGGTGCTAATTTTTAGGAGCCTTAAACCTCAGGTGACAGTTATTTATTTATTTTTTTTATGTTATTGTTTTCTGTCTTTTATTATTAGCGGTTCCCATATGGTATCCATTTCAATGCTAGGATTACTAAGGCAGTTTTGCATGCCTAGCATATGGGCCGACTCTTTCAATTTTCGAATTTTCCAGTGTTCTTCCTGATCAATTATCTCAACCTTATTCCAGAGGGGTAGGTGGTCTCCCTTTTCTTTCCATACATGATCAGCTATACCCGATTTGTTGGTTTCACCTTTGCTCACCGCTTTTCAGTGTTCTTCCACCCGAACCTTCAAGGGGCGACATGTTTCACCTGTGTATTCGTGCCCACATCTGCACGGTATTGAGTATACACAGTTTTTGGTGTTCGATAACTCAGTGGGTGGTTTAGTGCGGGAGAGGTAGCTGCGTAGCGTTGATCTGCTTCTGAATACAGCCCGGATATTATATGGGGCGCAGATCTTCTGGATCTTCTCAGACACATTCTTAAGGTAGGGGAGACAAACCGTAGTTGGTTTATGATTGTCATCCTCCTCCTCCGTCACTCTCCTTTCTCTAGTGGTGACAGTTAAGCCTTTGGGGTAACCATTTTTCTGGAGATTCTTGCTTATGTTATGCATCTCACAGAGGTATGTGTCAGTGTCGCTACTTATTAGCTTTGCTCGGTGCTGTAAGCATCGGACGATCCCTTTCTTAACGCTGTATGGATGGTTAGAGGCGAAGTTGAGATATCGACCAGTGAACGTTGGCTCACGATACACAGATGTATTGAAACCTTGTTCTGATCTTGTTACCAGTACATCCAGGAAGGCTAATTTATTGTTACTCTCTTTTTTCATTGTGTAAATTCCGAGATATATTATTTGTTCAAGTTCTAATTTCTACTGAGGCTGTGATTTTGTTCATTTAGAACTCGTGCTGTTAGGAAAAGTAAGGACCAACCCCTCAATGCATTCTGTTCCATTGCTCGATATCTTGACAACAATGTCTCGTTGCTGACATGTCACAATAATAAGTGATCGAGAAATTCGGTGCGAGCAACTGCCAAAAACAGCTTATCTAGGTACTTTGTCACCTACATAGTAATAATAGAAAAAATATCCCATGACTGGGATCAGTTAGTCATTGGTTCAAGTCCACCTATTCGAGTGGGCGCCCATTTAGGAACAAATGGTTTGCAAAACTGACACGCTAAATTCTGCTATATGGCGGTGGTTTAGATAACCAAATATACAGTTTCATACACACGCACGCGTGTGCACATACACACATGCACACACAAACACACACACACACACACACACATATATATATATATATATATATATATATATATATATATATATATATATATATATATATATATATATATATATATATATGTCTATATAATACTGCTGTAAGAACTAACGATCTTACTATGTAAACTTCATCCATCCAATCACGTGTACGCCCCGCAAGTGTGTCGCCCAAACTTCCCCCCTCACTGCGAAACTTCCTTTCTTCAATTATTTATCCATCCACCTACGTGTTCAATACGCAGGTTGTTTGTCCAAATCTTCGAAAACATTCGACTAATAAAAGAAATTAATTGGTGAAAGGTGCTTAGAAGATCGATATGTTTTATATGGCTCCCCAGCAGAATGGATCAAATATCACCTCCTATTGTGTAATGAGGTTCTTATAATTTGGTTATTAGCTTAGATCAGTATTGAATAAATTGTTGGTTTTACGGGTACAGTGGTTGATATTTTCTTCTAAAACAGAGCAGCTATAATTGTTCTACTAATAGTTACTACAACAAATTTGTTTCACAAATTCGATTTTTAAGTTGCATTATGATGGAATGATTACTCAGAATTTGGTGGTTTCACTTTTGTTAGTTAGTCCCTATTTACTTCCCTTACAATTCTTGTTTCATTTCTTATTGTATTATCATTTTTTCCTTTTCATTTTTTGTCTGTTTAATTCTAATTATTTCAATTTTGTAAAGAATCTTTTTTTGAAATTTTCTGTTTTACATATTTTTTATTTAAAATACTAAGTTTGATGTTCTGTAATACTTTTTTTATTTCATTTTTTTGTCTTATATAAGTTCTTTTGATAATTAAATCTATTATATGTGGGAAAGGGGAAAAAATTTCACTTCTGAACTTTGAGGTAGCCGTGGACGGGTGAAACGTACGTAGACAATTACATTCCAATAAAAAGATTTGAATATGATAACATAATTGTCGCGTTAAAATAAACGTATAGAGCAGATATAGACCGTGAATAACTAAATGAAAGAGTGAAGTTGAAAAAGTCATCTGGGCGTTTGCATTAGCCGCGGTTGTTTAGCACAATGGTGAGAGCAATGCTAAGTTAAGGTGTCTACTCTATCAGTTGCAGGTTCGATTCCTGCAGCAGCCGCATTTTCTTTAATTGTTTATTCTATTGACGCTGTCTAGGTCAAATAATACATTCACCGTGCAATAACAGAACATCGTTTGAAATATAGTTTTAATATGGTATGAGGTAATTTATAATCATTCTGTCCGATCATACATCTATTTCTTAATAACACAAACACATATATAGGGAGAGAGAGGGTGATTATATATATATATATACGTATATATGTGTGTGTGTATTTCACTGGCTGGCTATTGTGGGCTTCGTCTGAACCTTTGTAAAACGTTTCCGGAAAATCTCGTAAAGATTTTTCTTTATTCCCATTGTGTGTTCATTTATTTATCCGTCTATTTACTTTGTTGCCTTAGATGAACAAGTTTACAGTGAGATTTGAACAGGTGCGTTTTCAACGAGTTCCTATGGGAGTGGGCCCGAAGAGAGGGGGGCAGGAGGGAGCACTTGGGCCATGGGGACTGTTGGGTATGGACCTACGACTATGAATGGACCCATTTCCCTGGTAGAGGAAAATACTATTGTGAAATACTTATAGTAAACCCATTTGTAATGTTTTCAAAGAGCTTCGAACAGGTGTGTCTCCAAATAGTTTCTATGGTAAGAAAATATTTTGACGCTTATATCATTCGTCATTTTCTGGTGATGTAAATAATTTAGTTATTATTATTTCTTTTCTATCATCTTAAGTGAGTCATATTTACTTCAAAATCTATTTACAACCTGTTTGCATCTATATATAGCCTGTTTACGCCTATAAACATATATATATATATATATATATATATATATATATATTCTGTTTATATCTATGCATTTCTCTCTATCTATCTATCTATCTATCTCTGTATATATATATATATATATATATATATATATATATATATATATATATATATATATATATATATAATGTGTACTTTAGAGAGTGAGACAGACTCGGGAGTGAAGTTTTTGGTGGTAAGGTTTATTAATCCTTATATGTCAATAGTCCATACATGTTTCGGGATTTCTCCCATCTTCAGTGGTGTGCGTTGTGTGAGTGTGAATTAAAATGTACCATGTGGAACCAGAGTCCGCTGCCAGGGGCCAAGCATTGTGGGTAAGTTTTGTTGTCAGGGCTACTAGAGGCCTCCTGCTGAATGTAAGAATGACCAGCAGGTATTGGGATTTTGGTAAAGCAGCAGCAGTTGGTCTTGGGGAGGGCAGAGTGTGTCAAGGTAGGGGGTAGTGTTGTGGAGGTGGATTTTTTGGTATGTTTGGGATAGTGTGGAAGGAGGGGTGGTGGGGTCAAGGAGCTACATAGGTATCAACCTTATAAGTTACTGAAAATGTTTTGGCTATGATTTAGACAGGGGTTATAACAGGTTAAGGTGAAGTTTTTCCTATGGGTCTAGGTGACTTTGAAGCTTCCATTATTGAATGTGTCTAAGATGTGGGTGTGAGGATATTAATGGTAGGAGTTGTGTGTATTAGTGTTCTGTGCGGTGAGGGTTGTTCAGTTTAGTATTTAATCCATTAGGATATAGGGTTTTAAGTTTGTTGATCCACATGTCTTCGTGTTTTTCTAGAACTTTAGTTATGTCAATTGGAGTAGTTTTTTCTATTTTTTCTATGATAGTGAAGCTAGCGTCAGTGGCAAAATTGTGGTCAGGTGTGCGAAAGTGTAGTTCTACAGGAAGTGGGTTACGATTATTTTTTGACTTAATCCTATGTCTATAATTGTTGAGTCTAATATCAAATTGCCACTCGGACTTGCGTATGTACTGTAACTTACATCTATTGCACTCTAGAAGGTATATAATGTTCTTACTGCAACAGTTGCTATTGTGATATATGTGGTAAATCTCTTTTGTGGTGGTGCTTGTGAATGTGTTGGTGTACTTGAGGTGGTTGCAACATAGACTGTTTCTTATGTTGCAAGGTGTGCAGAATTTGATTGTTCTAGGTGTATTTTTGTGTACGACTTTATTGTTAGCGATATTATTGCTACTGATCATGTCTCTGATGTTTTTGGGTCTGCGGTAGGAGATAACACATGGGTCTGTGAATGTTTCTTTTAGATCTGTTTTGATCGTGAGAATGTTCCATCTATTATTGATGATGTGTGCTAAGGGTGGTAGTGTGTTGTTGAAGGTTGTTATAAGGGGTATGCGGTTGGGTTTGTATATATATATATATATATATATATATATATATATATAAGAAATGGACATATTTGGTCCGAGAGAATGAATTATAAATTTTGTTTTACTATACAGTAACTTATTTCAGGTGATCCCCCGTCGTTACACATGTATCACTCGCCCTAGACAACATGGATAGACCAAACAATCAGAGAAAATGGGGCTGCTGCAAGAATTGAATTTACCACTAATAGGGTAGCCGCTTCAATGTAGTGATGCTCTTACCATCAAGCTAAACAACCGTCGATAATTCAAAGGCACAAATAACTGCGTCCAACCCAAATACTCATCTAGTTTACTCTCAGTCTATTCGTCTCTTTCAATACGATAGTTATAAATCAAGAAATCATATATATATATATATATATATATATATATATATATATATATATAAGCTATTACTTCAAATGATCTCCCTACATTGTACAGTTAATCTATCACTTGGCCTAGACAACGTGAATAGAATAAACAATTAGAGAAAATAGGGCTTGTTTATTCTATTTACGTTGTCTAGGCCAAGTGGTTGATTAATGTGTAATGATGGGGGATCATTTGAAATAAGAGTTTCTGTATGATATAACGCAATTTATAATCACATATATTTATAAGGACATATACCCGGTGAATGTTTACATTTTGTGCCTATCACACTCATCAGTATTATGTTATTTCCTCTGGTATATGTCCTTGTAATCCTTTTTTCTTCTTAGTGTAATATTAGCTCTATTTACTGTTCAGATATTGAATATTGTGATCAAACATCTACAACGGATAGAATTTGTTTTTGTTCACTTTCGGTTTGTATTCTGACAGATTGAGAATACATCTTATGTACTATATATATGCACGATACAAATTAAATTAGATAATTATAATGCAATGTCCGATGTGTGATGGGTTCATTTCATTAAGTGCTTCATAAATTCAATATTAAACGTTATCATCATCTGGTTGTTGCTTTATTGCCCGAGTCTTGAAGAGTAGAGTTCTTGGTAGCATTCTTGGTTGCGTTCGACAATTCTGTCTCTGTCAGTTGTTATATCTCCATTTTCTCAGAGTATGCTAGTTATTTGTTTCTGTCCTATACTGAAAGTTGGTTTAAAGCCCCAATGTTTTTCGAGAGTGGTTCCGATGATTGCTGTCGTATACCTTCTTTTGTATGCTCTTAGTTTCTTTTTTATTGTTTTTTTTTAGTTTGGTCTCCTCTATTTTCCCCTTGTTGTTAGCGGTGGTTTGAGGTTTCTGCACTTTTCAATGAATATAGGGGTAAATAATAAGTTTGTACCTTGAGAGTTGGTACATCTTTACTGTTTTACTTGTTGTCTCATCTTTAACGAAATTGTCCAATATTTTAAAAAGGAGCTAAAATAGATCGATTGATAATTACAGTTTTTATTAGATAAATAACAACACAATTGTAAATATCATTCTATCTATCCCCCTTCTCTCTCTCTCCCCCTTCTCGGTTTCTTTCTTTCTGTCTGTCTGTCTGTCTGTCTGTCTGTCTGTCTGTCTCTCTCTCTCTCTCTCTCTCTCTCTCTCTCTCTCTACATATATATATATATATATATATATATATATATATATATATATATATATATATATATATATATATATAATCGGGGCATACGTACTACGTTTCTATCTGTGTCTATATGTTACGAAGCACATGCAAATGAAATTTATATCTGTTCGAATGTTTGTTTTCTTTCCTTTTCACACTCAAACACGCCCACACAGATAGAACCGAAGATATATACACATTCACAAAGAACGGAAGACACACATATACACACAGATAGAACTGAAGCCACACTAACACTTTCTTGAAGACATACACACATATAATTGAAGACACACACACACACACACACACACACACACACACACACACACACACACACTCACACTCACTCACTCACTCGTCCTATCACCTTCTATTTATATTCCTATATTTCTGTCTTTGCCTCCTCATTGTATCATTAAAGAGGGGAGCCTGGTTTACACCCTACTGTTGTGACTACTTAGCGAGAGGGACGTAAGTTCGAAACTTACCAGGAGATTATTCCTAATTTTCGAATCCTGCTGTTTGCTCGTTGCCGTAGACTGAAGGCCAGAGTCGAGTTGTGATAAAAAAAAATAGTCAAAATTAATACAATGGATTACTTCCTCTAAAAACCAAAATAAATAATAAAATAATTGATTTAATGATACTGGAAGATATCATGTCGTACCTCATACATACATACATTATCTCACTCTCTATTAGAAACAGTCATCTAAAGCTGTCTATGTAGGTTTCTTCAGTTTCTAAGTTGGTCTGGCTGGCTATCTATCTATGTGTCACACGCACAGGCCGCACCTATTGAGCTTGGAAGCTGAACATTTAAATATAGTCTGCTGTAAATGTCTGAAAGAACTTTTTTTTCTTTAAATTCCCCTAAATAGGTTTTTCAGTGTGCGTGCGTGTGTGTGTGTGGGGGGGGGGGGAGAATTTAGTTTGTGAGCGGCTTGTTTATTTTTTTAGCGGGGGGATATGATTTTTTTGTGATCATTGTTTAACAAATGTTTAGATAAGTAACTTATTCGCTGATCCCCCCCCCCATCTTTCCAACTTTCAAATTCATCACCCCCAACAAGGCCTACTGCCAAAAAACGTTGGTCGGGTGACAGTTTCTATTGAGTAATTAACAAGACCTGTTTATCTTTCACTCTTTGTTTTTCTCCGTCATCAAAAACCCAAACTCTTGTAGGGTGGGTATCATATTGTACCGGTTATTTCACCTTACACTCTGATCGCTAATTTCGGTCTCTTCAAACTTGTTGAGGAGGAGAATGGCGCCCGTTGCCACCTTCCTCTTGTCAGGGAGCAGAAAACAGGAAATAGGGGAGCATTTATTAAGTCCCTCTCGTCAACATGGCTCCTTTCTTTCCTCCCTTCCAGACTTCCTTTTCGACACGCCGCACCAGATACTCGAGTCTCGACACCGAAAATGCACCAACACCCCCACTCAACCCACTTCACACCAGACATTCTCCATGGTCCCACCATTCAACTATAGCAATATGAACTATGTATACGTATAGGTATGTATTTATGTGCTAGCTTGTAAAAATAGAATAATAACAAACACTACCGTTAAGTTCAAAGAATTTGAACAGAATGATCAATTTGTTCAATGACCCAGCGTTTCTCATGACCCACCGGACATTTCACACATCTCTCGATAACGCTTAACCACCAGGAGTGGATAGCACCTTTTACGAATTAATTGGTTTGTTTTCTCGTAAATCAAGTCAAAATAACAACTCAGATATATATATGTGTGTGTGTGTGTGTGTGTATATATGTGTGTGTCTGTATGTGCTGCCTTTGCCTTCATTAAGAAAGCGTTCCACTTCTGGTATAGGCACGCTGATGGCACTGAGGCCAAAACGGGACGGACAAATTCCTGCTATATCGGATGTATTTTTCTCCTGAAAAACTTACTATACATTTCTGTCTCATCTCTTCGACACTGGATCTGCAGGTGTTGTTATAGTGTT
Source organism: Thysanoteuthis rhombus (assembly GCA_963457665.1). Lineage (NCBI taxonomy): Eukaryota > Metazoa > Mollusca > Cephalopoda > Oegopsida > Thysanoteuthidae > Thysanoteuthis > Thysanoteuthis major. Next base: position 46,108,873 of record OY735219.1, on the reverse strand, counting down.
TTTCTCATTAAGAAAGATATTTTGGAAGACTGTCTGCCAACATGTTGTATGTCAACAGATTGCGTTGTTTACTGGTGGTAGTCGATATTAAAGGGTTTTTTTTTAGGAGTCCTTTTATGTTTTTCTGTGGCGTTCATGCTAAGCTAAGCCGTGGACAGTTCATCCAACTGTCTTCGATTCTCGAAACGTGATCTGCTCTGCGTGGGTGTATCTTGTGAAGAATGAGTTTGCAACGTTCGCAATGAAGTCGCTCCACTGCACAGTGAACATGGTGTTGTAGCAGTAAAGATAGAGGAATTCAAGCAAGTGCAGGTGACCGCAGTAGATGACCCATGATTCGGCACCAAATATTACGATGCAGGGACTGCTGTTTTTCTCTTGTCTTTATAAGCCACTGGAGTTTTCTTTTCATGGTATTTTTTTCCTTGTTTAAGACCTGTGGAGACATGCTGTCACTTAGATGACCACCGGGCAACTGGTGTGAAACTGTAAATCACATTTTTGCTGCAGACTATGAGAGCGTGGAGAGGAGGACTGGAGACTTGTGGAGACTTGCTGTCACTCAACCTCCAGTGGTAACCACCGGGCAACTGATTTGAAATTGCAAATGATAATAATAATAATTTGATTTAGAGTTATTAATGTTAACTAATCCTAAATTTAATATTATTTCATTTATAAGTTATAACCACAAGATTATGATGATGATGATGATGATGATGATGATGATGATGATGATGATGATGATGATGATGATGATGATGAAATTGAAAAAAAAGCATAAGAAAAACACCATAAAACAAAACCCCTGTGATGAAGAAAACCATAGAAAAACAGAGAAAAGGTATTTGTCCGTTGATCGCAATAAATACGTGAAACGGGTCAGTGACAATAAAAGTTATAAATATCTCTCTCTCTCTCTCTCTCTCTCTCTCTCTCTCTCTCTCTCTCTCTCTCTCTCTCTCTACGTGTGTGTGTATAATACGATATAATTGTCGGCGTTAGGGAAGAGAACAGACAAGACATAGAGAGTGAAAATGAACAAGAGGAGTGGGTATGAAGCGGTCATTTGAACTTTTGCCTTTCCGTCGCGCTGTCCAACTCAATCATAAGAGTACGCTCCGTTACGTTGAAGCGGCTATCTAATCGGTTGCAAGTTTGATTCTTGCAGCAGACCCATCTTTCTTCAATTGTTTATTTCGATTTACGACTTCGGCCGACTGACTCGTTCTCCGTGTAACAACGGGAGGTCATTTCAAATAGTTTCGAATAATATAACGCATTCATATATATATATATATATATATATATATATATATATATATATATATATATATATATATATATATATATATATATATATATTACTCTGGAGGTATTAATTGTGCTTGCTGCTCTTTTGATTGACTTCAAATACTCAATGAGTCCATGAGGTACTCTGATTACAACATCGTCAATCGTTTTGCCGAGAATAGAAGAACCGTCGTCAGCGAATGATTCTTAATTGTTTTTATTAGGTTTAAATTAGCTGTGTTAATAGAACATCCGTAGCCATCAGAGATGGCAAACAGTTCTATCCTTTTCTATACGTGCACGTATTTGTTTGTACGCTTTTTTGCTTGCTTGTTTTGTTGTTTGAATGTTTGCTTGTTTGCATTTTTACTTTTTCATTTGTTTGTTCCAGCGCCCCTGGCCATTTTGTTAATAAACTTGGAAATTGGAATCAGTACTCCACTTGACCCCTTCTTGAAAGAAATCGTTTTTTGACCTTTTGGAGCTTTATTTTAATGGGTTTATCAATAACATCTTGATTCTGGCGAATCAACACGTTTCTAGTTATTTTACTCCATTATAGATGTTTTCCATTTTAAACCGTCACTGATGTCATATATGGAATTTATTCCAGCCCTTATCATTCATTGATTAATTTTTTTTTTTTTCGATGACTTCAAATTTTGACGCTACAGTTTTTCAATTATTGACTGTGATGGCCAGTCCTTCGCTGTACCCTCAAGCCTTCTTCAGATGTCTGTTATACACGGTAACCATCCGGGAATTTGGAACCAAACCATCTACTCAATCTGTAGAAGTTGATTGTCGCTTGGGACGGATGGGTCAGTGGATAATGACGTTGACCAAGCGTATCTAGCAAGCGATCGAGAGTTCAATCCATAGGCCAAGTAGAGCCACAAAATCATACGCTCTAGTTCAGGGGAAGGGACACTGGAAGAATTTACTAATATCCTCAGGAATGGAGAAACTCCCCGTACAAACACCTGGAGAAGGTCAGGGGGTACCCAACCGAAATGTGATGCAAAAAAGAAAATCTAAGATAAAGACAACAATCTGAAATTGATTAATTCAGTGGTTCTCAAACTTTTTCGACCAGGGCCCCCCTTCAGTGAATATATTTTATCAACACCACAACCCATAAAGTTGGCCAAACTAGATACATAGATATTTAAATTTTGATGTTTTTTCTCAATTCAAGAATCTATTTTATAACCAAAAATATGATTCTACAAAAGTATCTTAAAGTACTTCAATAATTGATATAAAATGATCAATGCGGCCCTGATAAGACTTTCTGCGTTGGAGGTATCGATTTATATTTCCTGCCACTCTCCCTATCCCTTGTCTCCCAACACCTCATATCAGTCCTTGCCTTCTATACCCCCCATTGAGTTATCCAGTGCCCCACAAGGCGATAGCGTCAACTTTGGAAATCACTGGATTAATCGAATAACGTATTTACTAAATGACCGATTACATCTATGCATCTCTAATTTGGTTGTAATGCGAAATGTAAATGCGAAATGTAAATGCCAAGTGATATTTTCAAATGAGCAGAGAAAAAAAAGAAAGATTGTATTACGCCAATCTTCAGTGGGGAAAGTGTGCTTTGAAAAACAGCATTCACGAAACCTTGATTTTCATCTGAGCTCGAATGCCGACGATAATACGTAGTTGCATCAATTGGTTAGTAACCTAATGATGAAAAAAAATCTGCTATACACCCATAAATATCTATTTTTCAATCTAATCTCATCCCTTCCCAATGCATTTTATCCTGTGACAAATATACATCAAATTACACGTCCAAAATCACGCTGAAAGAACCGGCTCTCTTTCGATCAAGTAAAGCAGCCCCGAACCTGATCAGTATTTCGGTGAATGACGACTTGGGAAGACCAGATACTGTAAGTACGTGCATGATCACCTACATTACAAACAACTTTGTGACACACTCTACCCTCGTGGGAAGATCAAGCTACTTAGCTAACTCTCTGTTAATATCCATCTATCAATCGGTCAAAATCACACTGAAAAGACTGGTTCTGAATCACCGTCCCAATCAAGTTAAGCAGCCTCAAACATGATCAGTAATTAGATGCTGACAGCTTGGGAACCAGGTATTGTAAGCACGTGCAACTTACATGCATGCATGCAAACCCCCTCCACATTAATGAACAAAGGTCGTTAAATAACTACATCGAACATTATAAAGTGATGATTTCAAATCAGAAAAATTCAGTTGATAACTACGTCAGGCCACGAACTTATTGATCCATCATTGTGTAGCGCTATTAGAAAATATGCAACTCTCCCAGCTAGCAAACAATCTCGAACCTCCATCAAGGAAGACTTCGTGAAAGGTATTTACAAAGCCTAGCTTGGCCTGGTGAAAGGTGTAAGGCTCCCACTAAGAATTGAACTCATTACAATAGTAGTCGGTGGGATGGTATTAGAGCAGTGGGGCCAGATCTGAATGTGCCCCTCGTAGGATCAAAGTGTAGTGTCTGTTCACAGTACATACATACATAGCTTTGTACCACAGCAATACGGTGGTCAATAATGACTTACTGAGACACGATATTGCTAAGCACAACAGGCCTAGAATTCGTCCTGTGGCTTGAAAAAAATCACGATGTCCCAAGGCAGCACCTTCCCATCGCACTTAGAGGGATGGGTCGGGCCAGCCCTGACGTCTTCACAACATTAGTGGGGGGACTGGAGCAATTTTTGCAGCTTTCCTGTGACTGGAACTCCACATCTTTGTACCACATCTTGCTCTTGTGAGGAAGCGAGTAAATATGGAACAAAGTGTAGTATCTGTTCTCACTTCAACCAAACATTAGCATAGCATTAACTTCCCGCTTTCAATTTTGAACGTTATTGTGATTGTATTTTAATTATTTTCTTGGTCAATTCCAGTTTGATTTGATTTCTTCCTATTGATTAAAACAAAAGTTGCCCTGAATTTTATTTATTGCCCTCATTGAACACCATGCGACATAGCATTCCCGTTTTCAATTTTAAACGTTGTCACTTTGTTTATTGTTTGTCTATTGATTAATTCTTTTATTATTTTTTTATGCGCTGTTTTTAACATCGAGTGAACGCAGGTGTGAAACTTTACAAACTACGATCGGAATCAATGACCACTGACCCTGCATTGTGCCAAATACAATCATAACCTTCAAAGTTGATGCTTGGTTGACATAAGATGAAAAGATACTACACTTTGATCTTGATCTAAAAGGTGAATTTCGATTCGGTCTCCCACTGCTCTGATATTGCTACTAATAGTATGGCTTGCGAGACGAGCAAATCATTGTATCACACAAGAAAGAACTGGTGTTTGTTTTGTATAAATTTTTGACTACTGTTCACCATAATCTTGATATTTTTAGTTGTTTTTATTACAACTCAACTCTGGTCATCATTTTACGGCAACAAGTAAGCAGCGCACCAATAATAATAATAATGATAATAATAATAATAATAATAATAATAATAATAATGATAATAATAATAATAATAATAATAATAATAATAATAATAATAATAATAATAATAATAATAATAATTACAAAAAAATATTTTAAAAGAACAACAACAACAACAACAGCAGTTAATGTTTTTATCGTTTTTACTTGACGGCTGACTGACGGACAGGTCACGGCCAACTTCTAACGATGCAGTAGTCGAATAACGAGTGTGAAGAACTATTAACAGAAACTATTTGTATACATTGAATAGTGCGGTTAATTCTTTCCAAAATGATCAGTGTTGTTCAAAACCGCACTGCTCAAGGTCAATGTTTTTCTGCGTATATTTAGTTACATTTGTTTGTACAGTGAAAAAACGGCACAACATCAAATCCCGCACTAATCAAAACAGCACAGTTCAATGTATTCCTGTATAGTTTCATTTTCGTGGAAGAAACATCCAATAATTAGACTGTCCGCTTTGAAGTGCGGTATTTGAAAATGGAAAAGTAATCATGTGTACATTGTATAGAAACTTATCCCAAAGGCATAAGCGAAGTTGGAACCTGAATTAATTGCTTTGAAAGGGAAGCAACATGAGCATTAAGTGGCGATATACCTGTTACAAGAAGATTGTGAAACTTGTGATTTTGTGAAATCCCTGCACATTTCAGTAATTAGACATGGCCTTGTGTCAAAGTTTACCAGTGAGGATCAAGCTTATTACAGTGGTGATGGTCAGAATCACAAGTTCGTTAACCATTACTTGACTTATTGCGAAACTAAGGGTTTCATTAAATTACTGAAATATTCATGGGTGCCACAAAATTCCGAGGGATTTCACGAAAACACTAGTTTCACCATTTTATTGTATCAAATGGAAACCTTCAAACCAATCGCAATGGTATAAATCTAAGCTGGAATCTGAATGGATTGCTTCGAAAGAAAAGCAATGTCTGTACCGATGAGCGATATACTAATATACCGTATATAAGTCTGGGGGCGTATCTAAGGTTTTGGGGGTCCGGTGGACTTGACTCCTCCACCAACGTTTACCAAGATTTGTTACTGTAATGTTAGTAAATACTGTAAGAACTGTTGTTTATAAAGCTTGGGGGCTAAATTGGGGGTCCAGGGGCGTTTTCAAAAGGCCACACTCACACTCAGCTCAGCTACGTCTCTGTCTGTGGGATGCAGAGCTGGATTCATTGCGTTTTACGCCAATGGATAGTTGCGTGTGTCTCGTTCAGCGAGTTAGTTGTAGTAAGAGAGCACACAGACACAACCCCGATACGATATCGCCAGCCATAGTAGTAATCGTATTGTTGACTCTCTTTTTCTTTGTAGAGAAAATGAGGAGAAAAGTATAAGCAAACGAAAGCCAAGCTAGAAATGTTGATAGATATTGTAGGTAAGTAAGTAGGTAAATATGACAGCAACTGAGGGAGAAGTCGATAGGTTGAGCCCGAACAAAAAAGAAAAGTACATCGTAGCTGGATGTATGTGTGTAACCAATATTTTCGAGACATTTTATAACGAACACACGGACACAGTGCTCAGCGATTCATACGTGAAGAGGAGAAAAAAGTCGCAGAGATAATGACATCATGTGATACATTTCTTCAATGGCTTTCTATATATGGGTAGGTCCCGCCTACATGACGTCATGTGGGCGGTGCAAATTAGAATCTTCCTCTCCCATTGATAGAAAAGTAGATTGATTAGAAAGAAAGAAAGACCGAGACGAAGAGGGAGAGAGAAAGAGAGAGAAAGAATGAGACTGGATAGAGAGATTGTGATAGATGAATTAAATTTCTTCTGGTCGTTTTTTCTACTTGTCCTTTTTCTTTCTTCTGCTCTCTCTTGTTCATATCAGATATACTGAAAAATAAACTAAATAAGAATTCACTACCTACGCCAATATCATCATCACAATCGTAGCTAGGTATAGTAAGGCATACACTTACACAAGTATATTAGCAAATACATGATCAGCATGGTTTACTGCTTTAGCATTACTAATACCATCATCATCTCAGTGTTGAGCAAGGAACTATAACAGCACAACCACCACCATCAACATTTTCAATAAAAATAAACATGAAACAACGCCTCTTTAAATGTTTTTCTCTCACCTAAATATGCATAAAAGATGTGAACAGAATATTTGGGCATCATTTTAAAAACTGTGCCTTTAAAGATATGATACAATCGAAATAATCGAGAACTATATTGTTGCTCGTTGCAGTCGCTTCTAAAGTTGAAACAACAACAGAAAAATTGAGTTGTTCGGTTCATTGATATCTTGCAACGGAGGTGTATGAATATCTCTTGTATTAACATTTGTTATGTATAGTACCGAATTATAATTATTTTGTGTGTGATTCTGAAAACTTATACATTAAGAACCAGTTTAACTTGTCACGAATAAAATAAAACACTGTATGTACAGAGATTTTTTAATTACGTTTTTGTATTCGTTTTATATTTATCAAACTCCCAGCAACCTTGGTAATTCTCTGAAGCAGTTATTCTATTGTTCAATTTTCTTAGATGAAGAAATATAAAATTGTTATTATTTTTTTTATGCATTTGAAAAAGCAACAAAAATAATGATGAAAGTTAAGAGTAATAAAAAGTTGGTTCTCTCTTTATCTTGAAGACTCTCCCCTTTTAACCAGTTATGTCCCATAGTTGTGGCTGCCTTTGCATATATATTACAAACACATTGTAACAACTATTATGGGACAAAGATAGTAGAAGAGAGTTATATTCTCTTCCTGTTTCGTCTCTCTCCATTCATGCTTTGAAATTCAACACTCTCTAAGCATCTCTGAGAATTAAATGATCCCCTCCCTATATATGTTTCAATCTATCTACAATTTGCTTTATTTTCTCTCAGAAGTCCACGCCTTCTCCCTATTATATAACCACTCAGTCATTATGTAGTTGTCCTTTCTTTTCAACACTCTTTCTTTCATCCCCTAAAAACAGAAAGACATTTCCCACTCTGTATGAGAGAATCTCCCTTCTCGATCTATCTTTCTTGAATTCATTCACAAAAAACCTTGCTGTCTCTATCTACTTCCCATTCAGAGGAAGTAACCTCTCTTTCTCTGACTTCCTCCCACTTACGGCTAGTTCGCCCCCCTCGGCTTCTCCTACTCCTGCCATCACCATTCCCTGTCCCTCCCTACATCTATCTATCCATCTATCTCGGTACCTTCACATCTATCTATCTATCTATCACATAAACATACCCCTTCACAAAAACAGATATATCTAAAAGCCTAGATGCACTGTAAACTCTTATCTGGATCCAATATATCATCAGCTTGAATTACTTCTCCTCAGCATCACTACCCACTGACAGCCCCCCCACACCTTTTACTACCTTCAACGTAGTAAACTATACCAACCAGGAAGGAAAACCTATTCAATAGAGCGGGAAAAATAAAGAGAGAGAGACAGACAGACAGAGCTTCAGACATGGAGAGAGAGGGAGAGAACGAAGGAGAGAGGGGGGAGAAAGAAAGAGAAAGAGATAAGCGAGTCGTGCCCTTCCCTCTCTATTAAATATCAGCTTATAAACAAGCGCTCTCTTCGAACACACGTACACAGAGAGGCTAGCCAGCCCAGACCCACAAACCCGCAGCCTCCTGCAAGTATATAAACCTCTACGTGGAGGATAGGTTTCATTATTTAACCAGATTTGAACAGAGCGAACGCACTGCGCTTAAGCTATAAGAGGAGCCTTGAGCTTCCATAACGTTTACGGTATATACATAATATAGCACTGCCTCTTTCTTTTTTAATTTAAAAAAAGGAGAGGGGCATACTTTTTTACACGTTACTATCTTTTAAAATTACATTTTTTTATTTGAAAAAAGTCATCAAAATTTTACTATATCATTCATTTTCACGCACCTTTCTATCATTCAATAACCGTGGCATTATATACATATATATTTACGGAAAACTATCATCATTACCCCAAAATGGATTCTGCTGTTCCAGTCTCGCCCAGGGATCTTTCCGAAATGATTACGAATTGCAACAGTGTATCCTTATTATTGGATTGCCGTCCCTTTTTACATTTCAACGAAGGACATATAATGACCGCACAGAACGTCCATTGTCCACCTATCTTGAAACGACGTTCAGGGGGATTTATCTCATTGGAAAATATTGTTCCCGACGAATCAAGACGCCTCCAGCTGACCAGTGGTCAGTACGAGTCAGTCATCCTTTATGACCAAGATACGAACATTTTGGCCGATGCTGCTAAGGACTCTAATCTCTCTTTGGTCTTTAAGAGTTTGAGCCAACAGGTCGAAAATGTGGCAGTATTTTATCTAAGTGGTAAGCATCCAGAACCTTTCTCTTTATTGATCTATTTCTGCTTCTTCTGTACACTTCATATTCTGTTGCACTAAACTAAGTTCGATGATCAAGAATCCTTTCATCTTTTCTTCCTCTGCTACTAAAGCTAGAGGTTGCACAAGCCTTACTCTTCCAAACCTTCTTCGTTTCGCACTCACTTCCTGTGTGTGTGTGCTGCACGTTAAACGCCATTCATTTTTGCATTTATTTGTATCGTTCGATGGCGTTCTGTAAACGAAATCTCTACTTATTCAGAGCCCTATTTACCTTCATCTTGAATCATAATAACTAAAAAATAGAGATGAAGGTTTCTAGTCGAAATTGATACAATGACCATTCCAGTTCATCATAGCCATTTTCATTTGATGCATGTGTACTGGTTGAGGTAAATAGACTGATTTGCCTAAAAGGCCATCCTGTTTGTGTTGCTTCCAGTTGAAGATCTTCATTGAATTGAATGAAAACGTGTTTATATTCAATTCAATGAACTGAAATCAAAATCCCAGCCACAATCTTGAATATCCAATTTTATAATCTTACGCTAATGCCATCAATTGTCTTGAAAATTTAAATAAATCCGATTTCAATTTTGGTTTACTTGAGTGATCAGGTAATTTCGCCTTGCCTTCAGCAATACTTTATTTCATTTGAAATAGACTTGGATTTTTCATTGCTTTCTTTTTGCTTCCTGGTTTTTAACCTGAAAACTCGTGCCTTTTTTCTTCTTCCCTGCAAACTGAAGAAATGTTATTTTCATTAATTTTATTTCCATCTTAACAACTTATCATATGTAAACACGTTCGTACATACCTCTAGGTGACTGTTTCCTAGTCATGACCGAAAGCTACCCAATATCCATCTATCAATCAGTCTCCACCTCCTCCCATCGACACCTACCTCACATTCTATTAATAGTGGATTACACTAACTTCCAACCCGCGCTTTTACTGAAGGATGTTTGTTTGTTTATTTGTCTTTTTCTAAAAGATATCTCTCAAAATGCATTTTGCTTTAAATCTAATTTAAACTTACCCCCTTTTTTCGCCTTAAGCGAATCTTCCTTGATGATTACGGTGAGATTCAATGAAATAGGTGATTTTGTTCCTGCTTTGATGGTAAGCAGAACACTAGAGTGCAGTACGCGACTACTGTGTTACAGCAGTCTCTCTAAATACAAACGTTTGTTCCATTCATTTTTTTAATCTTCGATATTTCTCTTATTGTTGACTGCTATAAGCCGTTTTGATTATTGCTTTCTTCTATTTGTAAGATCTAGCCTCTGCATTTGAAGTATATATTTTAAAAAAATGCTAATCTAAACCTTCCTTATAGATTATTAAACGATGATTTGAACCTAATTTTATGAAGATTGGAAACACAATCCCACAGTAAAAGAGACCATTTGAAGGATTTTCAATCCCAAGATGTAAAATATTTTACAGCTGTATTTTTCTTACATATTTGATTTCGATATTCTACGGCAAGCTTCTGTATTGTTTATCTATAACTGATGTTCACTGTGTACTCTTATGAATGAATGAAATTAGTGCACCTTAATCTAAATAGAAAACACGTTTTCTATAGATTTCTGGAAAAATGTTCAAGCTGGCCTTTTTAGAGTATCTTATGAAATTCAAATTTGATCAATCAATATTTTTTCAATAGGGGCTTACAGAATCGTGTGTATGGGGGGGAGGGTTGTGGAATCAACAATATCACTATGACCTAATATATTTCAAAGTTTTTATTACATAGGATAATGATTGCTTCCGTTTTTTTTATTTACATAAATATGTTTATATGTATATATTTCTATAGATAGCAAGATTATTTATTTGGGCAAGATTTCGTCTAAAAAATACAAAATCTGAATTAATCCTCCTTCCATTCATTATTCTTCATTTTCGTCATCTTTCCACATTCTCCACCTGCTCCCCCCCCGTAAATGCATTTCCTCGTCTTCCTCCTCTGTTAGCTGCAACTACTGCCTCCCCTTCCCCCCCCTCTCTCTCTCTTTATGGCATATACGCAATGGGAGTAGGCAGAGGGCGGGGGGGTCTATCTACATAGGCTGCAGTGTGATGCCACCTACACTTCAACATTTTAAACATTACATCATATTTTGTGTAGCCTAACTACTGGACTTTCTACACCTACATGAAATATCAAAATAAAAATTACTTTGCATTATTTATTATCGTTATCTGTGTTTATATTTTCCATTGAATAAATAAACTTGTTTAATAATTATAGAAATGAACGAATTTGCACCTGATCATTTTAAACCTAAACTTGATTTATATTCAGTATTGCAACCCATCGATTTTGACTTTAGAACTAAAAAGTAGATGAAGGCAAATAGTCGAAATAGAGTTGGTTTTGTTTTCAATTATTCACCTCCATCTTAACGATCAGTTCGTGCTTATATTTTTCATCAGAATTTGACAATTAAGATTTTTTCAAAATTAACCTTGATTGAATCTTTTTGTCCCAAAATTGTATTTTCATCCCATTTTTTCTAATGATCTTACCTATTCGTTTGTTAAATGAAGTATTGTAACCTATTTCAATTTTGACTCTGGTGATCTGAGCTTAATTTTTAAAATAATTGCTCGCTTTTCTCCCCAGTTTCAAGTATATTTTGGATCTTTTTGTTTCTTATCAAAAATCTATTGTAATTTTCCACGTTTTTAACGTTGAATAAAATCGTAATTTTAGGTGCTTAAGAACTGGGCAACAATATTGTTTTTGCTGATTTCCGCTTCACACTGATGTACCGATTCATTACTTACGCTCATAGCCACCTGCGTCTCGAACGTACTTAACCCTCTTTATCAAAGACTTGCTTTTTAAGGCATGTGCACATTTCATATAAAATAAATTCAACTAATGATGAATCTTTCAGTTCTATAATTTCTTATGGTATATTCTAAATTAGTTTTTAAAAAATGATTTTTTTTCGTTAGCCTGGAATTTTTCTAGAGGTAGACTGGTAGTCCCCATTTTATGCTATTTATTTGCATGTTACCTTTTACTCACCTTTCAGAGAGATGAGAACCTTTCTTGTATGACATTCTTGGCATATAATTGTTCTCTCGATAAAACCCCCTTTTTGCCTGTAAAGCAGTGTCATAGCAAAAGATGGCGCGGGGGGGGGTCCCTGAAAGACTCCCTCCAACATTTAGTGATATTAATGAGTAGGGCGAAATTGCAATACATAGACCAGCACTATTAGTTGATTAGTGGAAAAACTGCAAAGGTACGAATTATTATTTATACACCCTTTGTTATTGTATAATATCGGGTGAATATTAAGTGAGGTATCATTTATAAAGCTTTTGTCCCTCCCTTACTTCTAGGATCCGGGGCGGTTTTAAATAGCCCTCCTCCTTAAGAGATGCTTAATCGCCATGAAAATATTTTAGCAATCACGAAATATTTTGTCTAGTTTTATAGTATTCTTTCAAATTGTTCGTGTACTTGGTTTTGTTTTTATAGCCATTATAAACAGATTCTCAATATTTCCGTCGCGGGCGTCACTTGACATAAACTTTGACATTGGCTACTATTCTACCTGATATAAGCCCTAATCCTCTTAAATGTGTCTCCACTACCAACTTACTGGGCTCTCTCTTCTTCCCGCCTACGCACTTTTTTTCTAGGCCAGATCGCCTGTCCTCGCTTCTTATCGGCTGATCTGTGTTGATAACATTATTTTAACATTCCTATTTCATGTGTGATGATTGTGTTGTAGATGCAGATTTACTGGGAGATAGTGATTAGTCAGTTAGAGGACAGCTTTATAACAGTCTCTGCTTTCACAGCAGTTGCATGGAATATAGTAAGTTTCACACGCACGTAGCACTCCATTAATTCAGGAATAAACTCTATAATAGATTGAAATTTAGTCTTTCACTGTTTTTTACCAGAAAGTTATACTTTCGACTTGATTGAATATACTTGGACATGATTTTTATCTCTTTTTTACAGAGTAAAATGAACTGTTGGATCTAGCTTTAAACGGTTATTTGCAAAAATGAAATATAAATTCAACGAATTTAGTAAATTTTCGATTGAACGAAAAAGTTGGAAGATTGAGTATTTTCGTTTCATCCCATTTTTTATTGTATGAGGACAAAAACTGAGATGAAATTACCGAAAATATTAGTGAAAAATTACCAGTAATGGTTGCCGAAGCGTTATCAAGAGAATAAAGCTGATAGCGATAAAACCTGTTTCTCATATTTTGACAAGGCTCTAAGCTCACATCTAAGCTTTCATTAATCATCACTTATATCCATTCATATAAGACAAAAAATGGGTGACCTTTTCGATACCTACGTAGTATGCGAAGCTGGACCCCGACTTAATTGCTTTAAAATATATAAACATGAGGATGCTTTAGTTCATGTACACTTAATACTGGCCAACTGCAATACAGTAGTTCATAATTTTAACATTGGACTGAGAGTGAGATATTTTTCTATCTGGCTTTTTCAAAAACAGGTCGCTAGCAGACAAAATTGATCCCATCCCTTTCTTAATGTGCTTGTTTTTAGAATTATTTAATTGAAAATTTTCTGAAAAATGGTTAGCCTAGATCTTTAAAGTCTTTATTTGAAACTATCTGATATTTTATATCATGGTCGTTGGGCATAAAGTGGGTGATCAGTCTAGCAGTTGGTTAATGAACGGAACTGGTCCCCGAAATTGTGAACGCTTTCATTATAAATGTTCTAATATAGGATTTGGTAAGAAAAACCTCAAGGTCTTCTGACAGATCTAGACAGGTTAGCAGGGATGTCTGGACCTGATTAGCGATAATGAAAATAGTTACGATGGGAAATGAATTTCATTTTCGAGGGAACATGATTACGAATGACAAATCTGCATTCATAAATTAACCCAGTTAGTGACGAGTCGGCTGCTGCTGCTGCTACTGTAGTTGTTGAGGTGGTAAAGACGTGGCTCGTCCGGCAAAGTCTTCTGTTTTTTCTAGCAAATTATTTCATGTTCCATCCTTTGTTAAAAGCATTCTTACGTGTATTGCTGTGAACTTTTTTACATTTTTTTCAATTTGTAGTCAGATAAATCAGATATTATTTGTCTTTATTTACTAAGACACTAGTAGATTTCTTGGCGTGGGAAGAGGGGATGGTACCCTTATCAAATAAGAACGTTCATACTCGAACTGGTTGGTACTGGTTTTGAGCCTCGGTGTCCCGGGCAAGGTTATTTATTGTCCATCTTGTTCTGATAAATATAAAATACTTATTTTTCGTTTTCATTTTTGATAAGTAGATGCTGTGGCAAGGTCGATCTATTATCAGAAAGGCGAATATTTCCGTCATTGCAATTCAATGGCTAACTCAATTTCGTCTTGTTATTGAGGCAGCTTAGTTCTGAGTCGGGGCTTTTATCTTGCAAACCTCTGCACAAAATGGGCGTTGATGGAATTCTAGTGAATTTATTTTCTTCGTACAACATTGAAGTATTTTACAACACACGGAGAGCATCTAATGGGTACTAGAAACCCTTGAATTTACACCACCTGAGGTTTTTTATTCTCTTTAAAACGGACAACTTCTCTGAATGTTTAGAGGAATTCATAGATGCCCTTCATTAATGCAAAAACAAAAGAATTCATTTTTTTTTTAATAGTTCGAGTATGCAAGAATTTCACTGGCCTGAAATGAGTTTTTATTTTGAATTCGTATCAGGTGATGATGACAAACCAATAAACCGTTTTGTTTATCATTCTGTGACAGGTTCTTTGTGTATTTTACTGAGTCATGAACTCTAAACTAGATATGTAGGTTATTTATTTACTTATGTTTATAACACGATCATTCGCGTGGGTTTGTTCCTGATTGTGGTCACCGTGACTCATAAACGCCCCCCTCACATAACCCTGTGTTATTGCAGTGTGTTTATATTTTCATTCAACTTTCTGGTTGGGATAGATTATTTGTTCTCCAATATTATGATTTTTGAATTGTATTCATTTTAGTTGCTTTACGATGAAAATTGGAAATGAATAATTAGCTCTTGTTGATATTCAAACTCTCGGAAAGTCTATAATCTCGTCGTGAGCTTACCTCTCTCGGTGTTGTTCACTGACTGACATGGTTCCGATGTGTAACAAAAAAAATCTAAAATTAGGATGAGAAAACCGAAAACCTATACTTCAAACCTGCTAAGATGTAAATCATTTTCATGTAGTCCTCTCAAGTACTTGTAAAATATCCTATTTACAGCACTACTGCTAAGACCCTAGTTTTTTCCCTCCAGAAATGTCGGAAAAAGTGAACCTGACCTCCTTTGCCCAACCCCACATTGGCCAGAACTGAGGAGTTGGAAAAAAAACTGGGTAATGAATGAGAGGAATTTGGGGAAATACGTTTTTTCCTTTCTTTTCTTGATATTCCCCACTGAAATGAGGGAGGGCGTCAAAATACGATAGGCGACTTTTCCTGTTTATTGAGGTCAGGTATTTTTAGGGAGTGTTCTGATCGAGGGCAGAATGAGAGAACGCAATCGTTCAATGGAAGACTTGTTGACTAACAAATGGTATATTATCCCATTCTCCCGTTGACCAAATTGGCTCAAT
The DNA here is from genome assembly GCA_963457665.1 of Thysanoteuthis rhombus. Taxonomy (NCBI): domain Eukaryota; kingdom Metazoa; phylum Mollusca; class Cephalopoda; order Oegopsida; family Thysanoteuthidae; genus Thysanoteuthis; species Thysanoteuthis major. The sequence continues at coordinate 46,093,108 of OY735219.1, read as the reverse complement.
TTTAGGGACTAGTGCTTCCTTTTAAACTTTTGCAGTAAAAATGTTTTTATCGATAGAAAAAAGGGTGGCTAAACTTACGTACCGTGCTTTAGAGGAAAATAGGTTAAGATTGGTTGCCTCAAATCCTCTAACTCATCACTTACTGCTGGGGGGGGGGGCGATGTTTTACTCTCTCTCCAATAGAGGAAACTGGCTTCTCATACTCTTTCCATTATCAATTTTTTTGACTAGTTTTTCGTTCATCACGATTACTCAAGACCATCAGTCTACTGCAGTTGGTAAATAGCTCAAATTACACACGGCTGTAGACTGACGGTCTGACTGGTTGCTCTGAAAAGCAACAACAATTGAGAAAACATTGATCAAAAATTTATACAGATGGACAATGCTTCATCTAATAAATAAATTAAACCCTTTTACACTCTTTTACACAACGTGAGATTAAAACCTTTTAATTCGCTGAGTTTAAAGAGATCATAAGTATAGCGAAGCGATTTCAATTTGTTTTTACTTGAGCAACCGACTGACAGCTTAATTTATACAGTTGTCACAGCTAAGTGAATTTTTGTTCCAATTCTAGAGTTATGAAAATATTACGATTGGGCTCTCCCTTATGATTCGTATAAAGGAGATGTGACGAAGCGTCACCATTTTATATAGCCACATGAATTGATAGTTTCCTTATTCTCACCCCCATCCTTATTTGTTACCCCCGGCCCCGCCGCTCTTCTATCTCATTCATTATCTCGGCTGAAGTTGCCTACAAATGACCATGTATGGTAGTAAGACGATCCACATTCATGACAGCTGCCTACTGCTGTCTTTCCTCTTTTGTGTGTGTGTGTGTCAAAGATTCTCTATTCTAATGTCACGAATATCCGCTCTAGCATTCTAATCTAAAAAGTTTTTTTCTTATCTAGTTGAGACATTAGCGAAAGTTTTTAAAATCTAGTGGCCTTTATATATACTGCCAACCGCGTTTTGTGGAGATCCAATTCGAAAATAGTCCTTTTATTCAACCTCTACTTTTATAGACACTACAAAAAGACAAGACTCTGACAAGACGGTCTCAAGTCAAACGTGTGATATTTCTTTTTTATTTGACAATAATTTAAGCAATTGTAATGAAAAAAAATCTTACGAATGACATTAAAACGAGGCTTCTTGAACCATCAACGCATCATCCATCTGAGAGAATTTATCACGAAATTTCTTTCACTTACAATTTCCTTTTTTTTTTTTTTTCTTAATTTATCTTTATCATTTTCGTCTTGTCTGTTGTCAATTAATCTTGTATAGAATTCATCTTGTTTGGCTTCCTCCAAATACTTATATTGTTCTATATTTGCTTCTTATAAACAAGAAAACCAGAGGAAGAATAACTTCGAATCTATGAAAATATCTTAATTAAATTGATCCACACATCTTCATTCAATACCAAAATTTAATTCTCCAATCTTAGAAGCACTGAATGAATATAATTTCATCCCTCCCTTTGGGGGGGGGTATGAACACCTATCTCTTGTGTAATTAAACTAACGAATAGAATTTTCATATCTAATTGTTATTGCTTATCTAATAAAACCTTTTAAATCCTTAATCGGATAAGATAGACTTTGTCTTCATTCATTTCGTTAAAGCTGACTTGAAATAGTACTACATTAGCATTGTCAAATAGTAGTAGTAATCTACTGAGTAGTAACTTCAGCACATTCCATTCATTATCTCAAACTCTTCTATCTCCTCATCCTACCATCTGTTACTCGCTTCAACACGTATCTTTTTTTGAAACACGTCGCCAGTGAACTTTCCGCACTTAAGCTCCTAGTGACCTTTCAGAGGAGCAAATCCTAAATTACATTTCCCACCCACCCCGATTCAATTAAGCCTTCATGCCAAACATTTAAACAAATCTATCCTGTCTAGTCATTTTTAGATACTTTTTGTTTTCCATTAAAGGAATTTTTCCCAAATTCAGAAAAATTGAAATAGAAAATCTTATTAAGCAGCACTGAACTTACAAATTCGAAAACTGATAATTTGTAAAAAGCATCAATGAAACAATGGTCTATTCCACTTGAACGATTTCATTCCATAGGTATTAACAAGTCTTCAAATAATCTGAACCGTGCTTTACTACTATTACGACCTACAAGTATCCCTATTGAGGTTTTTCCTTTTTTTTTCTTCTTTCAGGTGGTTACCTTTCCTTTAAACACATATTTCCCCGATTGTGTATATCAGAAAGAATTCTTTTGGACAGCTACCTCGACAAACCATCAGCTAATAATTACTTGGTACGTATCCTGATTTTTTGTTAAATACTATCTGTCCCGTGATGGTTATATTTATATAAAGATTTATTTATGCAAATATAACTTATCGAACGGAACGTTTCTTGAATGGACAAAAATATCCCTCTTTAACGTTGAAACTATTATTATCTGTCAATACTCGCTCAATTCCCTAAGAGAAGACTGATTTTCTTGGTGGGGGGCTAAGCTTGCATTCAGTAATTTAAACAAAAAAAATTGACATGTTTATTCCAGCAACTTATCATAAATGAATTCCCAGTCTATTAATCTTTTTCTGATACAACTTCAAAATGGAGTAAAAACTACACTGCGTTCAGCGCGCTGGTGTTATGACAAGGAGGCCGTCCACTGAATCCCGAAATGGACAGTTATGTGGCTTGGATAAGTTGCTCATGGTTGTAAATGGCTGTGAGTCATAAGTTGTCTCCATTTCTTGGATGACATTTTCCCCTTGTCTTTCATCTTATGTTGCTTTTTATCTCAATTCCCAGATTGTTTTTCTACAACCCTTAAAAGAGCAGTACAGATCAGAAATGGAGAATAATCCTCCATATAGCCTTATACTTTACTTTCTGACAAAACTAACGTCTGCAAATAGTTAGCAATAAACTTTTTACGTTGCGTTTGAATATTTCTTTCATTATTGATGTTTATTTCTTTTCTTCTTTGCAGGTCCATCCAGTTGAGATTTTATCTCATGTCTTTCTTGGTGACCATTGTCATGCAAGTAATATGGAGCTCCTTAAAAAGCTGGGGATGACTGCTGTGATAAATGTATCTCGATCGTGCAATAACTATTTTCCCGACGAGTTCCGATACTTAACCATTCCTGTTGAAGATTCTCAGTATGCCGATCTCTCTTCTTGGTTCCAAAAAGCCATCACATTTATTGGTAAGCAATATCATATGTATTATACTCTATTTGAAATATTATGGCTTTTAAGTTTCTTTGGGAAAACCTAGGAATCCACTTTTCCCTACACTCCCACTCACCATCGCCAGATATTTAGATAAGTCTCGTCACTGGCATGACACTATCACTGGAATCAGTGGGCATTTGACCTGGCCACAACTCCCTAACCTACTCAAGCTGTAGCAGCAAGATTACCCCAAGGTCAAATTTATCCGGTGGGGTGGGCAATAAGAAAGTATTATTAAATGCTTTGGAAAATTACTAGAATCTCTTAGTATCTCGAGATAAAGCCCTCATCTATGGCAAGTTATTCACTGCAAGATGAAAGCTCTGATACAGGTAGAACTGAATTGCCATCAATCGCCATGAAAATGGAAATTTATGGAGTCAGCCTTAGAAAAGCAATGGAGATTCCCGTCGTTCGCAGTCAATGGTAAAGTTTGTAAAAACTTGAAATTTGTATCCTGCGCTTGACTGTACAGCCTGTAACTTAGTGAATATGGAGTTTTTAGAATTGATTTAATGAGGTTAATTTGTTCTTTTTAAAAGTCCTTCGCGTTTATGGCAAAAAAATGCAGTCTCTTCCTCATGAAGAACCTCACTTTGGTACAAGTGTTTTCGTCTTGTCTGTGGGAGAGGAATAAAATCTGACCAAAAAACTAGTTTGGCTTGGTGCTTGTCTCTTGTTTGACATCTAGTAGAGAAGGACATCACTTGATGGACCACTTGAAGAATGAGGGGGGTGGCGAAGGATAAGTGGCCAAACATGGACAACCAAATATGGACATGAGTTTGCTTGAAATGAATAACCACTTATTTCCTACTTGTGTATACATATACCCCCCACACGTTCTCCGGGGCTATCCCAAAGTGGAGCGTTCCACTTAGAAGCCGAAATCACGTCAAGTGAAGCAATTACTATGAATTTGAATGGAGAAAAATTTTTGAGCCTTTTCCCCAATATTATGATTTGTTAGGCTGAGTCTTTGGCGGTTGGAGTAGTGAGAGATACAATAATATTAATTTATTAGGTGAAGTACTGTAACTCATTCTAATTCTTTTACCCTGGATTTTTTTTTTTCTATTTATAAAAAAATTTTGAAGGTAAATATTAAAAAGATGATACATTTAGTCATTAATTTTGTCGAAAAAAGTTGACTTAATTTTCCTTTTTATCTCTTTCAGATCAAGAAAAACACCTTGGAGGCCGCGTTTTGGTCCACTGTCATGCCGGTGTAAGCCGGTCCGCAACAGTCTGCCTCGCTTACTTAATGCAATGTGATGGCCTTGCTTTGGACAGTGCCTTTGAGTATGTCCAGAGCAGACGCAGCGTCATTTCCCCAAACCTTAACTTCATGAGACAATTACAAGACTTTGAAAAGGAACTGTCGGAAACTACCCCCCTAAAAAGCTCCTATCTTAAATCCCCTTGCAGAGCAGATTCCCAATTCACGAACTTTTGTTTCCCGGAGTTCAGGCCGTCGTCATTACCTTGTAATCACAACAGTCCCCTTGCATCACCGACTTAACACACCAAAATCAACACTTGGTTTAAAGTTTTGAAATGATTTGAAAAAAATTGAATTTGCAAAAGATCTCCAGAGAAACACCTGTTCTTGCAGCCGACATTTTGCCAAGTCTCTTGCAAAACGATGGTGTTGGACTTGCGGCGAAACGCATACGAAATAAAACGACGGACTCAAATGCATCTTGCTGAAACCCGAAGGGCGATCAATGTATCCATCTATTTGCATACCTCTGTTCCCCAAGTGTGCAAGCCGTGAAGCAAAAACACTTATAGATATATCTTATATATCAAATGTGGCATGGTGATGTCTTGAAACAAAAACTAAATGAAAAACTCAAAAAAAATAATTTATATATATATATATATATATATATATATATATATATATATATATATATATATATATATAATGAGTTGATTTGACGAGACATTGGACAGTAGGCATTTCTCTCCTGATCTGCCCGTAAAGTTCTTGGTGTCGTCGTGAAACAGAAGGTGAACATAGGGCAAGTGGTATTAGCACATCCTGACCAAAATCGGAGGTGAAGCTATAGGAGATTCCTACCTATAGAAAACTATAGCATAAATATAAACATACATATGTATACACACACACACACACACACACACACGTATTCTCCCACTTAACGTATATGGTTAAGCACTTGGCTTTACGCCGCGGAGAATGAACGTTATGCTGAGTACTTACTGCAATTTCTTATGCTAACTCTCAATGCTTGTGAGAATTTTTTTAATAGTGAATTGAAAAAATGTACACAGTTCTTGTAAAGCGACAAGTAACAAAACTCTGTAAGGTGTATTACCCATGTACCTACAGGGGACATATATGCTACAGATTGAATGTTTGAAAAAAGAATTTCTGAGTTGAAGTATTTCTATTTAAAAAAAAACAAATTTTAAGATATGTATGACTCGTGTACAATAGGACGAGCGCTAGCTGTGTGTGTGCATACGTGTAAATGGAAACGATATATATATATATATAAGAAGACTTAAGATATAGAATGTGTGATTTTTTTTTTTAATATATAAAACATTTTTTAATATATATGAAACACACACGTTATATATATATATATATATATATTATATATAATATATATATATATGACCAGAAATTTCAATTCTCCTCCCCACCAAAAACCAAACATGGAAGATGAAATCCTCCCTGTTAATTTTCTTTTCTTTTTCTTTTTTTTTCTTTTGTTTTCCCCTGAACTTTTTTGTTAGGCCTGAAAACGGAAAAAAACTTAGTGTATAATTTTTGTCAATTATGAAGTTATAAAAAAGACTCACCCCACCCACATCTCATTCTTTACAAAATATAAATTCTCTATTTTTTCACTGCATTTAAAAATGACGAAAAAAATTATAAAACGAATTTACCCTCCAAACGTATCTGTTAATTTCTGTATTTATCATTGAACATTTTTAAGGGGAAAACAAAAACCACCAAGTCTTGTTCTTATGAACACGACATGTTCTTTCTTCCCATTGTTCAATTTATTTGAAATTTCCAGAAAGTTCCACAAAGAAAAGCAAAAAAATGGATTTTTAAATTGAATATTGTGATATTATGTAAGGTAGGGGTGAGAGGTGTACCGAAGATACAAACATTCTATCCATTTTCCTAAAATTGGATTACCCCGACCCCATTAACTCATAAATGTGAGAAATGGACTCGTGCTTTTTAAAATCGTTCGAAACTACAGAGTTTCTCAGCGTGTTTTGATAATCGAAAAGCACAAATCCATCTTCCTTGCATTATACACGAGTGAATGTGGTAACCCCCCCCCCCCATGCCCTCTCCTCTGCTCTGGCCCCGGCTCAGGCCCCTTTCACGTTGAGAAATAGATGTTTATATGCGGGTTTATACCAAAGAACATAACACCACCTGCCAACAACGCACACACAGTTTTAAAAACAAGGTTTCATTAACATCTTTTATCCAGACATACCCACTTTATCATGTATATAGACTATACCTGAATCTAATTTTCTATTTATTTATATATTGTTAGCTAAAACCCAGACAGATGAATTTCTCTCAAAAATAATTCAAAAAAGAAATGTCTTTCGGATTTTCCAATTGCTATTTTATCTTCCTCGAATCTTTTAGAAAATTTCTCTGGACATCAATACTATATTGGCTATATTTTCAATTAGTCAATCAGTCAGTTGTCAATCATTTATTTTTGACTTTTTTTTCGTCTTAATTTTAGTTGTTTTTCAATGCAACTCACAGACCATCCGTCTACGACCGTTAGTAAATAGCGCCGTACTTATCTCGTAGTTCAAGTGACAACAACAGGAATGAGTTCGAGTCTCACTGAAGGCTTCTTCTTCATTGCCAATCTACGCTGATTACCAACGGTCTGAATAGTCGCGATTAAGTGCATCTAAAATTGAGATGAAAATATACCAACTAGTCATTAATTAATAATGGGTCATTCGAAATATCAGTGAAGAGTGATATTTTTCAGACTACTTTCTCTGATTAGCATGTCTTCTTTATACCTTTTCTTCGTTCGAATCCTGTAATTTTCTCATTTGAAAACAATATCTTTTTCTATGTCCTTGCTAAGATTTCGTTCTTTCCTACAGCAAAAAAAATTCACCAAACTAAAGTTTTTAAACATTTTTTATCAGGCAATATGCATGATATGAAAAATTGAATCAAATAATTCTAGAATTAAGCGGAAAAACAACAAAAAACAAAAAAAAAATCAAAACAAAAATAAAACATTAAATTGAGAAGTTGTAAAATAATTATATCCTTGAATTTTTCAAGTTCTGGGATTTCAATCCCGAGAGAGATTATCTTCGTCATTTCTTGACTTCTTTTTTGGCTTACAAATGAGGTGTACGTGCCTATGTTGATCATGTACGGATTTCATTCTCTTCAACATACAAAACGTATGTTAGATCTTTGAAATATTAATTGTAGACTCTGTATATAAATTTTATGGGATACATTTTTATGACATTTTAAGAATTAATTCTCATTTTTGTGCAAGAGCGTACAATTTTTGAGTTTTTTATTTATTAATTTATTCATATATTTAAAATTTGTTCAAAATAACTCTTACATATTAGGGGTGGGGGATGTCGAATGGCTTCTTACAATATCTTTGAAATTAAAGATTTTGTAAGTTGTTCAATTTTAGACTTTTTAGACTTGCTGCTTTGAATAGACAAGAATTTCGATTTTTCTCCAGACTTTGCTGTAGATGAAAGAATTTGTCATTCTTTTAAGAAATATGAAAAAACTTGAGTGGACAAGACCGGTACATATCCATACTACGAAACAACCCACCTTACCTTTTAACATTTACACGGAAAAACGATTTATTTATTATTTAATGAAAAAAAATTGGCAATATGCTTTATTTAATAAATCTTTGGCAATATATTTGACCCACATTTTTTCTCTCCTTCCACCCCCTTACACCTCTTCCCCTCCCAGGGGAGATTGTGAAACTCCCACCGAAAATCTTCAAAAAAGAATTACCGAAATTTTAATCTGAAAAAAAAACAAACTACGAAACTTCCAGCATATCAAAGCGAATGAAATTGCGTACTTGAGTACGCATGTTTGTATGTGTTTATGAATAATTGTGAAGATTAACTAATTAATATGGTTAATTAATTACAAAATATAACTCGTTTATTTTCTTAAAAACTGCTACTGCTGTCGTCCCATGCATTTCATTAATATATTGTATATATTGTGTATTCTCTCATGTCCAAAAATTTTTCGTTTTTTTTTCCTTCTACATTAGACAGCATTTGAAAAAAATTGTTCGTTTGTTCCATTTCTTCAGACTTTGTACTTGAAACACACTTTCATATTTTGCATTTCTATTTAATACAAAATTTTCAAACAAAACTTCTGCTCTTCTGTTGTCATTTGATGCCATTTATGTGGATCGAGGTGTGAGGTGAACCGTACAGAGAATGAACTCAGGGACCCGTGTTCAAAATCTGGCGAGGACTGTTGAGTTCATTTCGCACTCATATATATATATATATATATATATATATATATAACAAACGTATTCATTTTCCTTCCTTTCGACAGGAGTGAGCGTGGCAGGGTAAGGCCTATCTCCAACAACGGACTCCAAAAGGCTGGAGAAATTGAATTTTGACCGGAAAATTCGTTGCAACTAATTAATTTACTATATGAATTAATAGATTTTAATTTAATATTAATTGAATTAAATGAAAATTTTGTAACGTTTTCCATTTTAAATTGGGAGAGTTTTTTTGTTTTTTTTGTTTTAAATCTCTATTTTTACCAAAATTATAGTTAGCATAGGATGAGTTTTCGGTTAGTTTATCCTATAGTAATTCCGCTACTGACTCTTTAATAAATCCTTGCAACGAATTTTCATTGAACCCCTTTCAAGTCAGCTACTCAATGCCTTGTCGGTCTTGAGACTTATCATGGATGAGCCAAAATGATGTCATCGAGCCAAATTGCTGATAGCTTGAATCAAGTGAGGAATGCGCTATAATACTCTGGATCAACTCTTGTTGCGTTTGTGGGGGCAATCAGATTGTTTGGGCAACGTTGTACTGAGAAATACTGGGGTTTACCCTTCCTGGTACGCTACGAAGTAACCCCCAGTATCATTGAGAACCGGGTACAGCCCTTCATATCTTTTACGATACATCCTCATTCTTCATCGCTCTACCACTCAGCACGTGATGTTAGATAATGGTTTCAGGGACATTCAAAAGACTTCAACGCTTTCATCTGGTCACCAAAAAACCTTTAGATGTCGGGTTGAGTCCATGCCAGATCGGCATATGAAGGACCAATACATTAGAGCGTAGTCATAATATTTTGGCACTTCAGTTTCGATAGGAAGTATCGCATGTGTGCACGTATCTCAGAATGATGTTTCGGCTTATACAGGTTGGAAAACTAGACGAAAATAATTACAATGAACTGTTCTCGTCTTGTATTAAATCTGGTTTTGCTTATCCTGATAGACCAACTATTGTGGCCTTGAATTAATCCTTGTTAAGTAAATGTCTACAATATGTTCGTCTTGGTGATGTAATTGATGCATGGGTATCGCAGATTCAAGAAGTAATAAAAAGCTGGATGCAACTACGGCAGTCTGGGCAAGAGATCAGCCAGAAGTCATGATCATGGCGCTCGGACTTGCATACCTCTGCCAACATTCTAGACAAATTGAAAGCAAATAAAATACTGAAAAATCGGTGAAAATTCGTCTACAAATATTGTTACTTCCTTTGAAATTCAATTTTTTCTCTTCTCCGCAGAATATATGGAGAAAAAAAAACAAACTCTATCTGAAACAAGTCACCCCCAAATTTAATAACCTTCCCGGGCCAATTGCCCATCCTTCCACAAAATTTATTTGAGTTCATTGAGAGCTTTTGGAGATTCTGTGACAGACACATTTGGGGATAAATATACTTTTTCTTACTTCGTAAACTGATATTGTCAACTTGACTTGCAGGATTAATGAAAAAAACTTAAGTCACATGTGCCGAACGTACGACTTTATCAGTGACCTAGATACAATGTCTATCAGCAACGTAATCATCATCATCATCATCATCATCAAATACGGTCTTGGAAGTGTCGGCAGCCTTGTAGATAACAGTACAGTAATTGTGAAAAGAGTTGATCAATGAATATATTACTTGGTGGGGCGGTGATCACAAAAGTCTGAATTTTCAAAAGAAACGAGTGAATGCTGCCGGAAACTAAGGAATCATTTTAACATAAACATACATTGTAAATTACCCCCCCCCCTTGCCCCCACAAACACTAAAACCATTTGAGGGAATTTTTTAAAAAAATGAAAGATACTTCTTTATTTTATTTCATTTTATTTTATTTTTTTAATTTGAGTAAATATTGGAATTTTCCGGCCTTCCTGCTCCATCAGTACGAGCTACACATTGGCTGACAGGCTGGTTGACTAACCTAGAAACTGAAGATACCTTTGCTTTGGTCGGCTGTTCCTTGCAGTATAAGTAACATTTAAGCAAGTCCGTCTAAAAACGTTCTCCATTCTATACTAGACATCAGCTCAAAGGCTTGTACTGTGGCTATCTGGCTTCTTCCTTTAAAATTCCTAGGACATAAATACACCAGAGTTTTTCTCTCTTTTTTTAAATATATATATATATATGTAATGTATCACTCTGGTGGATTGGGAATATATGCATGAGTAAATACATCGCTTAAATTCAACCTTACTGAAGCGAAGGTTTCGATCCTACCTTGTGGGACAATGGATAGTCTCTAGCCACACTGAAGAGTTGTTATACAACGAAACAGCTGTCAGTGGATGACTAATATATATATATATATATATGTGTGTATACATATATATATATATATATAGAGAGAGAGAGAGAGATTCATAGCAACATTATTCAGTTTTTAGATTTATGAGAGCGTTTATCCGTTCATATATCGAACTCTTGACTTGTGAAAAACACAATGTGTAGAAATACGAACACTTCTGAACCTAACAGAAATTAAACAGAGTGGCCACCGAATGAAATGAGATGTGTTGAGGGTGTTATTCGGGTTTCTCTCCACCGTGTGGGTTTGGTATTCAATAGACTAGGGCAGGCTCGTCTAAATAGCGCTCCCATTTTGTGTGGGTTCGAATCCTAACAAAGACACTGTATTAATTTCCTAATCAACGCCCACTAGCGAAAGTAAATTGGTCCGAGTAAAACTTGGTTCCCAAATACTTCAAATATATATATATATATATATATATATATATATATATATATATATATATATCGCTGTATTATGTTGAAACTCTATCCAGATTGATCCCCCGTTATTACACAGTCAATATATCATTTAGCCTCGACAATGTTAATAGAATAAACATTTTGAGAAAATGGAGCTGTTACAGGAATCGAACCGGTGGCCGATAGTGTATTGGTCTAAACCAAATGCGCCAAGATTATTAGGCATAAAATCTTGAAGCCCCAAAGTCAATAGACGTGGTTGTGCAGCGATCATCGAGATGGTGTAAAACAAACAACTAAACTTTTGAACAATGGATGCATTTTGATTTTTTTGCATCCATCGCACATGATATTTCATTCGAAGCTGTGAACGGTTTATTTCTCGAAATCGACCACAGAACTCCAGGGTTCCGCGTTACCCAGTTTGACAAACACAGATCTTGGCTAAAATATAAACAACCTTAATTTTCTTATATAATACGCCACGTGTATGTCTGTATTTTGTCTGTAACATTTGTCAATGGAATTAGCTATCAAATGCTACTTATAGAGTTGTCTCCCTTATTCATTTATTTATTTATTCATTAGCGCAAATGCATAGAAAAACCTTGGTTTATTCTAGCTAAATATAAACAAGAAATTGCAGAGCAGGTGTGTGTGTGGGGGGGGGGCAACTGCCCTCTCCTGCCCGATCCAATTTGGGAAAACCCTTTTAATTTTCGTGCAAATCTGAGTAATTCGAATGAAACCTTGTAGAATTTGGGACAAATCGGAGTTGTTCGGACAAAACCCTGTGAAGTTTGGGGGCAAATCAAGCACCCTGTCACCCTTAACAAAACACTTCCAATACGCCCATGAGAGCAATATGTTTTACTTTTTGATATTTATATGTACAGTGCGATTGCAAAATTATTTTTAAATGACACCGTCATTTTTTGACAGCGTGGGTAAACTAGTTGTGTGATAATTCAAACTGGAGCTAACTTGAACTGCTCTAGGTGACAGTTGCGTAAAAAAGGCATATCATAATATTGAAATAACGTCCGATTAGGTTTACACGCACTCCAACTGCCCACCCACCATGCCCCTGAAAAGTTTGTTGCACAAACACAGCGTATAGACTCGCACCTACGCACAGGCTGATATATAATCAGTTTCTCTCTTATCTTGTTGCCCTAAACCTGGCCTGTGATTTACGTATCATATACTCCCCCCACACTCACCTTTCCCGGATCAAAGAGATAAATATCCGGATTTATCACCAGTGAGACGAGTGATCTGTCTGTATTGACTGAATTTTCTTTAGTTTGGCACAAGTCATGCATGTAGAGCCCACACTAAGGCAGGGTTTTTTCTTTACTATTTCACCCCACGATTAATCTACATGAAACCACCAAGTGCGCTTTAAAGAATAATATTCAGAGTGATAGCTAAAGGGGCCCGTTGAGGGCTCCCCTCCAACATTAAGCGAAATTTGATGAGAAAGGAAAGAATGCAACAAATAGACATTCACTCTATCACTATTATTGGCGAAACAAAATCCAAAGGTTGAATCATTAATAATGTAATTCATGAATGTACAAATATATCCTTGTTATTCTATAATATCAGCAGAAATGGACTAGAACTTTGCACCCTCACTTTTATTAGGGCCCCAGGGGCGTTTTGAAATAGCCCTTCTCCTTAGCTTCACCTGTGCGTAGATTGTATAAGAACTACCAAGCAACTAATTGAAATGTATTTTCTACAATGAAAACAAAACGAATCTTTCATCTAAAGGTTAAGATTCACAAAAAACAGAATGGCTAAAAATTCTGAAAAATTCCGATCAACAAGACCTTTGTTTCTTCAGGAAATGTGTTGGTTTTGGGAAAAATTGATTTTTCAAGATTCTAATGAGATTTTATTTTTACAAAGTGAGTATAATGTTAAACTAGGCCCTTATTCTCCGTCTGTTGTACCGAAAGAAAACGACATACTTATTGAACGAAATCGCATGGAATTACTAATGAAAAATTCGACAAAACAGTGTTAGATTTGGGGAAAAACCGTGTTTTATAAGGGGCAAAACAGTGTTAGATTTAGGGCAAAACAGGGTTAGATTTTGCGTAAAACCGTGTTAGACAGGGGGCAAAACCGTGTTAGATTAGGGGCAAAACCATGTTAGACTAGGGGCAAAACCGTGTCAGATTTGCAGCAAAACCGTGTTAGATTTTGGGCAAAACCTTGTTAGATTAGGGGCAAAACCGTGTTAGATTTCGGGTAAAAGAAGCCTTTCGTCCCAGTGTACACATGCATCTATCCATTTCTTAAAGTAGACTAAGATTTTTAAAAAATGAAATAGATTTTATTGTATTATAGAAATAAAACCCCAGAAAGTCAGCATGGCATCGAAATACCCAGTTCTGGGGGCAAAAACTCACTTGTGGCAACACTGGTTCAGTGTCATTCACGCTCATGTCTTTAGAACAGAATTTTATTCACCCGTGACTAAATTTCCTCACGTTTTCATCTTATTCTCCATTGTTCATAATGCATTATCCATTTTCTATCACAATGAAAAAGCATAAACTAACTCGTTTCTCAGATGTTTATTTTATTCATGTATTTTAAAATCCTAATAAATATAAAGAAAACCAGGAGTAACAAAAATAACATGGAAAACTGATAAAATTGTTTCTAGTTTACATAAAGTTAGCAAACAATAATCTCAGAACATGAAATTAATATGTTTTAAGGAATAACTAGCTGAAAACCAGCCCTATCGAAGGTTTACAGGTAGTTTCTGCGGCAGGCTTCTGCTTCCCAGGAGAACTCTGGCTCCCCCGAGAGGGTTGAGCAGATATTCTGTTACTCACCCCTTTTCCACCTCCTAACAAATGATCAACTTTCTGTATGCTGGCTGAAACAATCTTTAGTACAGCTGTTAGCAGGATACTATTTAGACATGACCATTGCTCCAAACTCCAGGGACAAACACATGACCAACGTTTTCAAAACATTGATTGCTGCTTAAAGCTGGATTTGTTGGCTGGATACTTTTCGGGCGTGGACGCTACTAAACACGAAAAATTATGTGTATATATTCTGGATACGATCTAAAATATGTGCTGTAGGAAGATCAAGACTTACTGAATCCGATTATGTTTTTATTGTTTATCTGGGAAACGCAGTTCTCGTGTTATAAGGGCATAAGCATACATACATACATATATACATACATACATACATTACTACTTTAAGTATATAGATGTTTTCTAATCATAAATGTTTGCCACCAAATATTGTTTTTTTTACTATAGAAAATGTAAATGTTTGCGTCTAATCTAAGTTATTCGCACTTAGGGTTTCATTCATCCTTCATTTATCCCTCTTGATTCATTCAGCCCTAAATTAATTTCCTTCGCCAGTTTGAGAAACACTGTACAGATGAACGCACTCATAGTAGTAATGGTCTGCTAGGTTAGTCTGCTAATCACAACATCACGGCGAAGTAACCCCCTCCCTGCTGAGACTTACATAATAATTTCTGGAGACATCTTACTATCATCTCAATGAAATTGGAGAAATCTCTGTACGTATGCATAGAAATAACTCGACAACTGACCATTGTACGAAGTCGATATACGCCGGATGTATCATTTAGCACAACAGGCATTATACAGTGTCGAGTTTGAAGTGGTTTGGATCAGCGGTTCTCGAGAAACCTAATGCGCCGCAAATATTCGACAATTGGCCAGTGTACGAAGTTGACATTCGTTGTTTGCACATAAGGCAATGCTGAGTCGAGTTGATTTTTTTGTTTTTAATCAACGGTTCCCGAGAAATTTAATGAAAATGAATTAAAAATTACGGATTCAAAGTCTTTTATCTAAAATTTAGGTATAAAATGTCTGAATTGGTAGCATAAGAGAAGTGATTGAAATACATCGAAGCCATAGTTTTGTACGACGGACAGAGATTATTTTACCTGACAATTTTGGCAGGCTACTCCACGCACCATAAGGTCCAACCCCTTCCAAACATGCACTACCCTAGTTTTAGTAAAATAATCCACCCTCTCTCTCTCCCCACCTTCTCCCGTATCATTCTCAATTAATTTATATGGCAATTCTCTTAAGCGCTCACAGATAATATAAAAAAATGATGAAGATAGTATGTTAAGCTGGGTCATCCGAGGCTGGGGTAGACAAAAGCCAAGATGTCGATGGATCTTCTTCAAGGCTGACTGTCGGCAGGCAACCCTTCCTCTTTTGCTGCAAGATGATCTTCCTGCCCGTTAACATTATCTATCACAGCCTGTTGATATAAATAATATCACTTACTTATGTGATTAATATTCATCACTGAATTAGTTGCATTGACAACGACGCAGATCACACTAAATAAATGTTGCTTGGAGCAATCCGTTTCATTGAGATTTTGGATTCAGTCTGCATCGTTTTCATTCAATCTTTATTTCCTTAACATTCACTATGTTTAATACCTATAAAATCTGTGATTTCTTTTTAATTCTCACCTTTCTTCCATTCTTTCGTTATTTTCTGTCGTTCTTTCTCTTTCAAAAATATCAATGTGCCCTTTCTTTCTTTTTCTGATCTTTTCTCCCGTTTTCTCTCGCAGTTTTACACCCTTTCCCTTCTTGCCCTTTAGGCATTCACATAGGAACAACTTCATCGCTTCGTTCTTGTCCCTCTTTAGTTCAAATCTTTCTCTAACAAAAGCCGGTTACGTCTGTCTGTCTGTCTGTCTGTCTTGTCAAATAATCCGTTCGGCAAGAGGAGAACAAACAAACTTTGTAAGGAGCGGCGGCAGGTTATCAGCGCTACTACAGGAGTGCACAGGTGAGGCTGTTCGTAGTCAGGTATATATGTATATCTAGCTATCCCCCCTCACTCTCTACTAACCACTTCTCCAGGGCAGACCACCAAATCACCTGATTGCCGTCCGTAATGCTTCTAGGATCTTTTACCGCTAACATTTTATCAGTATTGCCAAGGAAACACATAAACAGGAATGGCGTACACACATACACACTCTCTCTCTCTCTCTCTCTCTCTCTCTATATATATATATATATATATATATATATATATATACATACATACATATATATATATATATATACATACATACATATATATATATATATATATATATATATATATATATATATATATATATATATACATATATATATATATATATAGAGAGAGAGAGAGAGAGAGAGAGAAATATCTATCTATTAACGCTCTATCATGAAATATTGTGCACCATTACCGTAGATAAAGCAACCCTTATAACATTAAAGCTATATAAAATCTTGAAAGCTTTACAGCTTTGAACACTGAACTTAAAAAAAACTTTTTGAAGGATTTCTTTGTGTCACCTCAGTCACCCATTTCCCAATATCTGTCAATGCAGTTTATGTCATTTTCAAAAGGGTTTTTCCCTCTTTCAAACACACACACACTTTTATATATATATATATATATATATATATATATATATATATATATATATATATATACATAGTCATGAACTTCAGGTTTACATGTATGACATTACAAAAAAAATGAAAATGAAAAATGAAAATGAAACAGAAAAAAGATTGGAGCTTTACGTGCTTTGCAACTTGCAAACAAACTTATCACTTTGTTGATTTAGTTTTGATACACAATGTACCGGAATCTATTGGGCGTTCTTGAGTCATTGATGACCTTGAAACATTCTTAATTCTTGACAAACCACTGAATGATTTCTCAGCTGGTGCTGTTCATACAGGTTGTCTACATAATATTATTAGTGCAATTACTACTTTCAGAAATAATGATTCTAGTTTTCCAGTTCTAATTTGATTTATCAACTGCATTGAAGGAAGATTATTTTTACTCAACTCATCAGAGTATATTGTATTGAGTTGCAAGATTTCATCAAATATTTCATTGCCGATATCTCCTTCATATTGCGCCCTCAATATATCCAGCTAAATTTTTAAACATTTCGTTTGGTTTGTCCATGAATGTCCACAAAATGTTGAATAATGAATTAACATCTTGTACAGAAAAGAAACGCGTGTCAAATAGATGACATTAAAACACTTTCTAAGGTATCCATATAGATATCATAAAAACTCTACGACGAAATACTTCTCCTGGTTTTGAATTTTCAAAACCATTATTACTACACGAAACATCTGAAAACCTGATTGTTTTTTTGTTGTTTTTTTGCATCGTCTTTCTGTGCCAGATGCAAGTTCTGGACATCCTGCAAATCTTCAAAGAGACCAGATGGCCATCTTCCACATCGATCGCCGCTGGACGATGTTGTAACACCGTACTTTTAAAGTTAATGGCAGTTAATATTTTCCACCTAATAGATGACATTAAAACACATTCCAAGGTATCCATATAGATTTCAATAACGTTTAGATCTGATGGTGTCAAATTTTATTGTAGCACTTGATTTATTGCTTTCTTTGCTGCATGTTATTCTTGTACAAATGGTTTGACACTCTCCTCTCTTGTATACCAACGGGTAGTACTCATAGATTGTAGAGAACTATCTTGGTTTTCCAATAATTTTCCAACGTCGTGAATTACTATCGAAAATGTTGAATACTGTCTGTACAATCGAAAAATTGCGATCACTTAGGGACAACTGCTGGATTCACTGGAAATAAATGTAAGCTACGACGTGTGAATGGCTAAAATAGCATCAGGATTAACATGTAAAATCCGTGATTGTTTTCCTTCATATATTCAATTCATGTTGGATCCATTATCGTAACCTTGTCTTTTACAATCACTAATTGGTGTTTCCCAGATTGTTTATTATTGAATTAGCCAAAGCTTCTGCAGTCTTTTTTCAGTGCAGTCAGTAAATTCAAACGATCTCCCAAAAACTTCATAATTGTTATTGACATAAATATAAGGCAATATAAAGGTTTGTTCCAAATGAACCGAATCTGGTGTGATATCTACAATGATTGTAAAATATGTTGCTGTTTCTCTTTCCATTAAAATTTTATTTACAGCATGTTTTGCACGACATGATACAAATTCATTTTGCATATCTGACAACAAATAATGAACTTACAGCCAATTCTTTACATTTAGAGAATTTTGCACTTTTCTCAAATGATTTGCTCGTGCTAGGTTGTAATGACTAATAACTTCAAGCATACCCAAAAGCAACCCATTGTTTGGATAATCAATTTAGTTAGATGAATCCCTGGAAGGCAATTTACGAATAAAGTTACGTCAAAATCATTTTTCGGAAATTTTCCAGGTTTCATTTTCATTTTCATTTGTTTCGTAGTTTCATTTTTCAGATTATGTTCTAATTTTCTCCATTCTACGTAATAAGTTTTGTGATTTACATTATTTTATACGCAGGAAATCTATGGTATAATTCATTCTAACCTCTATTCGATCCTAAATTGATATCTTCGCATGACATTGATGTAGACGACAATGACATACTGGCCAATAAGCGACAAAGGAGATAGAATAATGACTCATAGCTTTGACTGCAAACTAACCAACTAATCACGAGAAACATTTACAATATTGTTTGATTTACTTTTTAAAACATAAACAGGAAATGGATTTTCAACAATATCATTCGGTAAAACTGAGGTCCTCGTTCTACTGCTCCTCTCACTTGGATGGTGAAATATTCATGGATAGAAGACTTAGGTCTCATGCTAATAAATTAATATTATTTTCTCTATCAACTTCTGCTTCTACTTAATTTCCGTCACTTAGAAATTGTTCTGCTGTACTGCCAGAACTTTCTTCATAATTCAAATTTATTTCCCTCTCTGTAACTTCAGCTTTAGTCTGACGGAGAGACGAAATGGTAAATTCCAGATTTTCCAGGCTTTGTCTCCCTGCTGCTGTTCCTTTCTCCCTTCTAATAGCGTTCCTTTCACTTTGGGGTTCCAGATCAATGATGGTAACTGATCGTTGTTGAAGAACAGCATTCTGAAAATATGAAATAAACAAATTCAAGAAATCGTTGAGTGTGAAGAGGCAGATAAGGAAACGGGTCTGGAAACAGAGTAGATTGCAATTGATTAAACATTAAAAATGATTATTTTATTTGATATCTATCATTTAATGTGATTTATTCAAGTACTCTTTTTTTATCAATTTATTATCATCAGTTAAGTTAGATGAACCTCTAAAAGGCAATCCACGTTTGAATGAAGTTACATCAAGAAAACATGAGTATCATGAAAACTCAACGAAAAATAAACTTATCTAAGTATTCCTCCCACATTTCCATCAGCATTTGCGCAAATATTGATATAAAAGGATAAATAATGATTTTTCAAAAACTTTTATTTCATCAGAATATTTATCTCAGAATTTCGTCAAAATGTATGAGAGTGTTCCTCGGAAAACTTGTAAATATCCACTTTGAAACCTTTCGTTCTTTAATTTTTTCTAAAATCATCTTGAAAACTTCAACAGCGTCACATTTCATTATTTTTCTATTTATTTATACGGTTATATCCATTCTCACCCTTTAATTTTCTTTCCCTTTCGATCACCCATAGATGATAACTCAATTGACAAATTCAATCCGCATCCAATGATTGATAAAATTTTAGTTAAAGAAAATAAATTACGTCTGTCCCCCAAACTGGTTTGATTTTCATGATCACTGAACAACATTAGCTCTTTCGACAAATTGATACCCAATGTTCAGTGAACGGTTTTCTTTTTTTTTCTTTATGAACGCGGATGCCCTGGGAGGTGTTTGACCTGGTAACTTATATCTGATCTACTTGATTGGGTTGGGGTGATTTTCGTCTGATTTTAGATTCTATTCACCCTGCAAAAGGGTTTACAAAATAAGCCTATAAATTCATTGGAATGACCTCGGCTGCGGAAATCTTTAGTAAAGGCGAAAGATTTATCCTCCATTCCTGACCGGAAACCTGAGTACCTGTTTACTCGCGCTCTCACGGGGGATAAGATGTGAAACAAAGTCGAGTTTAACATTGGATGGAATACCCTCAAAAATAGCTCCAACTGACGCAACCAGGTTGCGAAGGCAATGAGACAGCACCACCCCGTGGCACCTATTCATTTACTCACCCTACAGAGCAAAATGCGACACATGGTCAAGCTTAACGTGGCTCCAGAATTAACGCCATGAAACAGAATCAATGCCAAAAGGCCAGAAAGAAGAGACCGCAAGAAAAGGGTGTGTGTATAAAGCCAGATTCCTTTGAGATCGTTGTTCATATGCTCTAGCAATGTGTTAGCACGGATGATATTTTCGACTGTTTTCATAGATATTCTGCTTAGTTATCCACATAATACTTACTTTATTCGTTGCTTGTAAAATATTAGAATGAGACTCGTTGAAAGGCTTCCATCAAAATTACATAATCTTTACAAACAATCAGGTTTTTATGCTTCTTTGTTAGCAAGCGACAATTGACCTTTCACCTTTGCGCTTCTGTTCTCTCGAAGATGACAGCCGATCAGCCTAACTTCTTTCATTTTCTCAAAAGCCCCTAAGAGTGTTTTGAAAATTCAAAGGTCTTGTCACGGATTCTTTTGGTTTTAGATTGATTATTTTAAATTTATTCATAGAAAAAGTTACTGATAAGTTACTGATGATAAATTTCTTTAAAAAAATTAGGAAAACCTATCCCGAAATGAAAAATTCCGATATCAAAATTTTCTGTGTTCAATCCATAAGTCCTTCGTTTATCAGTTCTGAGAAAAATTCATTTTTCAGGGAGAGGCATTCAAAATGTAGCAATAATGCTAAAACTGGACCGTTAAAACTATAGAATCTTAGTTAAATAAGAAAATGAAGACGGCTTTGAAACTGCCCAGACCTCAGCAGTTCTGGGATCTGCGAAGATACTGAAGAAATCACTGTCACTCTATCTACTGCAATAATCAACAGGTGCTTTGTGCCACTGAGAGGAATTTTATAAGGCAGGGCTGTTTTCTTCAAAACTCTGCCCCTATATACACTGCACAAATACCCTCGTCACGTAACCATCCTGTTTTCATCTCCTCTAACCCCTTCATCACGCTATACTATATTCACCCACCGGTAAACGATAGTCAACTTATTTTATTAATGGACATACCGAATGGGAATGGACAAGAAGTTTCGATGCACAGCCATGATAAAAAAAAATCCCTAACACACACACCTCAGAGACACAGCTACAAGTGCTCAGACTTTCTTAAAGACCTGTGTAGAAAGATTGGGCAGCGCCAAATTTCAAAAGCGAATGGGTCTGGCCACTGTAAATTTATATATATAAAGAAGAAGAAGAAGAAGAAGAAGAAGAAGAAGAAGAAGAAGAAGAAGAAGAAGAAGAAGAAGAAGAAGAAGAGCTATAACCTGGAAGAGAAAAACAACAGCGATAGAAAGTGTGCATGAATGAGTGGGAATGTGTGTGTGAGAGAGAGGGAGGGCAAAAAACGATGGAAGGAAAGAGAGTTAGTCAGTCCCCATCCCAGTCCCAAGACACTGAAAATCAGTTGTTTTTTCCCTCTTATAAGTTCATTGGAGTAAATAAAACTTGTTTAGAAGAACGAAGAGGGTGAATTTCGCACGATCCATTCTGACCATCCTATAATGACGAGCACAACAAACGGAAACTGAACAGGATCTTTGACAATAAAACTGGGCAACTGATGACCCCCCCAGCTCACTGAGATAGTTGAGAGCTTTAAAATCGCTATTCGAGCCCTTCTGAAAGCACGAACAGCCTAGCCTAGGATTAAGTTACATCTAGGCCGCGCAACCAGTTCTTGGGATATTCATAAATATATAAATCCCTTTGAACATCTTTTGAGTCACAGTAATTTCTGAATTATTGATTTGCATTACGTAAATGAAATGAACTAATGAACCATAAAATCTGCGTATAGGATCTTCAGTTGAAATATACATAGAAACATCCTTAATGCTTCAAGACTGAAAAACTTCCTACATTGAGAAAAGACAAAAACAAAATTCAACAACATCTTTAAGCTTTCCAAACTTGATATGTATGTGTGTGTGTGTGTGTGTGTGTGCAAGTGTGCATGCACACGTGTATTGACGTGTATAAATGTCAATGATTCATATATCTGCTTCCGAATCCTTGCCAGATTCGAACATTAACCTATTACAAACAAACTTCATCAGAATTGTTTCAGCTACAAATGAAACGTTTGCAATACGTCCGACGTGTGACAGCCACTGATAGTTTCCACTTGCAATTTTTCAAACATGGGAAGGTCTTCAACAATCAAGCATTAGCTTAAAACGCCTCCGGATAATTCATTAGTTCCAGGGCCCCATAATTCTAGAATAAATGGACTTGTTTCTGAAAAATAGCAGAATCTGTGGGTTGTTATTTTGCTAAATGACTTTTATTCTAAAGTAGTATACTGCTCTAAAGATGGTGAAAAGCTGCAATTATTATTATACTAACCAAATAGATGGATATGTGGATTGGATAGATCGATAGATAGATATGAACTGAGATTTGAACCAACAGACACGTGCATCTACTGCCATATGTTGTCGGCTGATTCTCTGTATTAAGTCATCTGTGAAGCCCAAAATCTTTGAAATAGCGGAAACTCCGCTTGGTGTTTGGCAGGAGGCATCGCATTACATTTAATGAATGGCAGAAATAAATTATGGCATTCCATTGAAGTTAATTTTAGTTTTTTCCCATCATCATCATCATCATCATCATCATCATCATCATCATCATCATCATCATCATCATCATCAACATCATCATCATCATCAATTTCCTCCTTTTACTCTTCTCCCTCTCTCTCCTCTGCCTTTGCCTTCGTTTGTCTCTTCCTCCTCTTCTTCCTTTCTTCTACATCTTCGTCTTCTTTCTTTGTAGCTTTGATACATTTAAATTAACTCATGAACTGCGGCAGGTGACTAAGAGGAAGTTATCCATTGTAAGATAAAATCTCTCGTCCGTTGCAAGATAATCCATTTCAAGCTCTGACCCGTCACAAAGAACAGAGTTGCCATCAATCACAATAAAACAGAGATTCTATAGAGTTTGCCAACGAACTGCAATGACAGAAATATCCGTCATCCGAAATTAATTGATACTCTTCTTCACGACTTATTGCTTACTTGTCTGCTTTATTTGCCCTCCTCCTCCTCCTCCTTCTTCTTCATCATTCTTTTTTCGCCCCTTTTCTTATATATATATATATATATATATATATATATATATATATGTGTGTGTGTGTGTGTGTGTGTGTGTTGTGTGTGTGTGTGTGTGTGTATCTAGGTGCTTGACGTAATTAAATTCCTCTGATGTCGTTGTCATATCCGGTCTGTTCAGGTAGCAATTATTTCACGATTACAAATGGCAATTTCATCTTTAGAAATGCGATCAAAAAACCTTCTTAACTCAACGTCCCATCTATAAAAATAGGTATATGTTTGTATGGGGGTCGTTCTTTCCCTTCTATGTCATCATCTCATTCTTCGTTTATTTATTCTTAACTTCTTTCTTCCTTCGGTTCATATTTCCCTCTAACCTTAACGCACACACACATTTTGCAACAAGCGCACAAAGGAAAATAATGTGCGCACTAAAGTTTAGTTACCAAAAATAATGAAGTAATTAATAATTATGATAAAAATTTTATGTAAGTATTAGTATGATTATTGAAAAGAGTCTCTTAGCTATCTCTGATATCTATTCAAACGTTTTTTTCTGTTGTTATTTTGTACAATTCTGTGTCATATACTTTGTAAGTCTGAATAAACTGTGCGATGGGTGGAGATTTTCACGTTGAGCATCTGAAAAGTTTGTCAAGTAGTTTTCTGATTAAATGTGTTTTGATTGAACAATTTCCTGCAATTTCAATGGGTGATAGTGATTGCTGAATTGATGGATGTCATTACCGATCATGAGTTGATCATGTGTATAAGACGAGTTCAGAATTGAACAGAAATTTCGGGAGATCAACTGACTCGAATATAAGCCGAGTCCGTTATTTTGCCTCATTGTGGTCATGAGAGATATTCTCTTTTTATGAATACACTGTTAACACCACTTGTCAGCTGTCACCGAAATATGAATTTCTTTTATTTTCGACATATTGATCGTTGTTTTCAGGTCATCAAAGGGAAATTCTTATCAAGAATGACATATCCGCCAAAAAAATGATTTTAAAAAGAAATCACGCAATAAGCATTGTATATTGATAACAAAATATTTCATACAAAACCATGATGAAGATTTGAGTAAAAATAACGGACAATATCACTCGCTAATATGGATGCGTTCTATTGACGCTGTAGTATGAGTCGAACTGGTGATTTTTAGTCGAAGAAATCCTCCCAATATCAAATGAATGCAGCAATTCATTTTGACATTGTATACATTGAAATAAGAATAAAATCTTAATTAGATACTTTATTTCGTAGACTGTAATCTTGTATTATGTTTAGAACATGCTTATACAGTTTTAGCAGCCATGATAAATGGGCTGCGCGCGCAAATTATCTTTAAAAAAATTCAAGTTCATGTTTGAACAGGCTTTCAATTTGTACATCCTTTTGTCGTAGGGAAAAAATGCATGACATGAGATTTTTGTGCACATTGATTCCTAAAAATTAATGGCAACATTACCCTCGTTTAACTTTCTAATAACCTTTCCGATCATTTCTACAGCCCACTCTTTCTACCCCGCCACGCCCCGTTTTTTCTCACCTGGGTAAATATCGCTTTTTAAAAATGGTACCCAGGCATAGCTGCATTTTCATACACTCTTTTTCATATGAAGTACGGGAAAGGGTTCTTCAGTGCGCATGTGCGAACGAAGCTCTCTGAGTTCTTATGATCTCTTAATGTGCAAATTAGTGGAAACACACGCAAACAAAATGCACACAAAATACACACAATACGCTGACAATACGTATATGACAGACACAGCACATTATATAAATAATACACACATTACACACACACACACACACATTACACACACAATAAACTCACAATACACACTCATTACAAACACACAGAATACAAACACACACACACAATACATACACATTACATACACACAAAATACTTTAGGTCAAAATTACGCTGAAATCCCTTGTTCTCATTCGAGCAGCGTCGACATTGATCCTTGATCAGAACTTAGATGGGGAACAGCTTTGGAAAATCAGCAACCGTCAGCGTGCACTGCACAAATTGAGAAAAACACGAAGCAGCGAATGTATTTCTATTTTCATCTTCTACAAAAACAGTTTTTTTCCGACGATTGAACTCTTCTTAGTGTTTCTGTTGTTAATACGGTGTTTCGGACGTTCCATTCTACGGCTTTCTCCAGGTTTACTGTCCGAATGTGATGATTTTGCACTCGAAGGTGGGAGCAATATGGCCGAGTGGAATACGGCACAGAGAGTAAAGTAGGTAAAATAGCGTACGTTGGAGTGAGTGCGTCCACTTCGGATGCTTGTTGCCTCACAAGTTTATTTCGCCTGTCGCACACCTGGGTCGAATAAGTGATATGTTTAGCTCAAACAGAGACAAGTGAAACTGTAGCCAGCATAAGGGCACTGCTCTAGTTTTTGCACTTGAACCAAAGCTGTTCCTTGCACTTTCACACCGTCGTACAAAATGCATGGGTTCATGGGTAAAAATTTGCACCAGTTATAAATAGGGGCATGAAAAAGTCTCTGGTTATAAACACTTCCATCTTATCTGGCTCTTGTCTAGAGGGCCTCGATGAAGAATCCAGACCTGATTACCGACTTGTAAATATAAGAGGCATCTATTGACAAATGTGCAGGAAATGGGTTTTTTCACACATTTGGGTGCGTGCGTGCGTGCATGTGCTCACGCAACACACATGCACGCTAGTAAAATCTCGACTACACAGTACACACGCCCAAGTGGTGTCATTCACTTCAACCGCTCTAATTTACCCATAGCTGGAGGCGAAGAGATGAATCCCCGCCTTTCCTAAGGGCATTAATGCGAAATGAATGCCAACTGTCCCAATTGGAGTTTGACCTCGGCTCACCCCTACCATTTTCTGAGCCGTTATCTGCTCGGTCACCCAGCATCTCTTTTGGTTGCTATACATTCAGCATTGCTTTGCATAAAATAGAAATATACGTAATATCCACACCTCACATAAATGAATCACCGTACGTATACCAGAATTAATTATCTGCTAAATCTATCTAAGAAAAACTCTAGATTATCTTATCTAAAAAAAATTGATCTTTTATTTAAAATCATCTAAATTATCTAAAAATAGATCTTACACCTAAAAGTCTCTTTTAAAAATGGCCCAGAATGTCCGCAGAGACTCTAAAGAGACCCATTTTGGAAAAAAGAAAAAGAAAAAAAAAACTTTTTAGCTGTTGCCTAGTGGTGCATTCATGGAATTTTTCAAGATTGTGACCCCCCAAAAATCTGACCAGGAGTTCCCGAGGACACAAACAGACACTTTAATACAGTAGCCCACTTAGCTGGTTGGTCCAGCCATTTGTTGGCTACGGTGATTCAATAAATAAAATCGTAAAGCGCGCCAATTCTTAATCGCTTTACCTCAACTGAAGTCTTACATCACGTGCTGACGCGACGCCGAGGGCGAAAACACAATTGGCGCGTATTTCGACCCGAAAGTTTTCTTCTCTTTTTTTTTATTTTCATTTTATTTTTTTTTTCATTAATCGCTTTTAATGTCTACAGGGGAAAATGTAATTATAGACACTGATGTACAAGTAACCAGGTGCCTACTTTGGGGGCTGAAGTAGTTTCATTTTCCCAAACCTCAGGCAGTGGTTCAAGCCCAGGTAATGAAAACAGGGTAATGAACGCTGATTTTCAAGATAGGCAGACTTTCATCACTTGGTTGATGTATCAGACTAAGTTTAGGAATATTATGCTTTAGATTAAAAACGAAGATTTTTTTTTCTAATTCAACTCTTTAATCCTCCAGCCTCTATATTATACGCCATTTGTGTCTTCATACTTTTGGCTGTAATATTTGTCAGGGGAGATATGTATGAAATGCTAATTATAGAGTAGACAGCTAAATATACTCTTTTTTCTTGAAAATGCGTAAAAAAATCCGGTTTAATTCGGATTAACAAGACTAACATTGTTGTGTTGCAAGTGACCAATTAGAAGGTTCGCTAAAAATCTTGAAACCTATTTTAGGGGAGAAAACACCCCCTCCCCAAAAAAAAGCTTCTCGCTTACTCAATGAGGGGAGATTGTGTGCAAAATTTCAATTTTCTCTGAACGGTTAGGCCTGAGCGAAATTCGCATAGAAAGACAGAGACAGAAACAGACAGACAGACAGACAGAGACAGAGAGATGTCAGAGCATATGGATAACCTAAACCAAGCAACAGTAAGTAAACCGGTTTATTGTGAGTAAAAATGCGGAGCTACATTTTTTTCTGACATATTCAAGTATAATGCAACTACAAAATTATTTGAAAACTGATGTCGTTTTTCAGTGAGACTAAACCAGTAATAATAGAAATTTCTTTTCTCATAAGTTCAAAGAGAAAACTTCTTTTACTTTCTTAAAACACTTTCAGTGTTTGACTTATAATCGGTGCATCCGTCTACTTGTAAAATCTTTTGTCACCATAAAATGATATGTTGTGTATGTTGATGGGATAATGTGTGGCTCGTATAGTAGAGGAACGGGTTGGGGAACAAAATCAAGAAAAGGAGAGAGAGAGAGAAGTGGCAGGAAGGGAAAGATAGAGAAAGGAAGTAAGACAAAGAGAGAAATATAATAAGAGGAAGATATAGAAAGACAAAGAGGGAAGGATAGAGAAAAAAGGAGTAAAGATAACGATAAGGAAGGAGAGAGAAAAACAGGAAGATAAGGATGAAGAGACTAAGGTGGAGAGAGGGTTGAGGAGAGAAAGGTAGAGAGAGAAGAATACAGAGAGATAAGGAGAGAGAGGTACAGAGACATGGAAGAAAAGATAGAGGGAGAAAAGTAGAGATAGGGATAAAGACAGAGGGGTGGAGAGAGAATGATAAGGAGAGACGCTTAGGCGTTGAGTCGTTCGGATGATATTCTGTTTCGTGTATGTGTATATGTGTACGTGTATGTGTGCGTGTGTGTGTGTGTCTTGTTTTTTCCCTTCCCACTTGACCTCCTTCCGCGATCCTATTGCTACCAAGCCCGTTATTCCGGCAAAGGATCTTGAGAAGACAAACACTGCAACATGGACAGGGTCATGGTAAACACGTTAATTTCATTTTCATGGGAAAACAAGGAGAATTAGTGAGACGATAGATGAAGAGAGCGGCTGAAAAGAGAAATGCAGAAAAAATGACAGAGAAAGGAGAGAGAGAGAGAGAGAGAGAGAGAGAGAGAGAGAGAGAGAAAGCTAAAACAAAGATAAGTTGTGAAAAGAATGTAAGAAAGAAGAAAGAAAGAAAAATTACCTCGAGCGTGTACGTCGTAGATAGATAGACACAGAGAGAAAGGATCTATTGTGAGCCACTAAGACTCATACGATATTTCTTAGTGAGTTCGATCATAGCTGGTGACCCTGTGTCAGTTAAGTTGAATAGATATAAAAACAATGCAAAAGTTTCCAGCGTTATGAAACTCTTAAGCACATCTTAATCAATTCAGCTCTTCATTTCTTTATCCTATTCTTTATTAATTATGGAAAAGTCATAATTCTTGTTTTCTTTCCATGAAAATCACTGCTGTATATGAAGTGCACAATCGCCATGGTGTAGCTAGATATTTGTGGCCCGGTGCAGGGAGGGGAATGACCCCCAAATAGATCCTTGTTATTGTAATGTTGGTGGAATTGCAGTGGGTTAACAACTATTTCTAAAACTTTTCCGGGCCCCTATCCAGCTACGTCTCTGTGTTCCTTAATGCTTACTCTTCAAGTTTAATTTTGAAAAGAAAACTGTTGCAGTGGATCACTGAAGTTTATGGCAGTGATGCATTAGGTTAAAGCACGAGTCGGGAATGGTTTGAGAAGTTTAAACGCGACAAAAAAAAACAGACTCTGTCCAAAACCTGCGACGTTGTTTAAACAATTTCTGATAGCATCTGGCTACGTTTGTCAACGTTTGTTTTTGGAATAAAACCAGTTGTTTCCGCTTGGTTTTCCAGAAATAAATAATCATTGCATGATGCGAAACGAAAAATTTCGATCAAAATGCAACACAATTCATTAGAAAATGGAAAAGTTCATACATATATATATATATATATATAAGTTGTATACATTAATCATGCAGTGTATATTGGGCTTTCTTTCTTTTTTCTTTCTTCCTTTCTTTCACTATCTTCTCTTTCTGTCTCTATGTATATTTTCTCTTAGTTTCTCTTACTATATCCCCTTTTTCTCTTTTCTCTCTCTTTCTTCTCTGTACATTCTATTTTCACGTCGAGAATCGATTTTTAAAAAAATGAAGTATATGACATGAAAAACCAAACAAAAAACGTCCTCTCTCTTCGCCCACTCTCCCTATCCCCCCTTTCTTATGAACGAGATTAACCGATTCAAATTTGATCTGAACGAAAAACATTATGGCAATCGGAAAACTGTCGAATTTCGTAACAGTTAAAAAGAGATTTGCAGCCCAAAGACAAAGAAAACCCAGAAAGAACTTGAAAATTAATGAATTGAATACATCCTTAAAGATAGATGCACAACACTAACAACGCGTGGACTAGCAGAAAATTAGGAGTGAACCGATCAAATTGGATGACACATTAGAATTAAATGAAACTTTTCTGGGTAAGGAAGTTGACTGTTAATTTTGTGGCATGCCAACACCGTCTCCATCCAGAGTTAGGATGAGATCCCCCCAAATATGGCATATTCCTTGAACGTGTCAGCTTAAGACTATTGCTTGGGTTGCTCCAACACTTCTTGTTTGGTCAACACTTCTAAGGATTTTAAAATCACCAAAATTTCTTCAACCTATAACCACAATCATTCTTCTATGGCAGTATACCTAATTTAACTGAAAGGGAGAGTAAGATCATAGAAAGGTAGGAAAAATACTGAATAAGGGTGGTATGGGTGGTGGTATGGATTTATATGTATAAAAGAACTTGTAAAATATGTCAGAAACTTATGTATCAACCTAGATTACCTGAAAGATACTAATTAAGGGTGCTATGAATTTATATGTATAAAAGATTTTATCAAACTATAAACAAATACGTACAGTTAGAAAACTTTTGTATCAATTTAATTTGCCTGAAAAGTGGC
This sequence comes from Thysanoteuthis rhombus, assembly GCA_963457665.1. Classification (NCBI taxonomy): domain Eukaryota; kingdom Metazoa; phylum Mollusca; class Cephalopoda; order Oegopsida; family Thysanoteuthidae; genus Thysanoteuthis; species Thysanoteuthis major. The sequence continues at coordinate 46,062,301 of OY735219.1, read as the reverse complement.
GTCATGTCATATAGAGCCCAAGAAGATACTACGACTGCTCTGAATTTAAACGTATAAAAGATTCTGGCGAAAAATTTCTTGAAATTCGGAGATGCAACGAATGAGACGTTTACAGAAAAGGAAGTGCTTGACCCCTTAAGGTTAAGTATTCCAAGATACGGCAGACATCCGAGAGATGCCAGAGGTTGAGGCGGCCGAAACGTTGTCGATGAAATGAATACGAATCAACCACTCTGCAATGATTACAACACTCCGTCTCAAAAAAATTCCGACCAGAAATATCTGCGTAAGATTTGATCTTTTTTTGAGCCAGTTGAAAACTTGTTTGTAGAGAATGTTGTATCACAGGATCAGAGGTCATTGCTGGCAGTTGAGCTGGACGACGTAATTCAAGGCACAGTTTTGATAGATAAAGATTTGTATGTTCAAACGCCTACGCCGGATAAATGAAAGCATTTACTGTTTGTCAGGTTTATTATAAACAAATACGTACTGTTATCCAGAGACGCATTGACTACACAGTGGCACATCAATGAAATGAGGCCTCAAAGGTCTGGGGTTCGAACTTCAGTAGACTCCTGTTATTACAGTACCCTTGGGGATTGAAGTTATAGCAAATCTGCTGTTATTTAAAGGGGGGGATTTTATACGAAGTGTATTAAAAACGAGAAACCAAAGACAAAAATGACTTCTCATTACCACTTCACAGTCTAATGTCCTGTATGCATCTTATATATCTGCAAATAAAATGAATGAACGAAAAAGTAATTATGCAAACCATATACACGGTGGTATGTAATTAATTGTTTGTGGAATGTATCAGTAACTTCCCGTGTGTCATTAAATAGTGCCGTTAGAACGAGTGACGCTACAATGAGAGTTTACAGTACCGTATTCTCTTCTCTGTTCATGAAAAAAACTTGTTTAGAGTCTCATGGAAATGGTTTGAATAAAATCTGTTATTATTCGATTATCATAAGTGGCTTCCACTTATAATGATCGTGGATAATGTTCTCAAACGGTTCTTGTTATCAAACCGGATTTTCCCAAACACTTTATTTGCAGTGGTCACAATCCTTCACTGAGCTATTAGGCCTAACTGGTCAGGCGTTGACTTTGGTTAAACTAGCGTTACCTTTATCAATGCATCCTATAGACATGTAGTATTTGTTGATAATTTCATTTCAGATAAATACTACATTTTTCATGGAGTCAGTGAGCGTGGCACTTTCCAACAAATAACCCAAATCTAGGCACAACTTCAGAGAGATTCAACAGTATATCATTATCGATTGACAGTCTTGCACGAGGTTTGTTTTTGATTGAACGAATAGCTGAAAACCTTGTTCATACCTCAGACGGGTTGCATTTAGTTGTTTATGATTATTTCAAAATTCCTGTGTTTCTACGAATCCTGAGTACCCAAGTCATTTCTCTTGTGTACTATCAGGGATATGTGTACACCCGAGCAAGACGATTGTTCAGATCGAGAACCTGTTTCTTTCATTTGGCCTAACAGTGAAGATTACGTCTCTGAGATTGCAAGGTCGCAATACCCCAAACCCAGATGCATTACATTATTGACTCCAAATGCCCTGTTATTGAATCCATTGATTCATAACTAGGAAGAGAAGTGGATTCATGCCTTTCTCAAAACAAACTGTTCCGTTCGAAATTTCGCAGATTTCAATTACTGTGCCATTAAATGATAGACAATCCACGTACCCCATTAACTGCTATGCTACCTGCACCTCAATTAGAAGAGTATTCAATTTTAAAGTTATTACATTTCTTGAAACTACCCAGTTGTTAACGAAAATTAGTTATCTCTCACATTCTCACTCAATTAAAAAGGATAACTCATTTTCATTGGAATAATATTACTGCTTCTTCGAGTTATTGAACACAGGGAACAAGGGCAAAACAAAATCAATGTGATGTGATGCAGCGCGCCCATTTTCACGGAAAGTGTTCAGAGGAGCTCCATCAGCTGGTTCCATGAGATTTTCTAGTCAGAAAATGATTTGCTATCTCTTGTGAATCCCATCCATACTTTCTGACTTGACAGTTTCTTCCCTAAACTGATGTTCCGTGAGAAAATAACCTGAGAATGCTATTTCACATAATAATCAAACTCTTTAAATCTATGGTCAGCAAACATCTGGTGAATCTATCAGGAAATTACGTTAACCCTGTACCAATAGTTTCCCCAAGGCTTTGTTTAAAGTAATTCTGGGGACAAAAAAAAAAAAAAAGTTTTCAGAACAGGCACGTTAATTATTGCATTACGTTTGGTTAACTCTACGAAAGATATTAAATTGTAAGTACAAGGTAATTGGGCAGGAAATTAGGCATGGTAGAGAGTTGGAAAGGCTGTAAACTCTATCCATAAATACTCGCTGTAAAACGATGAACATTATTTTATCTTTTCGCCCTTTTTTCTTATAAAAGTGGAAAGGTGGCGTAAGCCGAAATTTAAAAAACAAAACAAAACGAGATATACCTGTATAAAATTTCATGCCATGCTGCCTATCTGTGGCGTAGTAGTTAGCAAGCCACTTTCACAGACCATTACCTAAGTAGTGTGTTCGATCCCCGCAGGAGCGTTATACATGATAAATCAAGTTTTTTCTCTCTTACAAACTTCTGGGGACAGGAGCGTACAAATGCTCTTTCTGTCGACCATTTTTTCCCTTATTTGGCCTGCACGCCCACAGTGTCGTCAAAATAGAAGGCTCACTTCGTCGGCTAACTAGATGTATGCACCAATAAAATCATTAGGTACGCGTCTGTTTTTGGTGCAGCACTTGTTAGCAAAACGAGTTTTTCTTGTATCTAGAACCGCAGTAATCGCGATGATGATATGCATAATGAATATAGCCTTAGTGTACTTACTTCACTCATTCAATTTATAATCGACAAATAAACAAATGTATTGAAGGACAGGGCGAGCGTAAATAAACACTCCTGAAAAAGATTCCACGTATCAGAATCTTCAAGGTTTGTTTG
>OY735219.1:46034292-46054292 GCA_963457665.1 Thysanoteuthis rhombus | reverse complement strand
GCATGTCTCATTTCAACTCTTGTATTTGTAGTTCAAATAAATGAGATGTACGAACAAATCAACAGAGGGGAAACATTAACGGATCTCAAATGCATTAGAAAATCCAGGATTATTTTGCAGAAATAATAAGAATGCATAACTGGAATGACTGAGCTGCGTATGAACCATTATTTTAATCGAAGACTCCAAGTGAACGAAAAAAATCACAAAATCTTTTTGGTTTAATCGATTCTTACCGGGAAATTTGAAATAAAAATGAATGAATAAATAAATAGGTCAGTTTAGTCACTCAACACGAACCGTCATGTGACCAACGTCTTTTGGGAGCATTATGCGTTAGGGGTGATCAATTAAAACATTTGGAGAAAAGCTGATCAATGAACGTTACTTTTCTCGTCTATGAAAGACTGAATTTTCAACAAAAAAAAAACAAAAAACAACCAAAAAAATAAGCCTGAATGCTGGTAGAAACTGGGGGTCAAATTAGCAAAATAGAACACCCATTAAACCCTATTTTGAGAGGCTCAAAAAACAAGTTTTTGCAGACATAAGAAATAAATGTTAAGATTTTCAATCCTCTAGCTCCTGTGGTACACATGATACATACATGTATGCATAGCAAACCAGCTTGAAAACCGAAGAAACATATTTTCTAATGTTTTTAACAAAATATATAAACTTGCCATCACAGTCAATAATTGAACGACCGTGGCATCAAAATTTCATTTTAAAAGAATTCCATCGAGGGATGGCCAAAATAAATTCTACCTGGCGTTTTCCACAAGGAAACATCTAAAACCAAGTTTTGAAAAAAAACAAAAAACTCTTGGAACATCTATATTTTGGAGAATCTAGTTATTATCAATAAACCGGTCAAAATAAGACCATTATAAGTAATAAAAAAGAAAAGGAAGCTTTTAAAAAAAGAAAAGAAAAAAATTTTTTTAGAAAAAGTGTAGTGGAGTACTGATGCCAGTTTTCCAATCTGTAGACAAAACAGTATGGCCAGGCGTGTTAGAACTAACGAACAAGTTCAAAGCAAAACATGAACAAAGACACACACACACACACATACATATGAACATAAAGTATATATTTGCAGTTACAGATAGCCTAAAAGTTAACAATACGGAGAATATAATGTTCACTAATGATGTTGAGAAATGCATATATCCATCTCTTCTCCCAGTTATGGGAAAATTGCTGAGTAGACTGGGATCTCTAGCCATGGTTCACAATTAGTGTAGAAGACGACCAACAGAGATTCAAATTGAACGCCTTCTGAGACACGAAACGCTCGGTGTGACACACAGAGTGCCCTGGTCATTTTCTGTGCCTCAGTCTATCTCCAGCCATCCTGACTATATTTTGCTCATAGACTCAGGCAGACAGGGACAAGAGAGTAAGGCTAAAAACGTGCTCAACTCTCCTCCGCTATAATCAATGTCAATCGTTTGGTAGCGTAGTTGCTGCATCCCTCAGAACTGAAGTCATGATCATCTCCGACCATGAATACGATCAAGTCGTTTACAAGCCTTTTGAAAACATTAATAGATACGGAAATTGAATCTCTATAAACTTATAGTTCAGGCAATTCTAGCATTGGAAGGCCAAAGCACAGCGTATGACACAAGTAACTGAATTTTGGAGTGGATCCAGGAATTCGTTTATGATTGGCAATATATTTTCGTACTGATATTCATACATTTCTGTATTCACTCCTGACTGTCTCCAAAAGTTCTCAATGAATTTCAGTGAAATTTTGTGGAAAGGTGTGCAATAGGCTACGGAAAACTGATTTCATTTTTGCACAATGATTCAGTCATAATTGCCAGAAACCTGTATCCACAGACGTCCATTTAACATTTCAAAATGGCCATCCTTGAAGTTCAGAGAAAAACTGGCAACTGGCAATTTCTTTCTTGATCTGGATGGTTTTTAGATATGATATAATCTTGGTCCCAAGATTCTACCCCCCCCCCACAATGATAGATTCTACTTTCCAATATTTTAACAACAGTGTGTGCTTGAATACAAACCTCACGTTTTTTTTACACTAGCTTCTTTGCACAGGAACAGACTGACTAAATTATCTTTCCAATGATATATCATATCAACGGCGTAAATATTGAGTTATATATATATAAATATATATATATATATATATATATATATATATATATATATATATATATATATTGGAAAAGAATTTTATCGGTATGTGCTGGAATGACTATCATTGTGCTTTTGTTGTTACTTTTTTGTATACAAGTACAAATTTACAATAGACACCGTCAAAAGCTAACAAGATCGTCTTTCCATCGATATATCATGTCATTTATACAAACATTGGATTTTCAACCCTTAAAACGTTTGGGGGGGGAGTCAAATAGAAAACGATTGTGAAAAATGGCCTCGATCCTGGATTTTCAACAATGTTTTTAATTTCCTTCCAATTTCCACCTTCGATTGCTTTGACTACTATGGGAAGGGACATCAATCAGCGTTTAAACACTTACTTTGGTGCCCAGTGATTCTATTGAATTCCAGCTTATTTGTTTAGCTCAGGGTTACCAGCTCTACTAAGTAAATGTTAAGTTGATATAAAAGTTCCAAATGTCATCTTTTGCACAATGTTAGGAAAATCTTAGAAGTCCCTTTGAGTTCACGCAACGCTTGTAAGCACTGACAGAAGAGAGACTATTATACGAGAGATCACTGAGGCTTACAATAATGACAGTGTAGGTGAAAGCAAGTGTTGGAAATAATTTGTTGAGTTTAGAAAATTTTGAGCTGAAAGACAAATAACTCTCAGATTTTGGAAATTGATAGATTGAAGGAAACTCCGAAGGAAAATGTTAGACAAAGAATATATGAACTATCATAGGTAAATCAATTAAATCATAGATTGGCACAATGAACCTTTGGGAGTGAGCAACAAAGTTGATCGGTTATTTTGCAGCAAGTCAATGCTAAGGTTGCACACTTTTTTAATCAGCCTCTAAAGTACGTTTTTGTACATAACTCTTTCCTAAGTGATGAGTATTTGGCCTCATCCTGCAACGCTGGCCCATCACATATTGGCAGGGGTTAGAGATGGATACATTCGTTTCCCAAGGGTATTTGTTCAATGCGAACGCGGACTGTCTCAGCCGAAATTTGAACTCAGTACGTTCATTCCTTTTTCTATGACGGTAACTGCTTGGTTATTCACACCATGTTGCATATACAATATAACAAACGATCAGGGGGTTGGGATTGGAAATGTTTCCTAATCTGCAAAACGTTACCTTCCGATTATCATGTTTCACTCCATGCAAAACACCGTCTGATTGTTCAAGATATCGAGAAATTTTTTCAAATTGACCCAGGAATCGTTCAATTATGATGGAATACACATTTCAGCCATAAAAAAGTTGAAGAAAATATTTTGATGACGAAATGATGATCCTATGAATGAATGAATGACAGAACCTTGTAACAATTGAGGTCTGTACTGGGGCAGCTGATGCTGTAGCCAGTGTAAGGACACCAAACTACAACAACAACCGTTCAGCCAAATTATCCTCCATTTTTCTTTTCAATTATTTCGTCATCTGATTATTCCATTATTTGCTTTGCTTACAAGCCTCAATTTTGCCTTTTCTGCGTACTTAACCAGTGCATTTTCTGGTCTTTCTCTGTTATAAAGAGAAAGCCACGTATTGTAATCACGGATGATGTTATCAGTTGTTTTTGTTATCCAAAAAAACATATCCGAAAGTGACCACAATAAACGGCTTCCTCTGTATTTTGGATCCAGTAATCTTCAAGGGACATCAAGATTACCATTTCCACATGGCACTTTTATCGCTCTGATCAGAACAATTTGCAGTTCATCAAATATCTATCTAAATCTATTTTACTTCGACTCAGATCGAATACCGCTGTCTATCATTAATGGGACTCAAATTACTTGGACAATGAACAGATTCGGAGAAAGCAAACTGATACTACACTTTAGTTGTAGACAGTCCAAAATTAGAGTGGAATAGAAGACCAGGCGTACTAGGGGTGCACTCTAAACTGTAAAGAATTGTTGTTAGAATACAATCTGGAGCACAAATTTCAAGTCTTGACTGGGGCACATAAAACTCTTGAAGAAATTCCATGAAACCCTTGCACCAGCCGTGTGTTTCATCATTTCTTTCATTATGTTCGTCTGCTGTTACCATTTTTCTCTTTTTTTTCTTTCAACTGTAGATCACTGAAATTCTACCCTATGCAATTCTATGGCTAACTCACTAAATTTTCCGTGCTATTGTGATCAGTGGCAACTCAGTTCTGTGTGAGTCTAAATCTTACAGTGAATAACTGGTAATAGATGATCTTGCAATGGGCAAGTGCTTTCCTGTTGCACTGAATGGGTTAGTCATTTTTCTTGTTCCATTTCAATTAACTCTTGTGTCAAATATAATTTGGCGTCGAAGAGAATTACCCAACAAAGGTTACCGATGACCTTATCAAAAACTCGTCTTTGCCAATGGTAACAACGTAGGGTAAACGTTGCCTGTAGATTACTATAAACAAACAACAGCCCAAAGCCGAAGCGCGGTCCATACTTGAAAGCTTTAAAGTGTGGGAAATGGCGCCAGTCTTCCGGCCACCTCATAGCTACTGGGGTCATTCAGTGCACAATTTACTCGCCTCAACATGACTCTTCCTTTTTCTTTCTTTGTGTCTTTCTTTCTTTTTTTCCTTTAATTTCATCGCTCTGTGTGTCTTTCTTTCTTTTTTCCATTCATATTTTCTTTTCTTCTTCTTTTTTCTTTCTTTTTACCTTTTTTCATTTCTTTTTTTCTTTCAGTATTCTTTTCCTTTTCTTTATTTCATTTATTCTTTCTTTCTGCTTTGCCGCTTGATAGTGTCATTTATTTTTCCTACTATCATTTCCTGTCACCAACCCATGTTTCTAAATTACTTTTTTCTACTTCCTAACACATTGGTCATACCAACCGCGAGGATCATAATTTTAATGATGAAATAAATAGCGATATTACTAATGCTAACAGATGACTATGCTACTACTCCTACTATTACTACTTTCTAATCGGGTAATTTGTGGTCTAGCGATTCCCATGATCCGTTTTGCAACTGCAGCCATTAGTTCGTGGATCTGCCACGAGAGTTCTTCGCCTCGGTTTCAAACCTCGGTTTCAAACCTCGGTTTCAAACTTCAGTTTCAAACCTCGGTTTGAACTGTAGTTTAGTGGTTTATTAACCGACTCGATCAACCGAACGAGTAATAAACCCAAGTGCAGTTTGGAACCGAATCGAAAATTTTTAAATTCAACCACTTTCAGTATCTATTCCATCATAAAATTAGACATGTATTCATTGATTATATTTCGAATCACCCAACTGTTACTGACTTATATCTGGCACTTGCCTTTGACTAATTTAGGAGCACTGAACTCAAATATCACATTGGTTTTTGTCTACCAAATCAAGTATTTGGTCTAAAACCATTTAGATCAATTGTCATTGAAAAGCACCTGTTTTTAATGAATTCTGCAATCACTTCGATCTATTCTTACCATTTTATTTAAAATTCCGTTCAAACAAATAATACCATGAATGAATTTTGAGATTAGCAAATATATTGATGAACTATGACCCATCGGGTCAAAATATTGAATGGATTATTTTATCAAAAATGGACACAAATCAATTGAGAATAAGAACGTAAGGCTTTGAATTATCAGAAATACAATTTTAGAATAACAGCTTGACCAAAATGGGTTTATTTACATTAACTGATATCAGTAGGGAACACCTTCTTTCTTTATGAATTAAATTTTCCTTCGATGGATTTTCTGGAGTGCTCCATTTTCAGCTCTAATACTCCAAAAATAATCGCCCATCATCTAAGTATCCCACCTTCCTTGGTATTGCCCCTCCATAACTTTAATTTTTGATCGAACTTTTCATCTTGCTCATCACTTACGTCACCTAGATTTTCCAAATATTCATCAGGATGACTGTTGAGAAAATGAACTTTTAAACTCATATTGCAACTAAAACGATGAAAAAAAACAATGTTTGAATCAGAATTTGGAGTTTTCAGCTTTTTTGCGTCCCAGGAAATGTTTCTCTACCGCTGCGAAAGGATTCCAAGCTCTTTTGTCATTTATGGAACTTGTTGAATGTAGATCCCTCATCAGTTTTCTGATTTCTGTCCCGTCAAATATACGAGCTTTTATTTTTTCATTGCTGAGACTAGAAATTGTTGTACATATGTACTTGAAATAGTTACTGAAAAAAGTGACCTTCTCTGCTCTGAGCTTCAACATATAGCTTCATTAGACTCAGTCTGATGTGAAGGGAAAGAAAGATGATTCGTGCGTCTTATTAGTGGTTGGTCTATGATATTTCGGTATCCGACAGGCACATAACATGGATATTTCATCTGTCCTTCTTGTTGACCAAGAGACAATTTAACCATTTTGTGTCATAAACTCCTCGTCCTCAACTGAAGGAAGTTCCTCAGAAACTGGCACAGCCATTTCAGTTGAACGGGGCACTAGGTGACCTGTTAAATCCAGACTCGGGTAAGTGAGTTTGGGCTCATTTTTTTCAATCATAGCGCGAAGTCTTGACCAGGTTTTTTGGCTCTCGCCATAATATTGGAATGCCACATGTCAGTTTTTTTTCGCTTTCCCTTTGGCCACTGTCATAAATTTTCTACACAGCGCTTGCATTCTTGATGTGGAGCCCAAGACTTGTCCTGATCTCTAGGTACTGAAGATAAGCCCAATACACTCTCTTAGAAAAATCATTAATATTCACTTTTCGATCGGGTACTGTGAAGCGTTCACCAATGAAACAATACATCTGGACTATTGAAACACTATCTTCGGACAGCAGCCATTTTCTGCAACAGGAAAATGAAGATAAACGCATGCACGCGTATCTACCTGCATCAGTTTTATAAGAGGTGGGTGTGCCGTGGAACAAAATCTTGACGTGATGGGCAAAAATCGATATCGTTTTCAAGTTCAAGCGTCAGATTTTAGTCAGCGGAAAAACTGTGAAGAATTATTTTTTATGCAACCAACTAAAGAAAGTAAGCAGACACAAACAATTTAGTGTTGTTATAATATAACAATTACATACAAGTAAAAAACGACGTGATTATATAGGACGTATTTGCACTAAGGAGCCCAAAGCTATTTATATTAGGTAATTTATTTTTAATCATTCAGTTATTGTAATTGTAAGTCTTTATTAAGTCCCAAATTTTCTTTCGTTCATTTTTAGGTTATACCAGGAATACAAAACGGGGATGCATACAGCCATACAGCTATACAGTTAAACATTCTTTAAAATTGATTTAGAAGTCAATTCCTCTTTCCAGGTATTTCCGTTGGTGCGACCATTGCCAGGTCACAAGATTGGCAAAACAAGAGGTACATATGTACTGATTAAAACAAAAATAGGCTACAACAGAGTGGGAACAGCACTACAATAAGAATTGTGCAAACGACTTTGATTCAACAATAGAAACAAATGGGATGAGCATAAGCAAGAGGTTGTCTTAGAAAATACTTGGATTGTGCGATCAAGATCAACCATCCCATTCAAATGAAAAGACCGGATCTAATTGTTGTAAATGTGGGAATAAGAACCTGTCATAGTGCTGGCTTAGGGAGATAGGAAGGTGAAGCCAGAGGCCCCAAATACTTATGCATTCCCCAATTAGTCAAGAGGACAAAATTGCCAGGAGAAAAGTTCGTAAACGTACGATGTAATGATAAGTATGTTCAATTCAATAGATTTTCCTGTTCACTTACTTTAGATATCTTTTTAATGGGAGAGACCCTATTTGAATTTCAGCCAAGGGCCCGATACAATCCAGCCCTGACCTTCCAGGTAGCGAAAGTAGCTGTGTCAATAGTACTGTTATTTCAAAAATAACCTCTCTCAGAGGAGACACGGGGAAGGATGTTAGGAATAGCGAACACGAAGTCATATATTCTACAACGAACGAAAGACCGGCTGACCAATCAAAATGAAATGTGAAGTGTGGCTGGTGTTGAGACCAAGAATTTTACCGGGAATAAAGATATCCAACAAAATGAAGAATTACAACTTTTAACAGGAAATATCTGAGAAGAAACAGAAAATAATGAAACATAGAAACATGCAACGATAATCATTGAAAAGAAGAAAAGAATGATAGGAATGAAATGAAAGAAAAAACATGTCTGGTTAATCAGCCATTAACGTGACTGACATCTTTTGGTAGCTTGCTGTGTTTGGAGTAATCAATTGATTAATTAGAAAAAAAAAGGGTGATCAGGGAATAAGTTGCTCCTTTCGCCTTTTGTTGGTCGGAGATCTTTGAATAGAAAAAATCAAAAAAGTGTGAACACTGCTGGACAATTTGGAATAAACTTACATTGAAAATTGAATCACTAGAAACTTGTTTGCAAAATACCCTGTCCCCTTTCTCAGTAGGTGTCCTTGTTAATAATTGATTTTTACCCTCAAACTGCAATTGATATCATTGCTCTGACGGAAATTCATTGGGATCGTCGCCAACGATATTCCCCGTGTTGTTAGTTTTACTTTCCAGTTCGCTGTTGAATTTCACCAAATGTTTTGAAATTTATACCAGATGAAGCATCCAAAATTGTGGGATAATGTAGGAAACTGTTTTGTAGTTTACCCATGTCATAGGTAGTTTTTCCCCTTGTTTGAACATCTTTCGGGAGTCAAAGTAATCTATGAATACTAGGATACTTGTAACTCTGGTTTCTTCCTCGGCACCCTCTCTATTTCTTTGAAAGAAATCATCAGCTTTCTAGTGAGTAGAATATTTCTTCCGCAAGTTGTCCCAAGAGGATTTTTGTACATCACCGGCAAGCACGTTATGGGTCTGTAATTGCTTATAATTGGAGCAATCAGGGCTCCTTTTAAGACCATTGTAATATTTCCCTTTGTTATGCATATGGGATTCTTCATGATTTTATGAGAGAAAAAAATAATACTATTTTTTTTTTCGAACTTTGATTTGTACGGCTAGTTGCAATTCGGTAGCCGAACAGAAGCATACATGCAGGATTCCAAAAGACCAAAATTCCAACTGAACAAAGCTATTTGATTCCGAAAAAAATTTGGCACTGAAAACAATTTATAAAAGTCAGCAATGATGTAGTATGATATAAATATATATAAACAATGGATGAAAAATATGTGTTTGAATCCATTTATATACATATATATGTAGAGAGAGAGAGACAGACAGAGAGGGAGAGAGAGATGAGAGGGATAAAATCACAACGATGCACGATTGAAAAGAGAAATTGCTCAAGGGGTCACTCAGTACAATTTACACATGGGTGTGTAATATCTTGGCTCAGCTGATGAAGACATTTTTACCTTTATCTCACAGCACTAGATTTACATACACGCAAAAGTTCGGAAATTTATCAAGACGTCAATCCTCTTCAGGAAATGTAAATTGTCTGGATTTTGGTCCTTCTTGCAGATTGAACAGACAGATACAGATGATAAGAAATGGAACAAGATACAAAAGAAAATGCTAAACTGATCTCTAGCACAAAGTGGCTAAAAAGATACAAAAGAAAGTACCAAACTGATCTTTAGCACAAAATGTTTGAAAAGATACAAAAGAAAATGTCAGACTGATCTTTAGCACAAAGTGGCTAAAAATATACAAAAGAAAGTGCTAAACTGATCTTTTGCCCAAAATGGCTAAAAAGATACAAAAGAAAATACAAAAGAAAATGTTAAAACTGATCTTTAGCACAATGTGGCTAAAAAGATACGAAATAAAGTGTCAAACTGATCTTTAGCTCAAAATGGCTAAAAAGATACAAAAGAAAGTGCTAAACTAATCTTTAGCCCAGAGCGGCTAAAAAGATACAGTTGCGTTAGTTTGGGAGGCAAACAATAGGACGCAAGGGAAAATTTTTATCGATTCATGATCATTCAAGGTGAAACTTTTTGTTAAAGGTGAGGTTATGTTTAGGATGTGACAATCTTTTCTATTTCACCTGGTGTCAATTATTCATCAGGTACTTTTTATGACGAACAGGGAAAATGCTAAACGAGAAGAGTTGGTTTTCCTGTTTCCAAATGTGTAAATCATCTTTCTAGTTCAATTTATATCAGATATATAATTATTTTCTTCCATTAAAACTGTCCAAAAGAGACAGATTTATAAGTAATAAAATGTTCTTATCATCAAGTAACAACAGCGTTCGGCAGCGATAAGCTTAGACTTTTAAGTTTCCTGGTCACTTCATCAATGGTATACATACTTTATTGGAAAAGATTTCCATGTAGATTATTCTTACGTTACAAATATATACTATGATGACTTATGGTATTACAGAAGGCTTCTTTCTGATCATTGCCAGTCTCTAAGATGCAAATTTGATCTACTGTGAAAACCACTAATAATTATTTGAGTGAAAACTCAATGAATATAAATGATAATAAAACACACTCCTATACATCCCCCACACAAAATATTATATATATATATATATATATATATATATATATATATATATATATATATATATATATATATATATAGAGAGAGAGAGAGAGAGAGAGAGAGAGAGAGAGAGAGAGATCATGAAAGTAATTCAGTGTATAATTTATCTATCTTATACTATGAGGACGAAAAACATTTGTTTTTGACGGATTTGTTTAGACTCCCAAACGGTTGCACCCTACCAGCAGTAAATTTGTGTAGATGGGATCTTGATCTCAAGATGAATACACAATACGTAGGGATTACCTCTGACAATTACTAAATGTCAATTCAATGTCAGGAGGATTCTGGTATTTCCCCCCAAAAGATCTATTTGGGCATTTTCGAACCACCTGAAGAGTTGCGATCCTCACTTTGAGAAGTTCTTTCTTAAATTTTACTTCATAACTTTTCAGTGTTGATTAACCCCGCCCCCATTAATGCCGGGTACCTCAGGTAGCATATATATATATATATATATATATATATATATATATATATATATATATATATATATATATATATATATATATATATATATATATACATATATATATTTATATATATATGTATACATATATATATATATATATATATATATATATATATATATATATATATATATATATATATACATATATATATATTAGACATGTTTCGGGGGGTATTCCCATCTTCAGTAGTGTATGTTGTGTACCTTTTAACGGTTATAAGTTTGCTGTGGAACATAAGTCCACCATCTGGAGCTTCGCTTTGTGAGCAAAAAATGGGATCCCATCTGTTAAGGTCATCCTGTTGTGTGGGATTAAGTTCATATATATATATATATATATATATATATATATATATATATATATATATATATATATATATATATATATATATATATATATATATATATATATATATATATATATATACATATATATATATATATACATATATATATATATATATATATATATATATATATATATATATATATATATATATATATATATATATATATATATTAATCATTAAACTATTATCATTCAAACTGCCCTCATCTAATTTAGTTACCTTCAATAAATCCCACTCACAAAATATTATATTTATATTTCAAGTCATTGATCATTATCTGTTTCATATTTCTTTTTAATTGTTATTACACTTGAACTCATACCCTCCTATTAATACACATATCAAAATCTACGACTGCTACACTCTCATTGGTCACTTTGTTAAAAACTGACCAATCAGGAAATCAATTTTGAACGCACAAATCTAACTAGAGCAGACAGCAGAGGCGTTTGTTTCTCTGTTATGGGATTACAAGTTCGCGGACAAACTGATTTAGATTTACTTTAGCAAAAGAGAATGATAGATTTAAAACGATTTTCTATGGATATGTGCCACTTATTCTTTATTATGAATTTAACGAATAAAAATATTACTCGTTTTATCATAAGTATCATTTAATTACTACAAAATACTCAAATTAAGATATTACTGAATTTATTTGAAATATTTTTTTATCATTATTACAAATTAAATGAATTGAAATATCAATTCATTTACAATATTTTTTATTATATTTAGAAAGAATGAGGGGCGGAAGGCAGTTCAGGTAGTTTTCTGAAGGGGTGAGAAGAGGGGAGAAAATGAAGTCAGTTTATCGAGGGGTTAGGAAGAGAGAGAGAGAGAGAGAGAGAGGGGGGAGAGAATAGAAAGGAAGTTTAATGAAAGGATAGAAATGGAGAGGACAGAAAACAGTCTGAGGGCTAGGGGCTGGGAGTAGGTAATTTTTTTGTGAATGAAACTAAATCATTCTTTTGATCACATTAATCGTTTATAAAAACAAAAACGGTCAACAAAGATTGAAAAGGTTAAGGAAGAGAATGAGAAGATACAGGCAGAGGATGAGAGCAAAATAGAAATATTAGGTAAGGGATAATCTTCGTTATCAACACCCATGGAATTTCCATGGGTCCACGGGATAGTTATAATCAAAAAAATATATCTCACGATACTTATATATGCACCTTTTAAAGATATATAGAATGAAATACTATACCATACATAATCTAACATAGCATCAGATAAACTAATGTATATTTTATTATACAGATAGATATAGATATAAATATATATATAGCTGACTAGATAGCCACCTAGCCAGCTAGATAGACAGATGAGAACATTGTGATATAAACACGAAGAAAGGTACATGAGTAATGCTCTTAATGAAGTGTAAAAAAGAAAATCAGATATATCCCGACAAAAATGTTATAGCTCCAATTGAAACGATCAAATTCCGATTCATCATAATCACCAAGAAAAAAGGAAAGGGGGAAAAAGGGCAAAGGAAAAAACACACCCAATATTTTCTTGCCACCGGACCATAGGTGGGCGCCGTGCGTCTACAATCTTTTTGTGAACAACTAGAGGGTCTGGTGCCATGGACACAAAGCCCAAGGTAATGAAGGCGTCGACTGAAGATGGAAAGAGAGAGAGACAGGCAGACAGAGAGAAACGCAGAGACAGAAAGCGGAGGAGGAAGATTGATAAAAAGATTTTTTAATGGGCAGAACGAGTAGAAGCATGTATCTCTTACAATAAGATTGTGAAATCCCTGAATAATTTCAGTAATTTCATCCCTACTTTTACAATTAGTGTAGTAATGGTTAACGAGCTTGTGATGTTTTACTACTGTAATGAGTTCGATTTTCTCTTAGTACCCCACTACTTAGGCCTAGTGTCAAACCAAGTCAAACTTGGCAAAAATCAAGTATGTTCTAATTGAATATTTACAGTGTGCTTACAGTTCGTTTCGAGTCGTGAAGTAACTGAGAAGCAATTAATATTATAAAAGACTTTGCCAACAAATACCGAGAGCTAATGCGGTACGCGGTGAAATTCAACCGTAATTCCATTTTTTTCAACCTGCTGAGTGACTTTGTTGTGTCACTATTTCTTTATTATAATGGAGCTAAGGGAAGTATGTATAACCAAAACTGTTGCCGATATGTTATGGCTGCTGCTGATAAGTGATGAAACGTGTCCGAACGTTTTGCCAACGAAAATTTCGTCTACATTTCGTCATAAACGTTTTGGTCGAAATTTCTTTCAAAACTATCGATAACCTGACATACGTTATGGTGAACTGACATTTTAGTTTTACCAGTAGATCTGTATATTTTTCTATGAATAGTTATATTCTATTTTGACAAAAATCAATTGAATTACTTAATCATATGTTTATCTAAAGTAAATGCTATGTATTTTTTTCATTTTCGGTTTCACTTTTGAATCTATATCGTAATTGTCTCGAAATATTTACAATTCATATTGCAATGAAAAAAAAACTGATGATATGTTCATTTATCAGAATGGAAAGATAAAATTTTAATTCTATTAAAAACAAAAAAAGTGTCTCATAATAAAACCTCATTTTTGCAGTATATATATATATATATATATATATATATATATATATATATATATATATATATATACATATATATATATATATATACACACACACACATATATATATATATATATATATATATATATATATATATATATATATATATATATATATATATATATATATATGGGACGAGTCGGGGTATAGTAGTATTTGAACCAAGTTTATAACGTTTACATATTTCACTTTCTGGTTTTGTCAAAGTAGTAATTTTGATTGAATGAATATAGTGAAGTTTTCTTTAAAAATGTAAATAACGTCATACAGCATAAGTGTTAACTTCGAGTGTTTTAAATTATGAAGAAACCCCAAAACGAAACATGGATCCATGTATTCGAAAAATAAGAAAGAATATGAACAAAAATTATTGAGGATCTTCTGTGTTTGGTTCTTTTTCAGTTCATGGTCAGTGTGAATGTATATGGTTAATTTTGAATGATTGAATTAGAACCACAGCACACACACACACACACACACACACACACACACACACACACACATACATACATACATATATATACATATACATATATATATATATATATATATATATATATATATATATATATATATATATATATATATATAAGTATCATTTGGTGGGGGGTTGCAGTGGTGCTTATAATCCAATGTTTTATATAAATCCTTTTATCGTTTCAATTTCCTTTGTATGGCTGTAACATATATTGTTTTGTAACAGTCAAAAACTAAAGATTAAAAAAATGAAATAATCTCTGTCTTGTCCATAACGACATGAATGCAAAATGGGAGCCGAACGTTACTTTTTGAAACTTTCGGTTTCCAACATTATTTCCCCGGTATTACTCTTTCGTATGACGTTTCAACCACATAACTTGGACTAGTTTGGTACAAGGCCACATTAGAAGAGTATTCAATGAGGATCAAACTCAGTAAGGCTTATGAGACTAACATGATATGTGTGTTTGTTCGTCTGTTTGTCTGCACGCTAGAGAAACCAGTTAAAAAAGGTGCAGCCCTTCCAAATTTAGCATTCATACTCAACGGAACTAAAGGGCGTTTTTAAAGTAAACAGTTTTGATATTTTAGGAAAAAATTCATTATAAAGATTGAAAATAAAGCACAACATGTGGCAATCTTATGATAAATGTTACAACTCTGAAAGTTTAAGTTCTTTTTTTTTCACTCCATTTAAATATCTAACTCGGTGTAGACGGGTACTTCAGCTAGTATGTCTATGCATTAAATTAAACAGAAGTCGAATCTTAACGTTGAATGTTTTTGTAAAGGACTATCTAAAATAGAAATATTATTGTTTTGTTTGTTTTTTTGAGATCAGAAGCTTTCGATCACTGTCACAAAATTGCTTCGAGCTGATTTTGTTCGGGTGTTGTTTATTTGGGGACATAGCCACAAGCTACAGCCAGATTTATTTCTACGGACATAACTATTTGTATAACCTCACATTTCTGAGCATTTCTTTAGTCTTAGCATTCGGTATGACCAAAGTAAAATTCAGTTTAGTTTAGGCGCGTAGTGGAGAGCCTTGTAATTACGTCATTTTATTGCCATCATAGTCCAATGATACCCCGTTTAGCGCTGATCTGCTATAATGATCTTCTTCAAATATTTTTTCGTTGTAAATTTGATAATGCTGAATTTCTAAAGTGAATGATAGTGACAGCAGTATGGAATTTCTCTGAAACAACTCTGTAGAATACATTCTGTTTGTTTCATCTTATTACACAGATCTTGTGATGAGATCCAATTGGTGCAACCTGTCCCTTGTAGAAAACTTTCTGAGTATAGTGATACATTTAGCGTTCCGATTGGTAAAAAAGCGCGATTTCTTCTACTTCAGAGTTGTTCAGTAAAGAAAATATTATCTCAGCTGCAACTGGAGAGTTGGGCAATAAAAGAGTTTCAACGTCAAAGACGACAAGGTAAGGAATCAATCCCCGTCACCAACTATTCTTTGGCAAATTTTCAAACAATTTTTACTTCTGCAATTGAAAGGCTGTCACCAAAAGTGATTCCCCTCCATTCTTTATTGAGAGTTCCGAAATATTCTTGTGGAATTTTTTTTTCTCATCCCAAACTTCATAATCTCACTGATAGACTTCTCCCTCATTTATTCTTACTTCTCAGGTATTTGTCACGGTAGAATATTGACGAACAAAAATTGGGAAATCAACAAGAAGTCAATATTGAAACAAAAAGTAGATAAGGATGAAAACGTGTTAATTATTCACGATGTGCTCCCAAACTTGCAAAAAGTACCCCTTTTGGCAGCCCGGTCCTTAGACCTGTGCAATAAATGAATTATTATTATTGAGTATATGTGCAGTTTCCAGATGCATTTGCAAGGCTGGGCAAAGTGGAAGGCCTCTCAAATCGATGAACAAAAAAAAAAAATCATTCTCAAAGGCGAGATGGAAAAGATCTGGGATGGCAGGCCATATCTGGAGAGTGAAAGGTGAACACTTCCATATCATAGACAGGGAAGGCTGTTTGAAACTGGGAAAAATCATGGAGGCATCCAATGTCAGCGTATCGACTGAATGTATGTGAGACAAGTGCAGAGTTCAACTCATTGTGGTTTCCACTCCTCAACAAGGATAAGATTTGGAAACCCAGGCCTAAGTAGGAGAGAAAAAGAAAAGGATATATCAACTGGATCGGAAAATTCTGTTCACCAACATCGCATTCGGAAAGTACAACCGAAGAAGTGCGTTCTACCAACATTGCATTCGGAAAGCACAACCGAAATAGGCTGTAGAATGAGTTGGCCGAAATGTCAACAAAAACAACAAGAAAGTTCAATCGTCCGAAAAACAATATCATGTATACATGACATTTTTTACAAGGATGGATTATTATGTCCATAGCCTGGCATAGTTACTAGCTGGAATTTTAGCTGAAATTTCAATGAATGAATACATGTGATTAACTGAGATCTATCTGGAAGACTGCAAAAAGCTTTTAGAGCAGTTCTTTACTGAAAAAGATTTTTTTAAAGACCTCGGGAGGATGGAATTATGAAGTTGCTTGAAAGATGGTAAAAGATAGCTGAACAAAATGGTAAATAAGTTGCTCAATAAAACTAGTGTCGAAAATGAAATAAATTGAACCAAGTGGGCAACAGGTCCCTCTCTGTTACCAAGCTCTCTTGTTCATATTTTGGGGGATACAACCCTGAAAAGTTCCATGAATGAATCGCCAGGCACGTTCTAAATACGTTTTTTTTTTTCTTCTTGTTTTTCTTGTTTTTTCAAAAATGTGCTTTTTAGGGCCTTTATGGTCATTTTGAACCAACCATATCCAAATCAAACGCTGGTATTTCTTTGGATAATTTTACATAAGATCTGGGCTTTTTAAAAATAATTTCAGATATTTTTCAATAATTAGTCCTGGTAAACGCTGGGGCCATTCTTTTATGCAAGGTATGGATAGTTTTATTCAATAAAACGGACAGACTTTTTACGTTACCCAACCCATGCAAGAAACGGGTGGCAATCTTTTTTTTTTCGTTTTATTACAGATGTATTCTTCATTCCCACAAAGGCTTTATTAGTGATCTCTTGGTACAGACTTTTTATTCTGACCTCTGATAAATCGGAATATTCTACTGAACTTCTTTATATCAACACAGCAAATTTGAATTATTTTAGGCTATTTTTCAGTTTATTTAAAGAGGTGTGAGCAAGATTTTGAAATCCTTGAAAAAGTTTATGAACCTTTGAGAAAACTCAAAGTTTGTAAAGAGAAAGAGAGAGAGAGAGAGAGAGAGAGAGAGGACCAAAAGAGGGGGAGAGAGGGGCCGTATCAAGAAAATAATACTCCGGGGGTCCGAATTCCCTGCACCAAGATGTATCATGTATCAGATGATAAGTTTCAAGAAACAGGAAACAAACTTTCACTCAACTAACCAAATAATTCAAAACTGCCAAAAACATCTATCTTGGTGGACAGTGGCTGGACCATTGTCTGAACGAGATTTTAAATCTAGGTGTGACAGAAACTCTTGAGTCCTAAAAATGTCAAGGACCGGCACCAATGTTACAATAACAAAGACTGGTTTTCCCAAATGATCTTTAATGAATACCAAGAAAAAAAAAAGAAAGATAGAAAGGAAAGGGATGGTCAGATCTTGAGGATGAACCAAAATCTTGTTTGACTAATCATAACTCTGTGAGCAAAATTCAAAATTTTCCACTTCAGACAGTCTCAACAAGGATTTTCTTTTTATCTTCCTGCGTTCATGATGCGAGTCTTGCTCGAGGCCGGATATTCCTCATTATCTTTTTTTTTTTTCGTTTTCAAGGAAGGGCTTAGTTTTCGGGAAATAAACATCACGCAGGAATGAAATCCCAGGCTTTTTGCTCGAGATTTGATCGCATGGTTCATCTCTAGCGCATAGTGTACGGCTGAGTTTCAATCCTACCTACCAGTCTGATGATGCTTGTTAAAACGTACACATCTTCTTAAACATGTCCACTATAATTTATAATAAACATCAACAGTTAAAAAAGACATATGAATCGGATCACATACATAAATACTACATACATACATACATTATACATAAATTGGTCTAAAAACTAGGAAATATTTCATCTTTTATAATTCCAATATCCTCTAAACCAGGACTTCTCTAGATTTTATTCATTTGCGACCTTTTTTGATGAGACGATTTTTTTGCAATCCCTCATTCACAGTTATGAAAGCAATAGGATCAAGACAATACATTAGTCTTCAGTCGTAATGAAATTGTAAGTAAACATAAGAATAAATAAATACAAAAAATTGTCAAAATTGCAACGTTTTTATCATCGATAAAATGCTTTACGGTGGTTATGAAATAAAATCATTTCTTTGAAAATAAATGACTAAAACAGCAAAAATCAAATCTCTTCTTCAAAATACAATGAGTAGCTTCCATCCATTTTCACTCGAAGCATCAGAAACATTGACGGTGCCAGATCAGGGCAAGCCCGGACATTGCCCGGGCTCCAAGGAGTCTGACTCAAATTTTAGGCAGATTCACAAAATTTAATCTCAACGCATATTACTTTAATAAAAACTTTGTACCTCCTCATATTTTTCTGGCTGAACCTTGCCCTGGCAGGTATAAAACGTTGTTGCCAATGCTGACTTGAAGAATTACAATTTTGTTAAGAGATAAAATTTATTTTTTTTAGAAAAAATATTGTTACACAATTATTTTTGGAAAAGATTTTCAAATATTTTTAGGACTCCCAATAATCCTTACGTGATTCTGACCCATACTTTGAGAAACCCAGCACTAAACCATACACATATTAAATCACATTTTATCTTCTGATTGACGAGAATTTCAACGCAAGGTACAGTGATATCATATTAATTGTCGAAAGAACTGCAGTCAAATACGTTGATTAACACAGATATTGATTTTTGCCTTTGATATTGCTTTGTATCATCCAATACCCGTCGTTTGCACAGTTATCAGTGGATCGTCATCATTATTATTACCCGTACCGAAAAAAATCAAAACAGTATTTAAATAATTTTGCGATTACAATGATTTTGATAATACGGAGATGTGTGGTCGCAACAATGAAGACGATTGCTGCCATGATAGAAGTTGTTGTGATCATGATGACGATTCGGCTGAGGAGATGGAAACCATTCCTGTCACTTGGTGCAGAATAAGCTAGCTTCATCCCCAAAAGATGTCGAAGGGTCAAGAGGTCACAGGAAAGTGAAATGAATGAGGAAGGAAATAGTTATGAAACCAGGAAGCAGAATAAAAAAAAAGTGTACTTGATTACTCTGCGTGGGAGGTGATGGCCTGGGGCGGA
This sequence comes from Thysanoteuthis rhombus, assembly GCA_963457665.1. NCBI lineage: Eukaryota > Metazoa > Mollusca > Cephalopoda > Oegopsida > Thysanoteuthidae > Thysanoteuthis > Thysanoteuthis major. The sequence continues at coordinate 46,034,449 of OY735219.1, read as the reverse complement.
CGACAGCGAATGAAAAGAAATTGGAACATTTTAAAACGTTTTACTTAGTTTTAAGTCACCAAACTTCCCTTTCACTGCAAAAAAAACATCTAGCAAAATATTTTGTGGTTGCTCGATCAGCGTGATTCTGGTTTCAGGCAACATTTATGGAACATTC
>OY735219.1:45806792-46029292 GCA_963457665.1 Thysanoteuthis rhombus | reverse complement strand
ACACATGAAAAATCCTACAGTTTTGCAACAGCAGTAAGTAATCAGTTCAGCTGAGAAATATGGAGGGCTAGGCACCTCGGCCCCAAGCAAACCTAGAATTGCAACAAAAATGATGAATCGATCTTCATATTTTTCAAAATCGAGACAAAAATTGGCCAATATGCCGTTGCACGAGAATGTACGTGTGGAAGAATGTAGAAAATATTTAGAATGTACATGTATGCATGTATGCACACGGACATACATACATACATACATACATACATACATAGAATTATATATTATTGATGTATAATTAATAATAATCAGAATAAGTAGAAGAAGAATATAATATATGAATGATATACTTAATAACATAATTGTTGCGTTGGAAAAAGAAAACAAATTGAGCAGTATAATCCGTGAATGACCAAAATGAGAATTTAGGGTTGAAACAGTTATTTGGGCCTTTACATTTCCATTTAGCTCAATGGCAAGAGCAACGCTATATCAAAGCGACTACCCTATCAGTCGTAGGTTCGATACTTGCAGCAGCCCCATTTTCTTCAATTATTTATTCTATTTACATTATCTAGGCCGAGTGATTGAGAGTTTCAATATAATATAACTTAATCTATGCCCTTATTTACTCCCCCACAAATGTATATAAAGTCTGGAAAGCTTTATAGCATTAAACTCTGATGATAATTGTAATTTTTTAAAAATTTATATCATTGTCAGATATCTGTTAATGCAATTATCGTAGGATTTCCAAAGGGTTTTGTGTTTTACACAGAATCAGACACTATATGTGCATTTTTCTTGTGGTGATCATCATCATGATCGTCGTCATCGTTATCATCATCATCATCATCATCATCATCATCATCATCATCATCATCATTATCATCATCATCATCATCATTATCATCATCATCATCATATAATGGCCTCGCAAGCAAAGATTCCTGATATTTTGTATTAGTGCTTTGTGTGGATTGTTGAACAAGTTTTTTGACTGCTAATTTAGTTGGACCGAACCGTATTGTTGAACTGCTTTGATGTAGAGGAAAGAAGTCGATAGTGGACGACTTTTGGGCGCCTTTTCCGAATCTATTGTTTGAAACATTAGAATCAACAATGCAGTGTGTGTTTCACGTCTTATTGAATATAGTCATGCTCGAAAAGGCATGAAAGTCTATGAAGGATTCGGTCAGACGTTGAAAGATTGAATAGAAAAAGGTAAAATGAAACAAAAGATAAAAGGATTGAAGTTTAAATGTGAATAGAACGAGGGAGTGACTGTTAACTGAGAGAAGAACTTAAAAAACGAAAGATTTTCAGATTTACTCGGTAAATTGAAAAGTTCGAAAGAAAACCAACACCAAATAAGGAAAAGTATTGAGTTTGGAAAACATAGAGATAGCAACCTTTCGGCCACTTTGAACTCTTCTTTTCATCTCTCTGATCACGACTTCAAGTTTTTTAGGTGAAAATTTGTTTACCTCCTGAAAATATTGTATATTGAATGAATATACGGTGTAAAATAGTTTGCAAAATATAAATAATGTAAATATCTTGTAAAATGTAGAATGAATAAATAAATGTAATAATAAATGTAATATCATACATGGAATTTTTTGGTTATAAAAACTTTAAAACTATAAAAACTATGTTTATTTAAATCTATATCCCCCCCCCTTATTTATGAACTGATTTTCATGAAACAAATACCATTTTTTAGGGTAATGGTTGACAAGACACTTTTGGAAGAATGTTTCTGAATTTATTCTCCAAAATTGTTTCGAAAAAAATCTAAATGAATATGTTTATATCTCTTTTTCAAAAAGAGTGTCCCGAACCCATTTATTTTGCCCTTTGAAAAAAAAATCTACATCTATTTTTAAATGGTGTATTCAAATTTCAAATATCTATTTTTAATCGAAATTCATTGGAAAATAAACAAAAATTTGAAAAAAAAAACTAATAAAAATTGTTTTTTTAAGATGACATGATAAAAGCCATTGTGATTACTGGTGGTTAGGTCAGAGGGATCTTTTAGGTCTGAGTCTCAAACTTGAATTGCTTTCGAGACTATGAATTTGAATTTGTGTTAAATGTTTCCTTTAGTGCACCTAATGAATGTTTGATAGATTCTTATAATAACCTTTTTTTAAGAATACTTTAATAAAATGTGTGTTCGGTTTCAGTCCAGGACTTCTTTGAATAATTCGATCTCATGTTAATCCACTGTTCCCCGGGGGACGATTCACTGTGTACTAATGCAGTAGATAAAAACTAAAAAAATAAATAATTGCCTATCAGCAGCTAACTAACGAAGATATACTATCTTCTTAGCTAATCTTTGTTATAACCCCAATTACGTTGATAAAATTAGCATATACCAATGATTATTTTATTCGCTGTATATTTTTAATGTGTGTGTGTGTCTTACACACTTTGCTCAATCATCATTTTTCCCGGGGTTGCGGAAGGACACATAACAAACGATAGACGTTCAATTGAGTAGGCACAGACTTGTGGGGCCACCTCTGTCGCGATGGGGTCACCTCTGTCGTGGCAGAAGCAGAGAGTGTAGCAACTAATGTGAAAGTTGGCGCCGATTCCGTGCAGCCAATTTGGTACAGCTTGCTATCTTCAACCGTGGCGTAACCAACCTATTTTCTGCGTAGACATCTGAATTATATACAATTGATTCTGTTCAATTGGGACTCAGCAGGAGTAGAGAAGTTTGGCTCAATTTGACGGCAGTCCTAGTTATGCAAAATAACATATAAGCAATTTGAATACTGTACTTTCCCGTCATTACGACTCCCCAAAGGAGTGCCGACGTGATAAATTTGCCGTTATACCGTTTGGATTCTATACGAAATGTATTGATGATAAGAAGCCAGTACAGACAAAAATAACTTTTTTATTGCCTTTTCACAGTCTAATACCCTGTGTTACTTAAAGCGGTATCATTTTAAGGGTTTACTAATTTTCTTTTTCTTTCAGATACTGTGAAATCTTCATTGCCATAAACTATTCTCCAATAACAATCCCGCGAGAACATAAAAACAATCACTCCTTTAGAATGCGTGTGTCATTAAACAGTGCCGTTACAACGAGAGTTTACTTTTAGCTTGAGTTGAAAATATTTGTAATACGGAACATCTTCTGGTTCTAAGAGGTGAAACTATTTTCTTAAACAAAAAGAGAGCTAAGAAAAAAGAAAGAGGTATCTTAAAGCCTAACCCCTTTAACCCATATCTGATTTGCACTGAACTGTATTTATTTCCTTCTATTCAAAATACAGCCAGTTTCTTCAGCTCTCATTCATTCATTTTTATTTTGCTTTCCCTAATTTTATTTGTGAAAGCGAAGTAAAACCACATATGCACATTAATGGCGAGGCGTCTATGTAGTTATTGTTTGGTTCCCACATCAAGTTAAGAATATTGAAGAAGTGGAAGCTGTTCAGCAGAGAGCGACAAAGACGTTAGCTGAAAAGAAAAAAAAGTTTATGAAGATAGATTTAGATTGTTAAAGTTACCAACATTGACCCACAGGAGACATCGCTGAGATACGATTGAAGTTTTTAGAATGAAGAATAGTTTATCTGACAGCGACACTTTCCAAAAGATCGAATTGAAGAGAGACAAGTAACGAGCAGCAGAGAACAGAAGTTACTCGAAACACATTCATTTCAATGTCGAAGAAGCGAGGAAGAACTATTTGATGCAAAAGTTTATTAGAGAAAGAAGTGAGTGCATCAATAGTACAAATGTGTTATATGTACCCAGATAATCATTGGATGAATTACCTCATGAAGTATGACAGCAAGCAAACAATATGAAAAGCAATTAGTATAAAGATTTTTCCCTGCATATTAAGGTTTCAAGCCTGCGTAGGTGTATTTTTGTAATAATAATAATAATAATAATAATAATAATAATAATAATAATAATAATAATAATAATAATAATAATAATAATAATAATAATGGACACAACGGAGCCTCAGAATGGTTACAGAGCATGAAAAAAGAACACAAGGACATAGACAATTGAGAACCAATAGTATTGAATCAAATCACATTGAGACACGCTCTAAGAAAAAATAACCAACTGGAAAGCAGCAAGACCTAAAGGAATCCACGGATATTAGTTTAAGAAACTCAATAAATTACACGATAGGCTCAACCATCAACTCCAAAGTTGCCTAAATGAAGGCAAGGTACCAGAATGGATGACTGAAGATAGAACTACCCTCATCCAAAAGGATCCTGAAAAAGGGGACTTGGCAAGCAATTATAGACCAATTACGTGCTTACCATTCATGTGGAAAATCTTGACTGGACAAATAGTGGAGAGATATATATATATATATATATATATATATATATATATATATATATATATATATATATGGAAAGAAGAGGACTATTACCAGTAAAACAGAAAGGTTGCAGGAGAGGAACCAAGGGGGTGAATGAATTGTTCTAAATTGACCAGATGATCTTAAAAGAAGTAAGAAAAAGGAAGAACATTGCAATGGGATAGATTATAAAGAAGCGTAGGACCTGATTCCACACAGCTGAATACTTTAATGCTTCAGAATGTTCAACATCAGTGAACCAGTGGGGAAATTCAGTGCCAACTCTATGGAAAACTGGAAACTAGACTTGACATCCACAAGAGAAAACTTAGCTGAGGTATGTATGGCAAGGGAAATCTTCGAGGGAGACTTTCTGTTTCCATTACTATTTGTTCTAACTAAGATATCACTCATCAGAATCCTGAAAAACAACAAAGGATACCAATTTTCCAAAGCAAATGGAAAAGTCAACCATTTGATGTACATTGACGATATAACATTATTTGCAAAAAACAGGGGAGAGCTCGAGACGCTGTTCAACAAGGGAAAGAAATGATACTGTAAACAACATAACTAGTGAATGTAGTCAACTAGCCCAGAAGGACTATAAACACAGACACACTAGAGTAGCAACGGTGATACACTGGGAACTGAGTAAATGAATGGGATTTAACCATACGGAAAAGATGTGCCAGCACAAACCAGAGACAGTCCTGGAGAATGGAAACTGCAAATTACTTTTGGACTTTGACATCCAAACTGACCACACTATCCAAGCGAGATGACTGGACCTAGTAATCGTGGACAAGAAGAGGAAAACCTGTCAAATAATAGACATGGCTGCGCCTTCAGACCACAGAGTGAATAGGAAAGAGAGCGAAAAACTGGCAAAAATGCCATGATCTGGCTAGAGTACTAAAGAAGGGGTAGAACATGAAAGTCAGGGTAGTGCTAATAATAATAGGTGCACTCAGAACCGTACCACAGACACTGAAGGCAAGATTGAAGGAATTTGGGGTAAAAGGGAGACTGTGCAGACCACAGCACTGCTAAGGACTGCAGGACCGAGAAAAGTGCTAGAAATATGAGATCTACGACTCCAGCTCTTAGCAGTGACCTGACAGAGGAAGAGACAAACAAACAAACCAATAAAAACACATACACAAATGATGATGGAGGTACGAACCACAGCACCACTGAGATAGGTGAGAGAGATGAGAGGAGGGGTGAAGGCCCGAGGAGACTTGCTGCCACTCAGCCTTCAGCGAGAGTCATCGGGCAACTCGTGTGAAAATGTAAACCACAGCACTACAGTGGACTCAAATCATTATTATTATTATTATTATTATTATTATTATTATTATTATTATTATTATTATTATCATTATTATTATTATTATTATTATTATTATTATCATCATTATTATTATTATTATTATTATTATTATTATTATTATTATTATTATCATTATTATTATTATTATCATTATTATTATTATTATTATTATACCGGTTGCAACTGGGATAATAATAATAATAATAATAATAATAATAATAATAATAATAATAATAATGATAATAATAATAATAATAATAATAATAATAATATCACGGATTCTCAAATTGTACCCCTTCCAGATTTCCAAATAATCCCTCAACCCTCTTGATCTTAAGGCTAAATAATTAATTAAAAACTAAATATTAGCAAAGTTAACACTTTTAATGGTAAACAACAAAATATCAAAATTCATCAGATGTCAAAATTAAAAATCTGTGCCAGTATGATACGAATGAAACTATTAAATAGTTGGGAGTGCGTGCATCCCAGCCTAAGAACCACTTATCTATCCTGTGATTTGATGATACAAGTAATGTCTTTCAGCCTTCGACAATTAACAGAGATGAAGGTACTCGTGGACACGGAAGATATTTCAAGCCTTCACACCAGAAAGGCAAATACGCCAAATTCCACCGAACATCTTGGGGCGATCTTACGGGTACAAACGATCAACAAATTCCAGAAGGTGACTTGTCAGTGGAACAGGAGGGTGTCTGTTGCGATGGAGGGAGACGGGTGGTCGGGTGGTCGGGTGGTTGCGGAGAGGGATTGGGATCTGTGCAGGAATCCACATTTGGCAAACGCTCAACCATTAGACAGGCATATCCCCATTCCACCACCACCAACACCAGAATCCTGGCCTGTCACCCAAGATACCGAGAGGAATGTCGTCCAATTTCTTCAGCAAAGAATCCAAGACCAAAACCTCTGCTTCTTCTCTCTTTCTTTTCCTCTTCCTTTTCTCTTTTTATCTCTTTCTCTTTCTCTCTTCCTTCACCTCTTTCTCTTTACCTTCTCTTTCTCTCTATATTCACTGCTCTGTTCAGCTTCACATTTTTTCGCCGTTTGTCAAAGACACTTGAGTTGGTTTGCTTGTTCAATTTACAAGATTTCATTCCGATAAACTAAATGCCCGGTCTATCAGAGAGAGAGACAGACAGACTGACAGACAGACAGAGGAGGAAAAAAGGAGAGAAGAGAGAAAAACAGGCAAGGGTCTTAGCCAGAAAGAAAGAAAGAAAGAAAGAAAGAAAGAAAGAAAGAAAGAAAGAAAGAAAAGAAAGCTGAAGAACAAGTAAAGGAGATGAACCTGAAAGAAAGAAAAGAGAGAGAAGTGTCGAGCATAGGGAAGGAAGGGAAAGAACAAATGAGAGAAGGAAGAGGGAAAGAGAATGGGGTAATTGAGATGATTTGAAAAGAAAGAAAGAAAAGAAATGAAATAATGGAGTGAAGGGAAAGGAAGAAAGGGCCGAATGAATATAAAGAAAGGAAGGGCATAGAAAAAGAAGGAAAGAAATGAAAGAAAAGAAAGGAAGCTAAAATGTTGAGAGAGAAAAGGAAAGAAAGAAAGAAAGAAAGAAAGAAAGAAAGAAAAGAGAAGAAAGGAAAGAAGGGGAAGGGAGAAAAGAAATAAAGTAAGAAAATAAAGGAAAGAAAAAGAGAAAAGAAAGTAGAGAAAGAACGAAAAGAAAAGGAAGGAAAGAAAGAATGAAAAGAAAAAGATAGTAATAAAAAAAAAGAAAGAAAGATAGAGAAGAAAAATGAGAAAAGAGCGGAAAAAGCGGGATCCTATTTTCTTTCCTATTTGGTACAAAGAACTAAGAAAACAGAATCAGCGAAATGAATTCAAAAGTTACTGCATCAGCTGGTGAAAGAGAGGCATAAAACCAATTCTCCCTGTGCTCTGTCCTAATGTCCAATATGTTGACAAAATATGTCTTTCTATTTTTCATTCAGCCCATCCCTCTGATCTCCCTCTTCCTTTACACACTTTTTCTTCCTTCCAACATTTTCTTTTCCTTTTCCCTTCCCTTCTTTCTTTATTTCCTTTTTATTTAGCTCATCCCTTTCATTCCTTTTCTTCCTTCCTTCATTCGATTTTTCTTTTACTTATCTCACTCCATCTCTCTTTCCTTTTCTTTCTCTTTTTCTTTTTTCTTTCTATTCCCCTTCCCCCGCCTGCTGTCCTCAACTTTAAATATAATTATTTTCCCTGCATTCTTTTTGCATATTTCGAGTTCTTAATCAAAGGTGGACATTTTAGGAATGGATTTTGGGTTCAAAAGGAAAGAATTTTTATTGCACGTACATAATTGTTGCCTCTATGATTAAACGTGTGTGGGAAGGGGGATGAAAGGCAGTTTGCACGCGAAGAAGACTGAGTCCTGTTGAAGAATTCGGTGAATCGGAACAGGAAGTGAGGAAATAAACTGGGAAGAAAGAATTTAGTTTTGATAGAAAGAAAGAAAGAAAGAAAGGGAGACACAAAGAAAGTCAGGAAAGAAAGAAAGGAAGGAAAAAGAAAGGAGAAAAGGAAGAAAGAGATTGATGAATTGACGCACCGGAAAAAAAGAAAGAGAGGAAGAAAGAAAAGTCGGAAGAAAAAAGTAGAAAGTATGAAAGAAGCAAGATAGAAGGAAAAGATAGATAGATAGACAGAAGAAAGGAAAGAAGAGAAGAAAAATAGGAAAAGAGGAAGCGAGAAAGTAAGAAAGAAACAGATGAATTAATGCACAGAAGAAAGAAAAAAACGAAGAAAGAGAAAAAGAAAGGAAGAAAGAAAGAAAGGAAGAAAGAAAGAAAGAAAAAAAAGAAAGAGAGAAAGTCAGGAAATTAAATAGAAAAGAAGAAAGGAAGTAAGAAAAAAGAAAGATAGACAAGGAAAAAAGATCGATGGATAGAAGGAAGGAAAGAAAGGAAGGAAAAAAGAAAGAAAGGAAAAAAGAAAAGGAGGGGAACTATAGAAGAAGATAAACGAAAAACGACTGAACCGACAAAATGAGCAAAAGAAAAAATGGCGTAGTTGACAAAAAAAAAACTAGTTGAAAAAGATGGGTTTGAAAAAAAGGATAAAATTAAAAACCATGAGAAAAAAAAACCTGACAAGCGTGAGAGAGGGAAGACAGAAAGAAAGGAAGTAAAGGAAGAAGAGATGAACAAGGCAGAAATGTATGAATGGAAGGAAAGGGTGAGAGAGGTTAGTTGAATAGAAAGGGAGAGAGGGAGAGAGGGAGGCAAACTGAATGAAAAAGGAAGATAAAAAGGAGAATAAAGAGAAAAGTAGGTAGCAACCGTGACAATCTGAATAAAAAGGAGAGAGAGAATGAAAAATAAAAAGAGGAAGAAATGCAAGAAGAGGCGCGATTCTGAATAAAAGGGAAGGAAGAAACAAAGGAAGCTATTTGAATGGAAAGAACAAACGGAAGAGAAAAGAGGAGAGTAAGATGAGGTGAAAAAGAAAAGAAAGGAGAGAAGATGACGAATATGGCGGTATTACCGGCGGCTGTTAAGCTCAATGGTAAGTGCAACGCTACGTTGAAGCGGTCACAGGTTTGATTCCTGTAGCATCCCCATTTTCTTTAATCGTTTATTCTATCTATGTTGTCTTGGCCAAATGATACATTCACCTTGTAATAACGGGAGATCATTTCAAATAAGTGTTTCAAAACAATATAATGCAATTAATTATCATTCTGTCGGATCATATATCCATTTCTTAACAACACATATCATGCCATGTAAACTTTTCATCTTGTAATACTAAAGAGGAAAAAAATCGCCTATATATAATCCCAAAGTATCCACGACACTTTTAATCCGATCAGTTTCATTTCAACAAGTTGCTTTATTACCATCTTATTATATAATTTTAGGTTCTTGGTGAGTGTAATTTAGTTTTATTTGAATTTGTATTTTTATTCTTTATAATGGAGTTCGTCAGCTGTTTTATCAAAGACCTGTTTCGAGTCCAGTGACATATTATAAAGTAAACTGATAATGAAAAGAATTAAAATAAACAAAAACTGGGTTTGGGTAATACATGACATTCGATTTTTGCTTACTTAGGGGTAAAAAGCCTAACGTTTTCTGGGGAACTACATGATAGAATTTTGTACCAGTCTTTCCCGAACCTTTTTTTGCCGGAAACAAGGAAGGATTTCCCGTCGGAAAAGCGGAAAAAATGTGAGGGGTGGAGGTAAAATTTAAAAGAGGGAAAAGAAAATTTTGAAATGGTTTTCAGAGCGAACAAATCAACCCTACCCCACCTAAAAAGCGGATATGGATTTAAAATAGTAGAATTCGGGTGGGTGTCTAGGAAGAACCGCTAAAAAATCTTGTGCCGGATGCTGAACTCATTCCATAAACCTGTAGGCTTCTAGCTTAATGAGGAGTGGGATTCCAGGGCTAACTCCATTTCCATGCATCGTATAACCTCTAGAACTGTGATTCATGAACTGGTAAACACTAGGCTGAACGACATATTTCGCAGGTGAATAGAGATAAGGTATTAAATAACGCATGAATGATTTATATACTCGGATATTTATATTTTCCTAAACATTGCGATCAATATGGTTACTATACTCGTATTGTTTTTAAGAATAGTTAGGCCTTAAATTTCACATTGTCTTTCTATCTATGGTTCCCTGATTTCTAAGTAGCAGAATATTCCCCCAGTTCACCCTAATATAACATCTTAGCGAAGGTAACAGATGATATTATACACATGGGAGAATAAGACAATAATGATTGAAAAATGAAAGCAAAAACAATTGTATTTAGTCGCTGGTGAATAAAATCTAGAGATGAAGATTCGAGGTTGAATGACTTTGAAATAATTTCAGAAACAAAGTCCTTTAACAAAATCTCCGAAGGGTGCCTTTCACATACACCAAACTTGTTACTTTTTTTCCACATTTGGCTGAAATGTACAATATTCAATTTTCTTCAATCACATCAACTTTCCACTTTATATTCATGTCTAACATAAAAAATAAGATCGTAATAGTTATCTACAAAGATCGTAATAGTTATTTACAAAGCTTAGCTTAGTTTGGGCATAAGGCTGCCAGTATAGATCACCCAGTGGGAATCACACACACACATACACACACACACAAGTAATTATTGGCAAGGGAAGCTTGCTAGCCACTGTTTACCAAGCTTAGCTTAGTCTCAGCTCGTCTACAAGTATGGGACAGTGAGTTAGAATTGAACCCACAATTCCGTAGTAACGATCTGTGAGATTGAACATTACATCATGACGAGGTGCTCAAGATTCGTTCCCAAATTCCCTTCAAGCGCATATTAAATGAGGCGATTTTAGCCACGGTTAGCAGCGCCAGAAACACAATTTATTTCGCCCTAATCCACGGGCTGCAACATACACAAGTAGGTGACACCAAGATCCAGGAATTAATCGGAGCCTGATACAAGCCGCCGTCTCGTCAATCAAATTTCAAAAGGTGCAAATCCTATGACAGCAGTTGAAGGACGTGCACAGCAGTTTCTTCCAAGCCATCGCTGCAGACCGGCGAATCATCAAAATCCGCTTGGAAAACGCAACTATTGACTTACATCGTCAGCCAATCGGTGTCCCATCGCAAACCCAACTCAAGGTGTTGAGGTCGTTGGCACTGTGTTAAGATCTTCCGCAAACAAGTTGAGTTTTGCTCTGACCCAGGATTCGTTTCGTGGCCGATTAAATCAGTATGTAATGTCCAGTCCTAGTGGATCCGTTACCTGGAAGCAGCACCTTCCATTGCATTAAGGGGTGGGATGAAACCTGACACTGTTCGCACGGACGTCAGATTTGACCTCGTGTGAGGGAGAGAAATTTTCCTTGACTGTGAAAGGTCTCTGAATCGAAGGAGATTTGTCATTGACTGTCAATAGCCGAAAAAAATGTTTTATACCTGGGTGAAGCGTATGGAGATCCTGTGTTGGCCATTCACCAGCATCTCCTTCTAATATAGTCTAGAGAAAAGCAGAAAGCGATACGTCTGGCATTAGCTCGACTGCAGGCGCAAATTGGGCGTCAAACCCCCTTAAGGGGGGGGGGATCCTGGTTTGGATTCCGAGTTTTCCTTAGAGACTGGTTGCCTTACCAAGGCTAGACAGCCCAACCTGATTTTTTATCCATAGCTGGGGGCGGAAAATTGATGGATTCATTTTTTTCTCAAGATCATTAGTACGAAGTGAACATAACTAGCCCTGACCGATTCCATTGTTCACCATCGTTACCGACTACGCCTATCACACTGCCTTATTTCCAAAATACAAACCCAGGAACCAAAATGGTTAGGGGAAAACCCCAGATTAGGATGGAGACATTGGCAGTCTCGTTGTGTACATCCAATGTCCTTACAAGCCTGGTTTGTTCATCTTTAAACATTATTGGACAAGGGCAATGTCTGTTATGAAGGTGCATGTTTGAAAGGGGTCGGATTCTATACCGTATGGAACAAAATACCATAATTGTCATGGAGAATAATTTTACACCCATCGCATGAAAATACGGCATCGAAATATTTCGGTTACTCCTTTCTTGTGTTGCCAATTTTGATATTATATATCTAGATTTAAATGATCTATAATATCTATAATCTTCATTAGATTTCTCGAGAACCCCTGCCCCCCCCCCAAAAAAAACTCAACACATGGTCTTGTGTGCTAACTAACATATCTTGCGAATGGCCAGTAGTCGAGTAATCGCGGTGTAAACACATATACATAAAAGTCAGAGATTTCCTCTTGTAGTTACCTAGCACCTACCTCGAATCGAACATTGAATGCCTGCCCCGGGAGATGCTGGTGTGCTCATCAAGCATACAAAAGCTCAAATCTCAGGTAAGTACCGTAATATTTATTTACCTCTCAACTGCCGCTGGTGCTAAAACCTTGACAAATTATAGTTATGCACTCAGTGACCTCTGACGAAAGCAAAGCCCTTCGTCCCCCATCACCACATCCACAGCCGCCGCCGACCCATCCGGGTGATGGCTGCTCGGAATGTGCACTAAGTGACCGCCTTGCTTTCAGCGTCGCGTAGAAGTTTGGGTGGGAACGGACGGAAATCGAGCTGCAAGGAGTGGTCAATTATATAGGAGATAAATTTAGTCACCAAGCTTAGAGGGGCCTGGCACAAGGCCATAAGAGAGGAGCACACTGATTCAATGTTTCTCGTTCTCACCTGTCGGTAGATGCTAATGGTCGGTATACATACCGTACAACGACCCAGGACGATGGTGTCCTAACGATTTGCTCAGCGAGAGTGCACTCATTTATTTTTCTTTTTGAGCTACTTTTCTTCTCATACTCATTCAGCTACCTTCAACGTGCGTCTTACCCTTCAGATATGAACAGACTGAGATAGAGAAATAAATAGATCGAGAGAGAGAGAGAGAGAGAGAGAGAGAGAGAGAGTCTAGAAAACTTTACAGCTTTAAAGACTAAACATTAATAGACTTTTTCAAAATTCTTTCACTTTCACATCAGTCACTTGTTCCCCAATATCTTTTATGTAATTTACGTAATTTTCTACAGTGTTTTTTTTTCATGTTTTACATGTACTTTTTCCATAATGGTACTATATGTATATTTTCTCTGGTTGGTATCATCAATTGTTCACTATGTAACTGTTGCAGGGATTTTAAAAACAAAACAGCAAAATTAACATGGGAACCCTGCATGCACGCACATATATATATATATATATATATATATATATATATATATATATATATATATATATATATATATATATATATATATATATATATATATATATATATATATATCACTGACCTATTTTTGGTTTTGGTTTTTGTGCTTATGTACGTGTGTCTCAGTTGTTGATTTATACTTTTATAGAAGAGTTTTTTTTCTCTTTTTCTTTCTTTCTCTTTCTATCATTTCCCTTTTTCTTTTTTTTTCAAAATCAGAAGAAATTTTCCATCACGTTTCTTCTTCTTCTTCTTCTTCTTCTTCTTCTTCTTGGCACTTGTTAAACCGACTGGTGGGCCCTGGTGGCTGCTTGTTTTACTCTTTCTGCTTGACTTACGAACTCCACGATACTTTGGCATTATCTTTTATCTTAATTTATACTATATATATATATATATATGTATATATATATATATATATATATATATATATATATATATATATATATATATATATGTGTGTGTGTGTGTGTGTGTAGCATGATGATGATTTGCGTTATATCATATAGAAACTCTTATTCTATTACACGATTAATGTATCACTCGAACTAGACAGCGTAAATCGAATGAACAATTAAAGAAAATGGGTTTGTTGCAGGGAATCGTAACCGATGGGGTAGCTGCATCAACGTAGCGTTGCTCTTACCATTGAGCAAAACGAGCGCTGGTAATGCGTTGAAGAGAAACGAGTAGATCGAGAATAGACGAGATTAGAATTTAGAGTGAAAACAGTTATTTGACCCTTTGCATTTGATCTTTTGTACTCTTCTTTTGAAGAGATCATCATTTGCTTTCCATGCAACTGTTCTATTTAAAAACAATACATTTATTTACCATGTCTTCCCAGCAGTATTGAGCAAAACATCATATGCACTCAAGCTATCCTTCGTACATTTAGCTTGTTATTTTTTTTTAGGGTAAACTCAATAGATGCAGTTTGTAGGCATTTTCACAGAGTTTTTGTCGCTTTTTTAAAAATGTATAGCCAAACGTGATTTTTTATTTTATTTTGGTTATAGTTGCAAGAATGTTGCCTAAAGTTAGTCGTAAAAAAGAAAAAACAATTTTTCGTACTCACAGAGGAGTTTTAAGTGATTTCACGCCGCGGTTGCGTGATTTGATTAAGAGTTTAGGTTGATGTGTCAACAGAGAAAAGGAATTCAATGTTTAAAAAGTCTTTCAAAAATAAAATTTACCACAGAGAAATTTGGAACAAAATTAGTTGATTTAACGATTAATTGACTGGATTATGCAAAATATTACTTACTTTCTACTGGAAATATAGTGAAAAGTGCATTTATCTATAAGGTTGGTTCGTAACGGAAGTTCAAAGATCATCTTTGATCTTGTGTGAATTGTTGTTATTTGCCACGGCAAGGCGTGTCAGGTACTGGCTGACTGCTGATGAATACGGATGACTTGAATAGGCAAATACAGTATGTTGAACAGGTGTTAAACAAAGTAACAAGCAAAGAAAGATAGTTATCAGATAAACAGAGATAGCTATCTGTCTTTGTATGATAGCAATAAGAGAAACAAAGATAGTTACCGGCTACCGTATACAAAAAATGGCAACGTCTGTAATCAAATGAAAATCATCAAACACCTGTAAAAAAAGGAAATAAGAGGCACCTCAAAATCTGTAAAACTTTATATTAATCCATAAGTAGATTTTTTTACACCAAAAAATTACATTTTACTTTAATGATAATTTAAAAAAAACGGGAAAAAATTCCTAAATATGGTAATAATTCTTTCTGGCATTTGTTTTTTTTTTTTCAATTCCGAGCTTATTTTAAATTGACAGTCGGCGGGATCGAATAGAATTCCAACTGATTTAGTTTCTCTGCAATGTTATTTTCATATCGATCTAATATGGTGGGACTGGCACTATTATTGATTGAGTTTTATATCATGAAAATAGGAGGGGGTTGACTCGAAAAACAAAATTCTTGGCACTTTCCGACTAAATACTATTCTCATTGGAAAATTAATTAAAAAACGAATATAACCCTTCTCTTTCATTGAAATCGCCCGTTAGAATATTTTTGGTGAATTTAAAAATAAAATTGGGTTGAAATTTGAACATACTTTTTCTACTCGTCCATTTAAGTCACAGATGTAAACAAGTTTTCAAGTTCAGTTATCTACACTTTGGTATTGCCTACAGAGAAAGAATGGCTGACGATTTTCTGCATTATTTTTTTAAATTGATAAACATAAAGATTTCGGCGGTACAATTGATAGATTTCAAGTTACAGACGTTTCAATCGACACCAGTTGCTTTTTTCCTTGAAAGAGCTTAGTAGTTTGTCATTTTATTTTGGCATATAGATGCAAAACATATAAATGTACCAATTTGGTCATCTGCCCATGGGGTATCAGTAGATAGTACGAAGGTTAAATCCATTATCATCGTTTTTAACCTCCGACCGATGCAAACCAACCCCGACGTCATCGGCCCGAATATTAATGGAAATAAAAAAATATTTTCTTTGAGTGAATTGTCAAACAATATGTTGATAGTGGGGGACCATCCATTTCTTCATGGTTCACTATTTGTCACTCATCTTTATTTTGTATACAATTGAGACAACTCTGATTTTTCCCACATCCTTTCCATTCCTCACCCCTCCCATCCAAACCCAACTCTTCCCCACAAAATCTTATTGAAATATACATTTGGCATCCGTGATAGGAGTTTCGATACTGTAAAAAAAAAGAGTGTCATAGCGAATCAGTGCTGAACAAAGTAATCCTGAACGGGGTAATATTGAACAGAGGCTTGCAAGCAGTACATAGACACCCTTAGTTTTATGTTTAGAACAATCTTCGTTTGAAGGCTACAGAAGTGGCTGAATAATTTCAAATTTGCACAAAAACAGCTAAAAAGTCTCTCCATCAACTTGATTATTATGGACGAACAGCTTGGGGAGAGACTTTTTTTAATCACGACTTATATCGAAAAGTGGAATGAATGGACAATCGAGATGAGCAAGAATCCTTTAGCTTTTTGACACAATGTACATTTCCTGACAAATCGAGATTTGCCCAATTTTCAGATATTACATCAAACAACTTCCTTAGCCAAGTCAGTACCCTGACATGAATTCCATTGAATACGTGTAGGTAATATTCAATAAGAACTTGCGTAAGAAGTCTGACAAGCCACCAACAGGTTCAGATCTGCTGAATCTCTTGAGCCATGCATGGTCTGAAGTATAACTAACTGCAATTTTAGTACTTATTAAGACCATGCCAAGTCAAGTTATTGCTGAGAAAACTTCATTTTGTACTGGAAATGCTCAAATCAAGTTGAATCAGAACTGTCAGCATCTATTTACTTATTGTCTGTTCCTGTATTCTCTCTTTTTCTCACTTTTACTTCTTTAATGATGACTAGATATGGTGTTCTGGCTTAGATCTGGAGATGCGTTCGAATCTTGAAGTTCGAGATAATTTTGTTTTTTATCCCCCCTCCCAAAAAAACATGGCTTTTATTTGGTGTAAATACCATTGGTTTGTATGGGAAAATCCAAGTCGTTTGCATAGTTTCCCACTGATCACCTTGCCCAATCAGTTGAGCCTATTCTGTACTCCTTCTGGGATAACTTTCTGCATTCGCTTATTATGTATCCATTTATGTTTACCTTTCTATCTCCAAATAGTCTACATTTATAATTTCAATGTATCTTGTCTGTCTTGGCCTTTATATAGTTGGTTTTTATGAATATCTTCAGGGTCACTATCAATATTTTCTCTCTTCAGTTATCTTATTCATTATCATGTCCAAATCATTCACTGGCAGACCTGCTTATTTACGATGACTGGTTTGAATTGATCTAATCTCACATCCCGTATTGAGTGATTCATTCGAATTTAAAAATCTCACAATTTATTCCGTTGTCCTCCTGGACTGATTCTAGTTTCTGCCAATACTATTGGTTGTTTAGCAGATTCCATCTTAAAGTATTTGGTATAACTCGGCAGTGGATTGAACCATGATATATCGAAGAGAGACGTGCACTCTAGCACAGCGTTCCGGTATTCTGTATACTATTGGTTTGCATGATCAAATAGAAGTCATTTGCTCAATTCTCCACGGATCACCTTCTCTTTTCATCTGCTGCATTGGCATGTGATAAGACTGAAGATTTTATTTCCGTCTTCGCACGGATGACATTTACTCTTCTCTCATATCCGGCCTTTTGGGCCCTTCTTATAGTTTTGTTCTATGACGATCGTACTAGTCCAACATTTCTAAGGATTCAGTTTTCACTTCAAGTGTCTTCTGCTTTTATCATTGTTTAGTTATTTTGGGATTTGTTAAAGACATGCTATAGGTGATGGTGGTGTTTGTAGTTATTCTTGTATACCCTATTATTATTATTATTATTATTATTATTATTATTATTATTATTATTATTATTATTATTATCATTATTATTATCGCTGTTTTTGTTATTAGGTTGAAGATGGAATGAATTCACTCCACGTGAACCGTATTGCAAATAAAAGTTGATAACTCAAAACAGGGTCAAGGAAAGCATAGGTAAGTTGTTTTGACGCCATTATATATATATATATATATATATATATATATATATATATATATATATATATATATATATATGGATGGATTAATAATTAAGTCATCCACAGACAGTTGTTTCGTTGTATTACAACTCTTCAGGGTGGCTATAGACGATATCCCTTCCAGTGTGTGTGTGTGTGTGTGTGTGTGTGTGTGTGTGTGTGTGTGTGTGTTAAAAGATAAATGGATTGAAACAAACTGGGTGATAGTTTTCTCTCTTTTTCAAAACACATAGACTTATCGCTTTCTCACACCCTTTCTTTATCTAGAATGATAGTGAGAGGCAGAGAGAATAGACTGTTCCGTATACCCCAGTCCACTCATAACTCTATGCTAATCAAAGGCTATATTTCTGTTTCCGAATTTCGCATATATATCCGTCGAGATTTTTACACTTGACTCTTCCTTCTGACTATTGATGACGGACATTTCCGTCATTGATGTTATTTGACTAAATTTTCCATTTTATTGTGATTTATGGCAACTCAGTTCTATCTGCGAGTCAGGGCTTTTATCTTGCAATGGGTAAAAATTACTTTTCACCACCTTTCTTAGTTAATTGGTTAAGCATTCGTGCATACTTGAAATATGCAATAGTACACCAGCTATGTTTACCAACGTACACGCACAAACTATTCCTAATGAGCTCAATATTCATAATTAGCCTCATTATTGTGGCCCTATGCCGGATTTGGCTATTCTATTAGGTTGTTTGGAAAATAATGACTTATTGCAAATGATTCTCTGTATTCTTTGAGTTTATGTCGAACCCATTTACCGAGTTTCTTCTTTTTACCACTTTGCCTTAGATGGTTCGATATTGCCAAACTATACTGCGCGGGTTCTGTTCAATTACAAATGGATTTCCACGCTCCTCTTTTTCAAGACTCGAATCTCTAATATAAAAACTTTTATAACCAACGTCACACTATTCAATCATGGTGAGGGGTTCCTTTATCTCGTGCGAGGATAATTTTTGAGTTTATAGCATTCGTGCAAGAGGATCATACACAGCTGTTCTTCTCACATCTTCCAAGTGAAAGGTCTGTAGACTACCGACAACTCTGAAAATAAACGGTTAATATGAGTGAAAAGAACACATTTCAATCATTAGAACGAGCTATGAATATATTTGTACTATATGGTGACGTTGTCTGGCACAACTAAATGTTGGTATCTAAAATAGGCCATTATTTTCCAAAAAATTAAACAATTAATTGTTTATTAAGGAACACCCGTCATTCAGCGATGGTTATAAGTTTGGACTTGCAAACCAGCCATAGCTTATGAGTTCGATTCCTACATAGAGTATCTATTCTGACGGTCGGCAAGGATCAATGGCGAATGGAAACATTGTGATGATGTTCATTTGTGTCAAATCATGATCTTTCAGACTAGCGACAGAGCTTCCCTTTTGGTTATAGTTTAATCTACCTGCCTCCCCCATCAACTCATAAATTGTTGCCCCCTTTGGATGATATTGCCCCCATTGAGAGTGACTGTTCCCCATTAGCTTATGCCTTTAGCTAAATACTCACATAAAATAGACTGATTGTACATCTTCCAAAAGGAACACTGCTTCCCATTATGTAATGTCTCTTCTCGGCTAAGCCAAGTTTATTTCATAATAAATCGTTTACGGCGGATATCTGGAGCTTCAAGGCGACCTACTCGTGCTAGCATTGTGAAATAACACGATAACGGAAACAGAAATTGATAATTAAAATCTTCCAACTTTCGCCCTCTTGGGGCTATATCGCCCCCGTTGAGCAAGAGACACACAGTCTTGGTTTATTTTTGAGCTGCGTTATTAAAACTGTCAACCAGCTGAGATTAATTACTCCCGCCTCCTGAGAACACTGCTGAGGTTTCTTCAATGTTTTCCCCTTCTGTCTTGCTGATGAGGGTGAATTGTTGCTAATCCACGTGTTACTGTAGCACACCATGCAGGAAAAACAGCGAACAACACACGCAAGCAGCACATCATGCACTGTTACCAATAACCATAGTTTCATGTTGCTTGTGTTTGGATACAGGAAAATACAACCGTTAAAAGCATTCGTCATGACTATTTTAAGAAACAGACATTTTGCTTCTTGCTTAAGAGAGATAAAAATGGGAACATTAGGAAAGTAGAACCGATCTTTTCATAATCAATATAAAAAGGCATGCATTCAGTCATGGTTTGCGGTCCTTAATGCTAAATTTCTTTTAAAAAAATCAAATTTTTCCGGAAATTTCGCATTCAGAATCACAAAACATGACTAAATGCATGCCTTGTTCTGTTGACTGCAATGACATTTGGTCCCTCTTACTTAATATTCCTGTTTTTAATTCTGAAAACCAAGCGATTAGAAGCAAAATGTTTCATTGTTCAAATACTTATGACGAGCGCTGATTGGCTGTATTATTGCTATTGCACCTGTTCCAGCTGCACTGCGCAGGCGTCATCAGAAAGTAGAGTTTCATTTTGTGTGTGTGTGTATGTTTGTGTGTATGTGTGTGTGTGTGTGTGTGTATTTTTGCATGTGTGTGTGCGTGTGTGCGCGCGCACACGCACAAAAGTACAGCCATAGTGTTGTGTGTGCAGATGAGTTTTTTTCTGAATATGTGAGTAAGGGCGTATCCATAATCTAACATTGGTGTTTTTTTTTTGCGTGTGTATAGGTGAGTGGGTGAGCTAGGACGGAGACATAACATTTAATAGCACGGGAAACAGAATCGGCGAACAGAGTTCGAATTTCGAGTGAAGCTGCTTATCTACACTTCGCACTTATGCTCTTGTGAAAGGCACGAACCCATTTTCCCCGTACTCTATCGGCACATATCTTAATGAAATATCTCGTTTTGGGCATGCCACAATGGTTAACAGAGGAGAGAGAGAGAGAGTAGATGGATAAGCAATAGTTTACGTTACCTGCCCAGGTAGTAGCTGTAAAAAAGCAGTTGTTCCCAACCTCACACTTAGTCTTGACGCTGATAAAAAATCCAAATATTTTTGTCAAATTCATTTGTCGCCTTGTATGATGTGTTCACTCGTCTCTATTAGAGGCTATTCAGTCGGCCTGTCGATCGGTCCCATTAACATTAATCAACGGAAATAGGAAGGAAGGAAGTGATGTGATGTCGTTAAAAATTAAAAGGTATGATGTCAGTAAAAGGGTGTGATGCATTCCAATCAATTTTTACCTGCTGCTAACGATGTCATTACATGAAAAATGCCTAAAATGACCAAAAACGCAAAAAATGGCCATTACGATTCTTACTGAGAATAGTACTTGTTCAATATTTCATATTGCAATGTTTTACCAGTGTGAGAATAAATTGAATTAAAGGAAGACGACTTGCTCCTTCTCCTCCTTTTGCGGTTAAGATGGTCGGTGCAGTGGTTGAATATATGGTTCTTGTCTAATAAATTTACAATCTGTTGTACCTCATCTGGACCTACTGCCTTTAAAGCTTAAAACTTTGTTACACGGTTTCCTATCCATAATACGTAATATCAGTCGTGGATATCTTCAAGTGCATCTCATGTAGTTTGCAATTCACTCAATCCAGTTTTTATCTATCGAATAAACACTGACCTTACTGTGGAGGACTTGGAGAAGTAGCCTGCCAACGAAACGTGATAGAATTCCAGGAAAGCTTCTTGTTTTTAATCTTTTGGACAGAGTCTTTAATTTATTTCGTCAAACATACAATTTGTATCTTTGAAAACTCAAGTTGAAAAAAATAAAAAATAAAAAAACGTGGTCAACGTAACCGTACTTGGTGTCCGTGTCGTTGGGTAGACACGAGGTGGATCACCTGTTATTTAATAAGGTCTTCGTTATTCTTTGAAGTGCGGGTATTTACATGTCACTTTTCAGGGTACGACAAAGATCTTTCTGTTCAGGTAGTTTTCACACGCCTATATACACCCCATATATATATATATATATATATATATATATATATATATATATATATATATATATGAAACAGAGAAGAAATGAGTGGGGGTAGTCGAAAGGGTTGAAAGAACTACTGGCTTTAATGACCTATGTTCCTGCTTTCTTAAGGTCTGATGAAAATAATCACCCACCATTATAGGATGACACTGCACGGCTAGAAAGACAAAGAAGTCTAAACGAGCAGGACATAAATCAAAGGATGCAAAAAACAAAAACAAAATATTGACAGCGAAACGAAAAGAATCAAAAATAGGAATTAAAGATAAAAATAAAAATCACGATATTATTATTCATAGCGAATTCTCGTTGAAACGGCACTCGTTTTAACGGCACTATTCAATGACACATGCATTCTAGCGATACGTTTATTTGATAGTTTTGTAAGACAATTCTTAGACATTGGTTTTTCGCCTAAATCTTTTAAACTTGAAACAATGCAACCCAAATGAATTGTATCTACCACTTTTTGAAAAAAATAAACTATTCCTTTGCACTAAACTTTTGCCTGTTCAAGGTGTTTTTCTGAGAATTTATTGATGCATTTAAAAACCAATTAATTACATACCACTATCTGCATAGGCGTACTGATCTATGGCAAGGAGGAGCAAGTGCACGTCTTCAAAACCCGGGCAAAGCATGTTAAATTTCAGGCGAATCAAACTTTTTGCATCCTTAAATGAAAGAGGCCCATGACCATGTATGTGGTTAGCAAAATTACTTTTTGTTTCATTCATTTTATTTGTAGACCTGTAACCTCTATAAGGGGCATTTGACTTTGAAAGTCAATTAAGTCTGTTTTTGCTTTCTCATTATTAAAACACTTCGCATAACGAAATATTAGTTATAACGACATCCTTACATCCCCAGAGTGTCATAATAAAGAGAGTCTAGTGTAGTTATTTAGTGGAGACTGGGGGGCGATTGAAACAATTTTTAAGTTCTCTCACTCACCCAGGGAAAATTTGGACTAGACCAACCAATTTCTTTATCAAACTTACATCTATCTGCTAATCACACCATTTTGAAGATTATTCCATACGACATATCTTTCAGAACATTCATTTGAATGGAAAAAGTCAATGTTGCAACTGACTCCAATCCTGAGGGCAGTTACAACACTAACCAGGGGTGGCTGCAACATGTTGTAAATACATTTCACAAATTAACTTTTGCTTTTTATTTTGATGAGCATAGTATTCTGAAAATAGGTATTGCTTTATGATATTACAATATTATCATCCCATAATGACACATCTATGACCTTTTTAAAACAATATCTAAAAATTTCTAACAGATTTCTAAAAACACAGATATCCCAAAATGTCACAGCTAATTAACTTTTTAAAACAGATTTGAACTTGTGGCAACCGTTCCCAACCTCATCAGCCATGACTGAACACCATGTACTAGGTAGATACACTGACTTTGACATATGCTATCCATGTCACTTACAAGTCACCAAAACAATGATTCAAACGGAGAAAGTTTTGATTATTTCATGCAAATGGCCAGGATAGTATGACAAAAATACAGTGCATGAAAAAATAACTTTGATACACCGAAACACATCTTATTGAATAAATACAGTTGCAGATATTGAATGAGTCTTTTGTCCTCCTGGTTGGGTGAAGTGGGTTTAACTGGATATGCAGTGTGTCATTACTCTTGCATGTTTCTGATTGGAGTGAATAAGACTTGTTGCAACCGTCCCTTGGCTAAATTTAGTTTAATCTGGTGACAGCGCAATAGTATTAGGGATGCCAATAAGATTTGATGGACACGTCTGGACAAGGTATGATAAAAAAACAGATTAAATAGAAACTGGTCTGTTTAGTCAATCGATAGAAATTGTTTCCAATTTCTTTTGGTAGCATACTGTGTTGGGGATGATCAATTAAAAATTGGAAAAAGGGGTGGTCAATGAATAAATTACTTTTTACACTATCTGTTTGGCAGTGATCACAAAAAGATCTAAAATTTTAAAAAAACAAACTGAATACTACTGAACACAAACTTGGGAATCAATTTAGCATTGATGACTGAATCCCCAGTGAGAAAAAAAACATTTAGGGGGTAATTTGCGAAAAACAAAAAGGTCTTTTCTGGACATAATAAAGAGTAAATGTTGGAATTTTCATACCTCTAGTTCTATTGGTGCAGCCAGTACACGTGATACATACATAGCCAGCCACCCAGCTGGACCAACTTGAAAACTGAAGAAAACTTTTATGACCGTTTTGATGACTGCTTTGATCCATAGTTCCTAGTATAATTCTTTTTTTCACTTTCATGCATAGATCACAATGATTACCCCTCCATTTCTTCAATTCTTATCTATAGAGTAAACGATTCATTATTAATGACACAAAGATTTTCCCGATAAAAATAAGTTTAATTCAAGTTTAGCATTTTATTTTTGCCAGGTGACGATATCCCGCCGACATTTTTATTCCTTTTGTATACTACAACAATACACGTATCATCCTAGATTCAACATTTGATAGATGACTAATCTATTAACAGCTTATTTGAAGATACCTGAGAAATTTAAGTACATTTAGATGAATATAAGTTATTTTCAAGAATTCATTAATTTTCAGTATGGAAAAAAACCAACTATTTTCAAAATGTAAACCCAGAATCCCAGATGGTTGGTGAAAAACCTATATCGCAAGGGGGCAGCCTTGGCAGCTTCCTGATGAACGCAGGTTAGAGCTCATTATCTATTTACGCGATCCGAGGCCGTTTGGTTTGATACTGGGTGACACCAGTGCTGAATAAAATATAGTTCCTTCCAAAAATGTTTTTAAAATTATTACTTTCAGACGGATATAGATATAATACGTAAATTGACCATCTACTTATACATATACTGTCGACAGGGGAATACATATATAAATATCTCTACCAACGATTAAATAGAGAGATGAGTGATATAAGCCGATATTGAAGCTGCTCATTCTGAATAAACATCCCACAAAAATGTCCTCCCAATTGTAACACCAACGCGGAAAATAATTAGAACTTTTGGTGTTCATTTATCAGCGAAGAGCATCAACCGGCAAATCAAGTCATGGCGGAGGATAAATGCATTTGTTGAAATAGGCGAGTGTCAATTGACTTACGACGACTGATAGTATCACCCAAGACGGAGTTCTGTCTTTATGACTCACTTGACTATTAGTTGAGGTGTTAATTTTAGGCTGCATTTTAGGCAGAAAAAATCAAAAGTATACAATATGTATGTGTGTGTGTGTGTGTGTGTGTGTGTGTGTGTGTGTGTGTGTGCTCGGTACTGAGCAAATGAAGTTTCTACATAAACGTCTTTATAACATACACATTCCGTCGGATATAAATTGTCCATCATCTGATACTTCATACTGTCGGCATAGGGAACACACGCACACACATACTCATATATATATATATATATATATATATATATATATATATATGATTGTCATACTAATGGTTACCGGAACAAATTTGTTTCACTAATTCGGTTATCAAGTGGCATCATGACGAAATGATTACTCAGAATTTTCTTGTTTCACTATTGTCATTTAGTTATCAGATACTCCCCTTACAACTATATATATATATATATATATATATATATATATATATATATATATATATATATATATATAATTCTTGATATATTTTTCAGTTAGTAAGAATACAAAAAAAAGAAATGGCAAACAGTCCGTTGCTGATGATATTCAATCACATTGCTCAATATTGAACACAGTAATTGAAGCTATTAATATATAAAAATAAGAGTTACAAGGATATATGCCCGGTGAATGTCAACATTTTGTGCCTAATGTACTCATCAGCAACCGGCAATACTTTTGTTAACAAAACTTATTGCTGGTTGCTAATGTTGACAGTATGTATAATTAGGTTGGACAATTTATGTCCGATAGAATGTGACGATTTATTTAGAAACATGCTTCTTGGTGGAAGTTGGTTCGAGTCTGGCATGGCTCTCATGTTCTTTATTCATTTATGTGGTCGCCTTTTGGTTAGCTATTTATTATAGTGACAAACGAAATATGTCTACAAATAAATCGTCTATATAATTATCTCATATACATATTGATAAGAATTGAATATATAGTCCAACAGAATAATTATGGATGTATTACATCATCTGAAACTCTATTTGAAATGACCTCACGTTATTACACGGAGAATGTGTCACTTGACTTAGTCAGCGTGAACTGAATAAACAAATAAAGAAGATGGGGCTGCTGCAGGAATCAAATGTACAACCGATAAGGTAGCCACGTTTCGTTGCTCTTACCATTGAGCTAAACAATCTGACGGAAAGGCAAAAGCACAAATAACTGCTTCATCCCAACGTTCTCATTTTTGTTCATTCACCATCTTCATCATTGTTTCTCAATTATATTGTAAAGAAACATATAATCCGAGAGAATAATCGTGGGGTAGTCATGCATAAATATTTTACATTTCGGAATTGTGGGTGCAGTCTGTCACATCATGGCCGCTTTCAACAATATTATGACAATTCTGAGCTCACTGAACGGTAATTGAGCCATATTCTGAGGGCCCGTGAGGAATGAAAAAGCAATCGTTATTCTACGGATCACTCACATATTTCTTTCGAAGCATTGAGCCCTAAGACTCACGGTGTGATAACTCATGTAAAAGGTGAGGTTTTAGGGTGCACTGATTCCCACTGTAATCAAAGCGCTGACTATGAGTGGATCACAAGAGGCAGAAATTGATATTGAGACACGACGGCGACCTTCTCAGCACCCGCCAGAAACGCGTCTTAGAAAATAATTAATTATGTGGTTAGGTACCAACATGACTTTTGATTCCCCAATCATACACACCTACACCCACAGATGCACACAAACACACACACACACACACACACACACACACACACACACACCACACACACACACACATATATATATATATATATATATATATATATATAGTTGTGTTTTTTACGTGGTTATAAGTATGGTTGAGTTATTGCTATACAATATAATGTAACAAAATATAGTTGAAAACCAAAACATTAAATCATAATAAGACCTTGAACAGCACGGTTTTGAATAGTACAGAAAATTTTGGAGCGAATTAACCGCAACAATCAAAGTATATATAATTTTCTCTGGGTGTATAAGTGCCAGCGTGTAATGTAAGGGTGTGTGTACACGTTGTAAGAGAAATACACATCATGTATAATTAGTTGGGAACTTGCCCTACGGATGGGATTCAACTATATATCTACTTCATATCATTAAACAAAAAGATAACAATTTGGTAAATTTAATCTGACTGCACAAAGTAAGGGTTTACTTTAGCATAACACTTACCTTGGAAATCGAACCCCTTGTTAAAAACTTAGAACTTCTTGGTATTAAAAAAAAATCCCAAAACATGTCCTGGAGTCCCATTAGATTTGGTGACCATAGCTCTAGCCACCCTCCGGTTATTTCATAACACACAGATGCACATACATTGGATGAATTATATATATATATTTTTTTTGGACTGTTGTCTTCATCTTGATACATCTTTTGAACACATCGTTCTGCCTGTTGTACTGTGCGGACTTCTTCAGTTGAAAACTGACGGTAAAAAAGCCAGGATTTTTAACACTGATTCTTGGGCAAGCACTTCCTCTTTACTATGAAATTTGGCGCAACACAATCTTCTCAACTCACCTTTAGCTTTGTTCCAGATCAACCTGGACTTGGTAAATATCTATTAAAACTAGACTTGTCATTCTCAATTAAGTGTTGGTGGAAACAACTTTAGACAACCACCTGTCTGGGTTGCCATTTGGTACTTTTCACAAATAAAATTGGGAAAATTTGGTTCATAAAACAAAGATTTTGCTCCCAAATTGTACATTTTAGTCTTTGTATCCATAGTGGAACCTCATCAGTCACCAGTACAATGAATAAGAAAATATGTATTTTAATCCAATTTTGCTACAAGCTTTGTCTGGATTTCAAGTTATTGGATTATTTTTGGTACTGAAGATATTGAATTTGGTCCCAAGATCATACAAATTTGGTTTTCAGTGGTTAAAGACATCTGTCAACGCTGCTAACCATCGCATTTTAGTCCTTTAGTCCTATACTATTACAATTGACTTATACCGATGAATGACTGGACATCCAGCCAAGATTGACAGCTGAAAACAAAATATCCTTATTATTTCCTTTTGGAATGTCTTTCTTCGCAGATGTCCGAATGTGGAAAATATTTTTGTTTTCAAAGTAAGGTGACAAATGCGTGCGCATCCATGTGCAGACTTACGATATCTTGTGATTTGTGAACGGAGGAAGCCCTTTGCTGTTTTAGAAGAAGAAGAAAAAGATACAAATAGAATTATTCTATCAGATGATTTTATTTTCTTTGCATTTTTATTTATTGGTGTGTTTTTTGTTTTTATTTTTTCAAAGATAGAATTCTATTTTTATCCTCAATGCTCTAAGAATATCAATATTTTTTAGGATGGCCAACGTTTAAAGGATTGGAAGAAAATCCAATCATCATTCAACTCTGTGCATACAGGCGTCTTTTGGCGTGTTGCATATTGTTTCTGTGGCACATGGGCGTCCATTCCAAGGTTTTATAAATCAGCTGAAAGAGAAAGTAGCCGAATACAAAATGCCACACGCTGTAGCATTTATCGACTTTAAGAAGGTCTTTGACTCGGTAGAAATTCTCATGGTCATGAAGTCCATCACTCATGATGTATACGTCAGAGTACTGCAATATATATACAGTCATAGCAGTTCCCTTTTCAGCCTGCATAAAGACTCGGAGCTCCAAAAAAGAGTAAGACAAGGTGATACAAGCTCACCCAAACTCTTTACAGCCTGCCTCTAGATTACCTACACGGCAAAAACAAAGGAATCAAAATAGACTGTGATCAGATTTGCAGACGGCATTGTCCCTTTAGCAAAGAACCTACACGACTAGATGAACTGAATGAAGAAAGTAAGAAAGTCAGCCATCACGTGAAGAACGTACTATACTGGGGTTGCTAGATTCGGCCAGAAGAGGAATAATTCAAGTTTTATCTCAGAAACTTACTCAACACAGGTATTGGAATAGCGTCGAACTTGGGAACTTGTGAAGTCTCGAAGGTCGCTCTAAGTTCGACGCTATTCCAATACCTATGCTGGGTAAGTCTCTGAGATAAAGGTTGGATTATCTCCCTTTCAGGCCAAATCTGGAAACTCAGCGTAGGATTCAGTTTCTACTTTTCGACACTGAGCAGAGGACGTACTTATTTTGTTGCTCTGTACGTTGTACTATCCAAGATAGCAGGGAGCATGTTAAATATCCCATGACCCCGAGGAGCTCGATGGGAAGACTATTTTCGATGCTCCTGCAGCTGTTACCATTATAGGCGAAGGATGCTGAAACAGACGGGATTGGGGTTTGGAAATTTATTCATTAATCATTTCACGGTGTATTTGTGCATTTTTATTAGAGACGTTTAAATTATTTACAAATTAAACACTGTTCCCCCACGTGTACCACCGTTTTCATGAAGAAGAAGAAGAAGAAGAAGAAGAAGAAGAAGAAGAAGAAGAAGAAGAAGAAGAAGAAGAAGAAGAGAAAAGAAGGAGGAGGAGGAGGAGGAGGAGGAGGAGGAGGATAAAAACAGTGCTTACTGTTGAACAAGATAATTTAGAAAAGTATTGTTAATTCAGTGCTTTCAATCCTCGATGAGTGCCACGCCGTAATAGCTATGTGGTAGGCTAAACTAATCGAGTTAAATTACAATTATTTTTGCATTCGTTGAGATTTTCTACCAGCAGTAACTGATGGCTTTTGCTCAAGATTGAGAGACAGCAAGTCTCCTGAATACTCCAATAATCTCCTCAGAATTTTGACTTATTGTAATGCTCTTGTCTGAATGATTTCAATTTGTCCTTAGACTTCCAGCTGTTCCGATCTCCCTCCATGGATCTTCGAGGCTGCTCCAGATACTTTGATAATGATGAAGCACAATTTCTACCATCATGTTGCACAACTTTTAAAAAGCAAACAATCGAATGCGAATCCACGAGGAGACTTTCAAGGTCTTGTGATTTGTTTAAGCGAACGGAGGAAATCCGTCTTGGTTATTGTTTTGGGGCGCCCGGATGAGGCTTGTCATACGAATATGAACAAAAATATAAATAGAATCACTGTGTCAGGTGATTTTTATTCTTGTACATTTTATTTATTTATCTATCAATTTATTTATTCTTACTTTTTCATTGGAAGCAAACCAAAGATAGAAAACTATTTTTATCTTGATTTCTGTAAGAATATCAATATTTCTTAAAGATGGCCGCCATTTTAAGGAAAGTAAAAAGATTTTTTGACCATCATCCAACTGTTAATTACCATACGACACACATTTGTGTATTGACTCTGATTGCGCAGGTTGATCCATTCCACTATTCTACTTAAGATGATATAGAGTATCACCCATAAATGAGTACACCCTACCACTTTTTTAGAAAAAGTTGATTTTCTTCTAAACTGAACATAGCAGGATTTTTTTTCTTATGGGACATTATGCAGCTAAAATGGATAAAAGATTGGAGCTCTTTTGCCAAAAATATGAGCATGTTGCGACCCAAGAATGAGTATACCCCCACCAAAAATCATCTGCAACGCGTTTTAAACATATATGTAATCATAAAGGGCCAATGATTGCAACAATACTATTGATATATAAACAGTGCCTTCACGCTGTCTACGTAGTCAACCGTCCTTGTTCACATAATTACTTACTCGATCTGAAATAGACTTAGAGTCGACAAGTATCCGAAGTGACATCACTCACTTCAACCAGCATTATTTTACCTATTGTTGCGGGATATATGTCTTTCCGCAGGGTACTAGCGTGAAATGAACACAAATTGTCCCAGCCAAAGTTTGAACCCGTCTCGCTGACTCGATTACTACGTGCCATTATCCACTCAGCCACTACGCACCTCCAGTATTTATGTTGACAAAAAAACATTCAAAGTGTTCCATTCAACAGGGGCGTTTCTCAACTGAGATAAGGTTACTTTGATAGCCGAGTACAAACGTCCTTATTGTGAAAAAAAAAAGAAAGGAAAGAAACAGGAATTAAACAGAAAAGAAAAAAAGAAAACAAAAAGAAAAAGACCAGAATAACTGAAAAAAGGAAAAAGGAAAGAATACGAAGAGAAAAAAAAGAGAAATTAGAAAAGAAAAAAAATGATTGAAATAAAAAGAAAAAGATCAAAAAAAAGAAAAGGAAAGAAAAAAGAAAAGAGAACATATCTCCTGAGAGTTTTCTTTAATTATTCAAGGTACAGATCGAGTTGCGCACCCGCAAATAAAAGAAACATTATTTATTATCTGAGTCGTCGGTTTCATTCATTTTTCGACCTTCTGGTTGCTCTCATTATTCGAGATTTCACAAGTACGCAGATGTTTTGTGCCCGAAGGTCGGTGTGCAAATTTCTGAAGGTTGCAGTTGCAAGTCTCAGATATTTAATTTCACTTACGTAAATAGGACGATTTGAATAACAAAAAAAAAATAGATTTCCGTCTACTCAGCTGACAGCAATACGTGTGTCAATTCACCAAATATCGGTCTGTATGTGACTGCATAACTCAGGAATTACACGACATACCCCCATGATTTTTTGTTCACAAATGGGACACCGGCAGGTTTATAGCTAGTTAGTTCTTGAAGTTTCCCTAAAAATAATAATGCAAGGTTTGCATTTGTGCTCACACTGATAATAATGATCTATCTATGTAATACTAAGTCTGATTTTGTCCCTCTGTGTGATCACGAAGTAGTCAAAATGGTAGATTGTAGCCAGAGATATTAGATTAGGTTATCCTCGAAGGGCCGAAAATATCCAAGCGATTCGCACTCAACCCGATGATAGTTTTCTAATTTCTATCTGTCTAATATCTATCCATCTATTTATCTATCTATCCATCTAAAACCTCTCAATTTCGTTTATTTTATTTCTAACTAACAAAAACTGCACAGAGGTAGTGCATTAAGGCCCCCCTGAAAAAACAGTTTCCCATTTAAACCTTCTGCAAGAACTAACCAGAAAAAAAACAACCCACTCATAAGGCAGCTTTTCATCTAGTTTCCTAAAGTCAAAGAAAAATTTGGTTCAGTATTTGCTAAACATGACACTTAAATCCCGTATGCATTCTGAATTTTCTTGGGTCTACCTTGTAGTACTATTTATTTATCCTCTGGTGTTGATCAGCCCTATATTCGTTCCGACTTCTATTCTGAGTGTCACGACAACATCAGTGCATCACAGAGTTCAAAGTTATGACTTGTGCTTCACTTGGATTCTTGTGAGGGAAAGTTGAGCCCACTGTCAACCCCATTTTCTCTTACCTGACTGCCTGGGTCCAGCATCAAGACATAGCCAGGATGGCTGAAGACACATCGGAATGCAGTGGATGGCCAGGGCTCTCGTTCTCTTCTTTTCATTCCGTTGATTTAGAATCAGAGTTGCCCATCTCTTAGACTGGTTGCAAACCATGGCTAGAGAGGCCAGTTAACACTACTATTTACCCATGGCTGAGGGGAGAAGAGATGAATTTAAACCTCGGAGGATGCCAGTGGGAATTGTGACGTAATCTAGTGATATAGCAAATGCATCACAAGGTCGTTTGTAGTCTTGTGACGAACGTAATTTTTTGATCGTCTTCAAGTTAAATTTTTGTAAGTCTGTACCTATTTACTCACTTATATTCTTATTTATTTACTTATTTATTTTCTGTTCACGAGGGTAACCTGAGCTGAGTATTTTTGTTTCGAATTGTTAACCACCCGTCGGGTACGAGACGTTCGTCATTGTTCGGCTCAGGCAAAAATGCTAACGTCACAATCTACATCCGGTAAAACCCGGGTGGCAACATATTAGTTTCGTTCAAATGGGGAGAATAGCCTTATAAGGCGAATCACTAGTTCAAACGTCCCGGCTTTAGTCAAGCATGAAGTATGGAGTGTGAGTGGCCGAACGGGTAAAAACATGGAGAATGAGATCGGCGAGCCCTGTTCAAACTCCGCCTGCAGCAGTTTGCATTCCCTTTACACTAATGCCCTTGAGGAAGGTATATATCCACCCTCCTACCAATTTGTACAGGACAGAGTGACAAAAAAGGTCCTTTATCCATGTCTAATACTTTAGGAAGGTTATATGTCCAACGACAGAATTGAAAAAAGATGATAGAAAAAAATAGACCCTCGTTTTGGTTTGTTCTTCGACGTCGTTGTCTTCTTTTTCTTTTTCTCCGTCTTCCCCTTCGTTTATTTTCTCTTCTTCTTCTTCTTCTTCTTCTTCTTCTTCTTCTTCTTCTTCTTCTTCTTTTTCTTCTAATAGTGATGATAATAAATTAATTGTTGTCATAATTTTAATGAATCAGTTGTTGATGATGTTCTATTTGGGTTTTCGTTCAACAAGCCACATCCAGGAACCTCAAAACAATAATAGCGACAGGCTTCCCTCCATTTAAACAAATCATATGACCTTGACAGTCTCTATAGTGATACGCATGTGCGTGTCGCTATGTTTGAAAATTTTTTTCTCTTTAAAAATTGTTTAACATGAAGATGACAGTTGCATTCTGTCATTATGTGAGTGTTACAGCCAGATCGCGTTGGATACACCAGTTCTCGTATAATCACCAAAGTTAAGCAAACTCAAGCGATCCCGTTAATCCTCTTAGGGGGATTCTGATCTCTAAACTCAATAATGTAGAGGTGAGTGCAGTAGCAACCGGCGTTGGAGTCCCGGGGAACAGTCTGGGAAAGAATCGATGCTATCCAGACGACAGCCCAACGAAAATCAGTTCGAATATTGAGGAGAGTCCGGGCATATTACAGGAAATTGCTGCCACTTGATCTTTAATGAAGGTTACCACTCACCACTGTCATGAAAACTCAACGAGTTCAATATAGTAATGTGCTTCACAGTAAAACTCAAGAAAGAGAACAAACTCTGTTCAAAAACTACGACAGCGTACAAACATTTTGATAGCATTTGTCTACATTTGTTTCTGTAATAAAACTATGTTTTTTAATTGACTTTTCAAGCCTATCTCAATCAAAACGTCTGAAACAAACAAAGAAATGATTGTATCCACCCCCCTCAAAAAAAAAATAATCGTCTAAAATGAAAAATAATTGATTGACAAATGAAAAAGTTATAAATATGTATATATGGAGTGTATACATGAGTTATAAACACTGTATCGTCTGCTTTTGAGAGTTGACTTTATTATTGCATTAAGTCGGATGGTATATATTAAGAGAAGGGTAAAAAAAGAGTAATGCCATGACGTCATGTGGTGTCAACTCGTGACCAGGAAGAGAAAGAAAGAAAAAGAAATTGGAATTTTTATGACATCCTCAGTGAATTGTTTCGTTCTGATCACGCGTTCTTATGACAACGCTTTTTTGGCAAGGTATTTTTACCTGGCCTCATATTCATATTCAAGCTTTAGTCAGAGTGGAGTGTGACTTTTAAACAGTCTGACTTGTCTTTCTTCATTCCTTTCTTCCTTTCTTTCT
The DNA here is from genome assembly GCA_963457665.1 of Thysanoteuthis rhombus. Classification (NCBI taxonomy): domain Eukaryota; kingdom Metazoa; phylum Mollusca; class Cephalopoda; order Oegopsida; family Thysanoteuthidae; genus Thysanoteuthis; species Thysanoteuthis major. Next base: position 45,994,728 of record OY735219.1, on the reverse strand, counting down.
TTCTTTCTTTCTTTCCTGAATTTTTCTATTTTTTATCTCGATAATTGATCTAAAAAAAAGTATAATATGACATAGTGTGACATAAAAAATATATTCCTCTTTCTTTGTCCACTTTCTATTTTGTGTCTATCGTTACAAACGCGACGAACCAACAAAAAAAAAAGAACGCTCTCTATCTCTCATTGATTACTCACTCTCTTCGGGTCACTAAATTTCCTATAAACGCAGTTAACCGATTTGGGAAATTAATGTTCTTAACAGGGTATTTTCCCCTTTTCGACTTACGTTGCAGTTTAAAAGTAAACGATTTTCGCTGTCGATTCTTTAGAAATGAGCTTGAACTTCATCGAGTGTTTCATCGCTGTTTTAGGCTAAGCTAAGCACATCCTTGGTAGAATCGAGCTAAGGTACATATATGTAACCAAAACTGCTGCTGATATGTGATGTGTGCTGCTGATTTATAATGAAAACGTTTCTCGCCAACGAACATTTCATTTTACTGAACAGACGTTCCATCAAAAATCTTTCCATTGAATTTTTTTTTATTGAACATATTTCATATTGCAAAAATTAAATGGATAAACTCAATCATACCTACATTCATTTTCTGTTATTTTTTATTTTGGGTTTTACTTTTGAATCTGAAAAACTCGAGATATTCATATTTCAATTTGCCAAAAATGTACTTAATCATGTGTTGACTTATTGAAATGAAAGAAATTAAGTTTCACTTTTATTAAAAACTAGCCAAAAAATCATCCGTTGGACGGATATACGGCTAGTATCTATGATAAATTGTTAATATTCTCAGCATAAGGTTCTGGATGCTTGGAGTGGACTGCAAACTTTTAAAGTTTTATTTCATCAAATTGAACAAGCTGCCTAAAAGAGCATTCTATTATCAGTTAAAAAGAAAGTTTTGCTGACTGGGGTGTATGTGAACTGGCTAACAGTGGTTTAGTACATACATTAATTCACATTTTCAGAATATGTTTGTTTAAACGAACGATATATATATATATATATATATATATATATATATATATATATATATATATAGCAGTCCCATTTTCTTTTAATTGTTTATTCCATTCATGTTGTCTAGGGCGAGTGATACATTGAGTGTGTAATGACGGGAAATCATTTCCAATAGGTTTTTACATAGTATAATGCAATTTATAATTTTATATATTGCTCTCCTAAATATACTTGACTCAGTGGTGAACATCATTCACAGTATATCGAATGATATACAATAAAAAAGTCACATAAAAATTCAGCTAATATATATATCCTTTGCCATTCGTAGGAGTTGGGGGCACCACGATACACAAAAACTCTAAATCTGCAAATAATTTCGTTTCCCTAAAACTTGTACCATAAACCCTTGAACAAACACTTTCCATATTGTAAATGTACAAATAAACAAATCAATTCAGTAAAGCATACAATAAAAAAAATATACAGTCAATTAACAAAAAGTATAAATTTAATAAAACTACCGTGCACTGAATTAGGAAAAGGTTTTAATGTCTAAAATACCGATCGAATCATGTTTAATTGATAATTTTCTACAATCTTTCTTCTTATCAATAACACAAAGATTATTACGATAAAATTAAATTTCAAGCTAATCCCCATTAAAACGTTTGAAAGAAAAATAATCATTGCCTCCAAAATGAAATAAAAAGAGAAAAACGTCTAAAATGAAGACATTTTATCGGCATATTTTTGTGAAAAAACTGCGGTAATTGCTACATTATGAATAAAAGGGCATTTGTGATTTCGTAGACTTTTTTCTTTTTTGAAAAAATACTGTGCAACGTATTTTCTATGATGCACGTTATGCTACAAAACTCCCAAAATATTCTCATTAAATTATTCATGACTGAACTGCGAATATTCGAAACGGCAGTTGGAAAACCTGTAAATGACAAGGGATATATATATATATATATATATATATATCAAAGTATTATAACATTTAGGAAAATTCACCTTACTAGTTGCATCATTGCAGCTTAATCAGAAATAATTTCCTATTTATATTTCCTATAATGCATATATATATATATATATATATATATATATATATATATATATATATATATATATATATATATATATATATATATCAGGGATTGCTTATGTAGTGAGTGTGAAAAAGTATCTGCTTGAGCATCAACATGTTAGCTTCAAATTTGGACGAAAGATTTTTGATTTCTTTTCAATGATCGATCTTGTTTCATTAGTCTTTTATTTTTCTATCTTTGATCCAAATTCTGCAAATTTAGATTCTGTATAGGAATGTTAAGATCAATTTCTTGAGATGTATCGAATAATTTTGTACTGACTATATATATATATATATATATATATATATATATATATATATATATAGGATAGCTGCTTCAACGTAACGATGTGAAAATAAATATGCGCCCAGGTTTAAATACGCAGGTGTACGAATTATCTATTTACTAGTTGATTTGAAATTCTACAAGATGATTTTCTTCAAAAGAAACCACTGAACTCGATTGAGTGGAAGAGTTTCTTTTTTTTTTCAAATGATGCGTAGGTGATATTTTTATCAATAGAATTTTTACCATTAAGTGGAAGGGTCTATTGTTATGGACAGAGAAAGAGCTCCTTATTATAGACGATCCATTTTTCTTTGTTTCCACATATATTCCTGAATGCGCTGAGGAGCGTTTGTCTGAATGGATGCATTTATTGTTAGGTCATTGGTCATCGCTAGACGAGAGACGAGCCAATCAGTGCAATTACCGATCGATCAAATGGAAAACGCCGTCTATCCTGATTTGCAGAAAGAACAGTTGTTCTCTCGTTTCGAACAGGCGCTTCCTTTCTGATCAGTTTGGTAGAAATCAAACAGTTTTTATTCCACATTGAGAAGGAAGGAACGAGGGGGTGAAGAACACTGAAGAAAGAAAGAAAGAAAGAAAACATGGCTGTGCAAGGATTCATTCAAGGATCCCTTGATTCATCAAAATCTTAAAGGTAAAACGGAATTTGTTTCTCGCTACAATATTATTCGTGCCCCCTTTCAACTCCTTCGACCCTTAACAAAGCTTTCTAACCATCCCTAGATATTTAACAAGTTTAGCTCAGTACAATACACCTCAAGCAAGGGCACCCAATGAACTCACTATTGCAGCACTATCCTGATAGTTTTGCCTGTTCAATATTATACCACAGCAAATGAAAGTTTTTGGTATTTACTAAGCTTAGTTTAGTATGACTCAAGGCTGCATACGAGGAGCATTTTTCCTGGCCTTTTCGGCATGGATTAAAGTGTAGTATCTGTTCTCCAGCAGAGCCCAAGGCGCCGGTACTGACACTTGCCTGCCGAATGGGCCGGAGAGTGCGCCGGTGCAATGTGTCAGCCAATGAGGTTTTACTGATGCTGCCTTTGGATTCGTCTTTGGGCTCTCCCACTATTACTCGGCCCAGCTGCGAGGTTTACAGCGCCCCGGGGCAGCAATGTTCCATTGCACTTAACTGAACAGGTCAGGATTGTCCTGACGCTTTCGTGACAGCAGTTACTTTGGTTGCTTTAGTTGCTTAGTAACCAAAGTCGCGTCGGCTGGAGCTATTTTTCAAGGGTGTCTCCTATTTTCCCAACGTAAAGCCCCGACCTTGTGTAACATTTTTCTCCGATGGGAGAGTAAATGAATAGCACATGAGGAGCAACAATTGAGGACTGAACTCACTATAGGAGTAAATTGCTTAGCTGGGACAGTTTCCTAACCATTACACGAAAACAAGGCGCTTTAAGGTGATTGGTGTTTTGTAAGCTTCGCTTCGTCTGACACAAAACCCCAATTGTGGGGTACCTGTGATGATCGTATTGGCTACAGACTAATGGCTTGCTAATCTAGATCGTTAACAATAATCCCAGGGAGAGGCACTCTCTTTATGCCTGTTACAGTGCAGTGATTCTCAAATAGAGGACAGTTGGCTCCCACGGATGGAATTCACTAAGTGAAGAAATGTTTAGCCCGGAGACGAATTGAGGGTTGGGGGCATTTCAATCTGGAAAGGGACGTAGTTTCAAAATGGGGGAGGAATTGAGGGAAAACTGGGATCGCTAAGGGTGGAATGTGACCCAGGGACTTGGAGAACCACTGTTAGAGAGATTTAATAATTTGGTTTAGTCTAGTACAAGTTCATAATTGTTAAGCACCTAGTTAAGAATGGAACTCAGCACACACTAGTATGATCTGCATTATTAAATCACAAACCATTACTTTGCTTTGAATCAAATAGGCTGCCCCACCAACGTGACTTCCCAGTGTGCCATTTCCATTTGCAAGAAGCGGGGGAAGATAATCATTTATATATGTATTTGATTCAGCAATTCTGAATAACGTCTCGAGTACCTTATGGGGATTCACATCGTTTCCAAGGAAGGGATATTTGGAAGGAATAAAATTGGAGATCCGAGGCAGAACGTTCCTCTCACACCCTTTGTAAGCTGAAATGGCGTAACCATTACTTTGTGTGGGAAAACATTTGTAAGCGTTGGCAGACTCTCCGAATAACCTTATTCTATGTCCACGTGTTTTATCTTAAGCGTATCACCCTTACAACTACCCAGAGACTTTTTTGATACATCAGGACACATTTTGCCAACGGATGCACGAAGATCGAGATAAAGTGTAGATGCTCACCGACACAATTCAAAGCTATGGTACTTTGATGTCTTTCGTAAAAGTGCCGCTGCCCCGATTCGACATCGGAGTTGCTAGAGGAGGAGCAAAAAATCCCACTGGATAAGCATACTGACACGAGTTTTGACTTATATAATATACTTATGTACGATTTACTAATATAACAATTTCAAAAGCTTCATCGCGTTCCATAATCTTGAGAAATTATTGTTTCGAAAATTCAAAATCAGAAACGTTGACATTAGAAAGGGTAAATAACAAAAAGTGAAGTGTGATCAAATGTCAAAATTCAAAGTCTGCATCAAGATCTCTACTAATAAAACCATTCAATGTACCGCCTGCTGCTGTTTTTTTGTCAACCTGAAATGTGTCTCCCTCATCTCGCACCACAAGGTGAAGAGTCACTGATTCAGGGTTTAGTCCTCAAATGAATATAATATTCATTTATATATATTTATTTTTTTTCATTCTTAAAAAATAAACTATATCCTACCCGATTCAACAAAAAAAAAAATGGACAAACTTTGGACTGGCGTTATTGTATATCTGTATAAAAGCGGTATAATCCGGACAGTCTATATATAGAATGTGCTTTTTGCCAGCACTTTTTGCTGCTAATTATTCACTCGAAACGATTAACCGTTTAAATGATAGATGACCTCATTGGTCAAGTGGTTTGATTAAAGGCTGCAGCGGTGATTTTAACCACAAACTACCAGAGTGGCCAATCGCTGTTTCGGTTCATTCACAAATAAATACAGATTACGTTCCTCTGCCCATTAATGACAGTGAATTACAACTGGCCTCGCCGAACTACTCGCTGATTTTTTACCATCAACTTCGAAATACTACGGAAATGTTCACAATGATAAAACTATCATTCGTCTGTTTAGAGTCTTCTTTGAACATGACTATCTGCAGGCTAAAAAATTTTCCAAGGGAAGATAACTGCAACCTGTCAAAGTATTTTTACGATTAGTTTTTTCCCTTGTTTTCACGTGTAGAAATGATTAACGAATTTGTGGTGCTGACCATCACTACGTTGAGGCACATTATGAATATTCTTTTCTCTGAAACGAAATTTTTGAAGCCACTCTTGTAATGTTTATTCGATAGCAACAAGTGACTTTTCAGCCATTATAATACACAACTTTCCTAGGAACCCCCCATCCTTAAGAAATTCCTCCCCTGGGAGCCAAGTACCTCCTATTTAAGAATGGCTGCATTAGCTGATGGTTAACTAGCTTGTCTGGCAGATAGGTTTGATTCTCACTGGGGACCAATGTTCCCTCTTGATTTATTGTAGTCAATATCTGTTTGGTGAGTGGAATAGTTATGTATTTCTCACTGGTAGCTTTAGTTGGTTTTCGAATTCAAGTCATAGTCAATTTTTCAAAATTAATTTTTGAAGGCAAGATTTTCTAACACAATTTTCCGTTTCCCATTTCCCCTATTTTGATGAATGCGCCTCACCGTGGTGCAATGGTTAGCAAACTTGTTGCGTAGACTTATAATGAGTTCGATCCACGCTCGGTGCCAGTGTGATATTTCCGGCTGCTTCAATCGCATTGCAACCCGTTTTAAATTCAAACTATCTGAGTAGTTTTGCTTGCTCAAAAGTCATGGACTTTAAATTCTGACAGAGTTGAGCTGTATGCGGATTTCGTTGTAGCTGTGTTATTTATGTCCTTATGCGTTAGACCACCCTGTGTATCCACGAAAGAAAGATGGAGTGGGGAGAGAGACAGGAATTGTGGCAACATATCTTCTACTTTATATGTCTGGTTTGTTTTACAAGTCTCTCAAATCAGACTATTTTTTAAAAATTCTCTGGGTCAGACGGAGCCGAAAAATCTAATACGCTGGTTCAGTGGATGAGCCAAACCAGCGCCACCACAAGGTCGAATTGACGAGAAAGAATAACCAGTATGAAACACTTCAATCCCTTGAAACGGACAACGGATCAAAAACAATTGAAGCCCGTGGATTCAATAAAGTGTTCGAAATTCTGCAGAGGTTACAGAGCACGACAGATACCCGAAGAAGGCCGGAGAATACAAAGGACAAAAATTTACGGCAATAACAACCGAGATGAGGATAATAGTGCGAATGAATCAGCGTATAATCATTCTTTATTTCAGAAATTCAAAACGAAAATAATTCGTTGTTGAAACCGATAGTCTGACATCATGATAAAATCCATTCTATTTTATTTATAACGATACGAACTGAATTCTTCTCAAAATAATCCAGAAGATTGTGTCCTGTTGATAAAACTACCGGGACAAACCGTTTATATAAGAATTAGAGATTCTATAATAGAAATAAAGATATCCTATTGCACATGCCTGGCTAATTTACTAGTTTCTTCAGTCAGATAATAATGATCTTTGATTTGGTTTGTTGACAAAATCCGATGTCTGATAACAGAATTTACTTGAGAACTTAACCCTGTATCAGTTGGACTTGACCTTATCGTGTGTAAGGCAATTTTGGCAGATTGTGAGAAGAGGGTGTCAAACGAGCAAAATGCCACACATTTCAAAGTTGATTGCGAAAAAGTAACAGCCGGCACATTAAATGGTTTTATTAATAGATATTTTGATAGAAACTTTCATCTTTAACATCTGATATATTTCAACATGTTACATACTCTTTTAATATCAATTTCGCCTATTCTGAATTTTTGAAAAGAACAATTTTTCAACTACAAGGGACGAGGAATATTTTGAAATCTCGAAAGGAGTCGAGCCTATATTGTATGTATGTATTATTGCCCTTCGCTTATATTCTCATCAAAGGTGTGGAAGGGTTAGGTACACCTAGCAATTGTTAGTAAGACCAACTTCTGGCTTCCCTGGCCTGCAGGAGTATCGTTCTGCTTACGGCACCTTATAGTCATCCATATTCATCCATGTAGGCACTGCCCAGGCTCGGCGTTGCTTAACTTCGGTGAACTGGTGTATCCAACGTGAATTCGTCCTTGGGGAAGGATTCCTCAATCCTAGTCCTTATGCTTAGGAAGGCATCGAGTGCCATTTAAAAAAAAAAGTCTTCGGTATTAATCGGCGATGGATTGAATCAATCTACCACTGGATCTCAGTGATCGATGCCGCCCTGTAATTTTGCCCCGTCAAATCGAATTTACCACTTTTTCTCAAAATAACTTAAACATTTATTCTCAGCTAATATACATTTACATGTCGCCCTCTGCCAAGGGAGAAAACTGGACATGTTTAATGGAGAACTTCTTTAGTGGCAAATGGCTGGATAACCACTTAACAACTGGTACTGCATCCAACGAGTTGTCTACCGATCAATTGCACTAAAAGGAACACACACACACACACACACACACACACACACACATACACACACACACGTGTGTGTGTGTGTGTGTGTTGCAGACTAATCGTATGATCAGATCGATGCAAACTACTATAACCAAATATGGATCTCTGTATGAGCAAAGTTGAAATCCCAGTGAATATAATCGAAGTTATTAACCTGAAAATCCCGAAACAATTGGTGAAATAGAAGCTATCAATTCGTCTTTTGTTTCAATGAACCACTAAATTACTCCGCTTGTAAAAAAAGCTGAAATTTATTTCTCTTGATTTTCTATCAAGTGATTAAGTACACCCGTTTATACTAAAAAATAAAAAAAAAATGTACCTATTTTTATCTATCATGTATACAATATAAAAGTTGCTGTAATCATCTTAGTCTGATTAGGAGTAGGAATGGAGTTTGACCCTGCAGCAGCCAGGCCTTTTTTAAAATCTGCACGATCACAGCCATAACACATTAGCAATTTCTAAAGTGCAATTATTTCGACTTGCTGTGACTATTCACATGAGCACCTGTACTTTTCGACTTCAGTAGAGAGGATAATTGTATTGGGATCGCGTCAAATTATTAAGGAATTCATGAATGCACTCCCAGTCGTATATACAGAGCGGGTGTTTTGAATTATTTCAAGTATAAAAATAAACAGTATGATTAAATTCAAAGAACAGTAATACCCTCTTAGCTCCACTCTATTTAGCGCTGATTCGCTACAACCCTCTTTTTCAAATATTTTACGTTATAAATTTAGTAATGTTGGATTACGACATGAATAATGATAAAAGACATCATCATTGACAGTCTTCGAAATAACTGTGCACTTCAGTTATTGGGCCATTTGTAAGAGAATAAATACATACATATACATAATAATTCATCATGTAGTGATATATATGGATACCTAACACTTCAACAGCTCAGTGAAAGTAGCTATCAGAAGAGATACACCTCAGTAATCGCTGAGACTTGAAAACAACATCATATAGTCTAAAAATGATTGTCAATATATTTTCAGTGGGATAGCACTACTTGCGTAATGATAATAGATTATTATGATGACCCCGTTTGATGCAGTTTCCTTTTGTGCTGCTTTAATTAGAACGTTTCTTGAACGCTAACTAAGGAATTATTGTAATCAAAATGACCCATGTGAATAATTAAAGGTACTAAAGAAAATCATTTGAGAAATGAGTTTTACCAATTTGTTAAAGTGAATTTACACGATCTGCCTAGGAAGCATCCAGCTATTTCATATTAACAAAATAGATAGCCAACTTGGTCAAAGTCGATTTAGACTCCTTCAGATTCCAGCCCTCGGGACTGACTGCACAGTTTTCTCAGCATCCCTTCAACACTTCAAAATTCTGTAAAATTCCTTTTCGGGATCGCCATTAGCCTCATCGTGTGCCCCGTCCATGGTCTGTCATTTCCTCTCTAAAGTTACAACAAGGCTTCACAGTTGCTTCTCAAGATATTCAAATTGGCGGAATACTTTTTGGACAGATCTTGTGGAAGTTATAGTAACAAAAAATGCATGTGTCTTCAAGAGCAAACTTATCATTTTTGTTTGTTTAGTTTCGTTTTGTTTTCAGTTTTTCGTGTTCCCTTATTTTATTTGGGAGGAGGGAAACGCGTTCCTTCACTATCGATTGAATTTCTTATTCTACTTATCTTTTCGTCCCCTCATAATAGCTAAAACGTTCTATTGTAGCTAGAGTTATTCAACTAGGGTAGCCCCATCCCGGAGACATTCAGGTCTAGAGCTTAGCTTCTAGAGCTGGATTTCTACACTCACCAGAGCAGGCAGCCCTACATTCCCCTCACTTCTCATTTTAGCACTACACTACAAGATGTACGAAATCTGGCACAAATAGTATGAGCTGAACTTGAGTATGGACGCCAATACGCACACGGGTCATATTTTACTGTTAGTGTAGACAATGGTGGACCATTTGGACAATCGATCAGATGGCAATCGATGTATACCTTCGATTAGCAGCCCCAATGGATAAACAGCGTCACGTGGGAGTGCTTGATTGGGAAAAAGAAAGAAAAGAAAGGAGACCAGGCACCTTGGCACTTATTCAAGCACCTGGTTTAGCGAAGCCCGATTGCCATGGTAACATGTTTGACAGATGTCGTTTGCTGCACAAGACCAAATTTGTTTGGTCTTTGGACCAAATTAAATAGTTTCAATGCCAAAATAATCAGATATCCTTAAATCTGTCATTAGACTGAGCACGTAGGAAAATGAATTAAAATCAAATCAAATTAATTTTTTCTTTTACGCATTGTTCATGGATTTTCGTAACATATCATTTGTGCGTAATCCCGAATTTTTGATTCAGTGCCAGACCTTCATTTTCGGAACCAAATAGTTTTGTTCAGTATCAAATTTACCCAATTTTGGTCCTGTGAAATACCAAATGACAACTCTGCCGGGTAAGTGTGTTCATTCCATATGCTACGAGGGCAAGTCTACCGAAAGGCCAGATTTTCATAGCACTGCATCAAGAATTGAACCAACAATGGATGGCACGCGAGATTCTTTCACTAACCACTGCACTAGTTTGAATTCTCATCAGGTGTTGAGTGGCGTAATGTCAATCGGCACGGAAAATGAAATAGGCGAAACTTCCTTGGATTCCAGTTGAGGCTGTTCATGTTCATTTCGTATCAATCCCTTAAGAAAAGGCAAGGGTCTACTTTTACCTGTAACCTGTCCCATAGCCGGGTATTTCGAAAAAGATACTTCGTCACTGTCACGCCAAGAGAGTTAACAAAGAAGGGAATCGATGTGTGAGTGCTTAAGCAAACCATTCTCCCATAACTTGAGCTGAAAACTGTTATAGCTGTAATCAACCTTGACGAGATTCAAATCACTCAAAGTACTTTCTCCATAAACTGCACAAATCTGAGTTTGAGTCGCATTTTCACCTTTCTAAAAAATAGAATAAACATAATATGCCGATAATGTTGATAATTTTCCCCTCTTCAATGTTAGAATCAATAAAAAAAAAAGTCAAGTTTGAGATTTTTAAAATGCAAATCTACATAATGCTGTTATTGCAATGCAATGAAATCCTCTCTGTGGACCCCTACCTAGTGAACCAGTGTTATGCTTAGTAAAGTATATATATATATATATATATATATATATATATATATATATATATATATATATATATATATGAGGTCTGTCCGAAGGGTATCCAACCATTGAATATTAATGCAAGATAACAAACTAGGACAATGGCACTTCAGTCCTTTCAAAGTACTCCCTCAATAACCTCACACACTTGACCGAGCATCCTTTCAACTTTTCAAAACCGTCTGCAATTTACTCTTTGGGTATCACTACATACTGCCTCGTTGGGTTCCCTTCATCCTGTTCCCGGTTTGTAATCTCTTTGAGGAAAGCTAGAGGGAGTCAGTTCTAGGCTGTAGAAGTGACAGTGACAAAATTGTTTGATGAGACGTTCCGACAGAACAAAACCTTGCACAAGACGTTTGCTCGTTGTAAATATGGCGATCAAACAGAATACAATCTCACTCACTGGCGTCTCACTGCCGACTGTGTAGCCCCAAGTTCCTTCCTGATTGGTTGCCAAATTAAGTAAAGAAGACGCTTCTTGTTCTTAAGATATTCAAAATGGCTGGATACTTTCCGGATCGGAACTCGTATATATAATGATGATTGTTTATATTTAGGTAATGTTGAATCTATTTTTGGCTTCTCATCTTTTGCTCTTTTCCTATTTCTTAATCATGATACGGTCACGTGCCTCTCGCACAGTATGTTGAGTCATAGTGCGTGGGTGGTTAGGATATAAGTATATTACCTATATGTGAAGACCCCTAAGTAGAAGCGAGGCGCCAATGAACGTGATCGGTTATTGGGCACGCGCCGGAGATGATGAATGCTAAATATGTGGGTTAAGTAAGTATGATGGTTGTCATGGTGATTGTGGTGAATGATGATGATGATGGTGATGATGATGATGATGATGATGATGATGATAGGAAAGGCAATTATTTTTTGGGTTGTGGCGGTGGTACGGTGTAGAGACAGATGATAAATGTTATCTATCAATATCTATTCCTACATAGATAGATATTGTACTCATCACGTAATGGAGAGAAATAACTGAATCATGCATTATCTGTAGAACAAAGTTATTTCTTCTTATCTATTTTTCTTTTTTCCTTTTCTTTTCTTCTTTTATTCTGATGCTTTTGCTTGCTTTCTTTCTTTCTCTCTCTTTCTTCCTTTCTTTCTTTGCGTTCTTCATTTTCTTACTTTCTACGCCTTTCTTTGTTTCCCTAGCCCTTCTTCCTTGGATTTTGTCCTCCCTTTCTTTCTTTCTTTCTTTATTCATCCTTTCAATTATTTCTTTGTTTCTGTGCATTTTTTCTTTATATTCTTCCTTCGCTTTCCATCCTTTCCTTTTCTAACCCCTTGTCATCTTTCTTCCTCTTCTCACCTAAACCTCCCTTCCTTCCCTTGCATTTCCCTCCTTCTTCTCAATTCTTCATCCAATACTGCACAATGTTACCATCTCATCACATCGCGCCATATGCAAATTTGTGTTTATCTCGTTCACAAGGCCATACACCAGTGATTCTCAAACGAGTTCAGTGTCATCCAACCTCCAATTTTTACGAAAAAATGTATTCTCTTGAAACTAAATTGAATCACAGTTAACAACAAACCAACCAAGTGGGCTACAAGTTCTTTTCTCTTTCAGTGTCTCTATCTATGCGTGTATTTATGTGTGTGTGTGTGTGTGTGTGTGTGTGTGTGTGTGTGTGTGTGTGTGCGCGCACGAGCGCTCCCGGTCACATTGAAATACAACCTTGAAAATGTCTATGCTCCCGTCACTTGACCCCGTCTAAAAACGTTTGTATATTTTTTCAAAAAATGCCTTTTGGTGTCTCCACAGTCATTTTGGAGCAATAATACCCAAATCTTGTTGCAAATATTTCTTAACGATTTTGATCATTTTCATCCTAAACTCCACTGTGTACATTGTCCATTTAATAACACAGGATTGTTTTTCCTAAAAGGTTACATTGCAATCGATTTGGGCAAAAACCTTTCAACTTTGAAACCAGAAAGAGGAAAAAGACTTTTATCAAACTTCCTCGACATTAAAACCAAGAAAAACAACAGATTCTGTACAATATCTGCGACGTTATTTATACAATTTTTGACAGCTTTTGTCAATATTTATCTCAATGATAAAACTATTTGTTCCCAATTTATTTTCCAAGTTAATCCCCACTGAAACCTCCAAAACAGCAAAAAAAAAAATAAAAGTAAAAATATCGTCCGAAATGCAATATGATTCATTGGTAAAGGAAAATTTATTAATACATAAAGTGTATGCATTAGCTATAAGCACTGTTTAGTCTGCTTCCTTTCTTTCTGAAATTTTCTTTTTTTAATATCCCGAATAGATTAAAAAAAGGTGTAATGTGACGTAGAATGTGGTGAAAAAAGAAACAAAAAATGTACCTCTTTCTTCGCCCACTCTTTCTATCTTTCCTTTCTCATGAATGCCATGAACTAATTCAGATTCGTTCTGAACGAAAAAACCTTTTGGCATCCATAGAACTGTTGACTATCGTCGCAATTTAAAAAGAGGCACTTATCAAATTTCCACGTCCTTTACCATTAAAAAAAATAACAAGATCTTGCTACCCACTTAAATGACAATGTCTTATTCAAATATCGAAAAAACATGAATATCTGAGTCAGAAGAGTTATTCGCTGTTCTTGTTTCATTCATCCTCAAAATAATTTATTTCGTCTTCTGATGAATCATACACTAGTTTAAGAAGTACTGTCGTAGACCTGAAAGAGGGACAGAGAGAGAGAGAGAGAGAGAGAGAGAGAGAGAAAGGAGGAAGCCAACAAAGTCGGGGGAGAGAGGAGTAACAAGCGGAGAGATAAAGAGCACGCATCTGCCAGGGAGAGAAGACAAAAGAAGACAAAATACGAGCGAAAAAGTCAATACTAATCAAGTGCTTTCTGAATGGATTTTTTTCTGCTGTGGCACGTGACTTTGAGATAACCATTCATGCAAATGCTGGACAGCGTGGAGTCGAGGGTTGTGTATAGACTCCACTCGATTTGGTGTATTTCGTTATAGCACAGTTCGCGATATAAGCTGGGTGGGTCGCCTATTTTTGCGTATATTATCGTTCGCTCGTCTAGAAAACTGCAAATAAAAACAGAAATTGATTAGAAGACTAAGAATTAATAAAAATTTGCATTTTTTTTCAATTTGCAACCAATGAATATGTAATTACATGGTGTTTTACACATAATTTCTTTAATTTTGTAGTGAAGTCAACATTTGTTCATTGGCGAACTTATTTTTGGCACTAATAATTGACCTTATTGATCATTGATGGTTTTTCTCGGACCTAAACATCTGCGTTATAAAAGGGGACTACAGCACTACGAAGCATAATATTTACATGTCGCGTCGGTATGGAATATGATACGGATATGTGCATGCTTATGTCGCTGTTGAAAAGTTTTTGTTACGTTTGTTGAGTAATATCTATGTATATAAGTATTTGTTTGGCACCGATATATGTGTATGTCTTCATTGATTAGAGCTATACGAAAGAAAAGGGGTATACAAATCAATGTCTACCATTCTGTCTCTCTGTCTCTGTCTCTCTCTGTCTCTCTCTCTCTCTCTCTATTACATGTGAATAGATCATTCATGCACGAAAAAGCCTCATGTATAAATGTTATAGTATGGAGTGGGCACATAACGAGAAGTGACAGCAGATGGGACAGAGGACGAGCCGATTGGAGCCTGTAGGACAGTAAAAGCAGCAGGAAAAGATCAGACACAAAATGGAGATACGAGTCAGAAAGGTTTGCCGATAAGACGTAACAGAGATTAGCGCAATCACGTACGTCATGGTAGCAGACTTATAACTGATGATGATGATGATGATGATGATGATGATGATGATGATGATGATGATGATGATTGTGGAATTACTGATTTTGTATTCAGTAAAATCCGTGGACATTGCAGTTATCTTAAGAAATCTCAAGTTTCACAATCAATATAGTAATGATTGACTCTTTTGTGATGCTGACTATGACGACTGTAACGATTTCGATCCTCACTGGGTGCCCCGCTATGGTGGGCTTGTTTCAAAATTAGTGAAGCAGAATGTATTTGATGTTTACTAAGTTTATCTATCTATCTACCAGTTTGACTACACATGGGCTGCCGTATCAAGGAATGATATAGATGAATGCAATAATCTCTGTTAATTCCTTACTGATTGTCTCTGAGTGGGCGTATGTCGTGAAGACACAGAAAAATAGATTCAGAAAAAAATGGGTCGAAGTCGCTAGATATGAATGATTTAATAGTCGCTACTATACGAACTGAATGGGAGACATGCAGGCAGACTTTCTCGATGAATATCTTGATAAATAATTGATAGATAATGACATCTCATAGAATTGCTAAAGCTACACTTTTAGATTCTTCTTTCCAATTGCGTAGTTGCACGCTTCCTTACTATCACGGAGACAATGGAGAAAATACACGTAAATTACAGTAGATGCGTTGGTGGGCAAAAACATCTGATCTTACTTGGGTTGTCTTGCAGCTTGCATATATATATATATATATATATATATATATATATATATATATATATATATATATATATATATATTTTACCCATAGATAACATATTTTACCCACAAGGCATAGCTCCTGATAGTGGACCCTGGTTCCACATGGGAACTTCAAACACATACTCACACAACACGCAGCACTGAAGATGGAAAGAATCCCGAAACATGTCGGGACCATTTACATCTAAGGATCAATAAACCTTACCACCAAACACTTTACTCCCGAGTCTGTCTCACTCTTTACAGTACACATTATATATATATATCTCTCTCTATATATATCTCTCTCTCTCTCTCTCTCTCTCTATATATATATATATATATATATATATATATATATATATACATATATATATATATATATGGTGGGTGTGAATTAACTTCCTTTTAGCAATTATATGTAACTTTTGTAAACATCAATTCTAATAGCGAGGGGTGAGTGGTACTATACCAAACCTGGATTAACTGGAGGATCGTATTCGACATGTTATGGCCAATATGCTGTCGGACTTCCTGCAAAAGTCTATCGAGGCCATACCGAAAATGGCGGACAACGTAAGTGCTTACGTTGAATGTTAACAGAACTGGCAGATTCTACCATTGTATGGTTTCAAGTGAGGCTAGTTTGACTTGAATCTACCACAAAATAATAAAGTTATTAACAATTTCCAATAATGAGTTTCTTTTTACTCACCATGTGTATGTAATAATATAACGCCGGTGAGTGTTTTCTTGGTTGGCTGTTTGTGTCTTATGTCCGGTCTGATTGTGGTTGTCATGAAGTTATTTTGGCCTGATGATAAGGAAACGCTCGGATGAAAGAGCAATAAATGAAAGAATCAATGTTAGGGAAGAAGGAGAGATCTGAACCGAAATTAATCCCGAATCACTGAACACCCAATGTTATTTAATATCACGCTCTTTGGGAGAGCCAGAAACTTGACCTTCGGTTTAGCCACCCTGAAATTGATACTCGCTGAAATGCTAGTTTAGCATGACCAAATGGGGAAAAAACGAGAAAGGAAGATATATTGTTACTGCAATCTTCCCTGTTGGGAATTCCTGCCTAGAAAATCAGTCCTAGCACGTCACGAGATTACACCTGGCGTGGGTGGTTTGAAAAGGAAAAGGAATTCTGTGCAGGTTCCTGGTTCTCACTCATGCATGGCCGGGTATTGTCTTCGGATTAGGTATGTCAAACATTCTTTTGTACCACTTTATCATTATATCAGCGATATAGCCTGATGTCTTCGCCAAAGGCCGGGAAATATCTAGAAGACCCAGCATAAACACCCTCTTCGTCCCCCCCTCTCTATTTCCTTGGCGAATGAATATCAAATTCCTCTTCCTTAATGACACCCTAAAAAATACACAGCTAAATCCCCAAAGAGGACAGATGATGTGTCTAGGAATGGGTGACAACTTACTGGTACTCGATTTCGAGGTGCTGAGAGGTGTTCTTGAGAAGAAAAATAAGCAGTCACGATGTTTATGATAATAGTTGTAATGATGATGATGATGATTTGAGGGATTATAATAATATGTGTTTCGAAAGATGTCAGTATCATCCCTGTATTGTTTATTATGAGGTTGAAGATAACCCTGGAACACCTCGCTAGATTACAAGGGATCATGCAGGTTAGTTGACAAACGCTAACGATTTTGAGAGGGTCCTATCCCTCCTGGTGGAGGTAAATACTGTTGTATTCAATGCTTTTATTACAGTAATGTACCGAATAGTCTTAGATACATTTTGAATAGAATAGTTTGTCATCACCTTTTCTATAAATTTTTTTAGTTCTCTTAATCTGTTCTGTTACGTAAGTACATTATGTACGTAACATGTACTTGTATATACCTATCTCGACATAAATCATAGATATTTTGTACTGATTATAAAAAATGATGAGCAATTAAAGACGAGACCTACATTTCCCAACAGACCTGGATACTACCAGCTTGGCACGGGCCCGCATTTTGTCGTAACATTGCAATTAGCAAGCGAGCTTAGCAGAGCATTACAACAGTATTGAGTCAGATTCTCTGTGGAAGCCCAACATGTGACCATGTGACTGTGTTCCAGACCAACGTAAGCTGAGTAAATAGCGAGAGCGATAACCCATGTTGGGCTTTGTTGAGAGAATGTGAGTAGAGAGTAAGTTGTATTATCAAAAAGTTAGATCACTGTCTTAATATTGACAAGAGGTGTCGGGTGGCCTAGTGGTTAACAATATGTTGAGCGGACCGAGTCCAAACTAATGCTCAGACAGTGTTCACTTCACAATATAGCAGGAATCCATCTCTTCCCCAGGTTAAGGATGAAATGTGTGACGCCATTTGTCATCTCTTAGTCGATTTCACATCAGAGAAACTTGCGATATGTGAAGCCCGGGTAGGGACAGCTGAAGCAGTAGACAGCCTAAGGGCACTACACACTGTTCTCTAAATCTATAGCCGAAACATAAGGTCCTGTATAACAAAAATGAAGATTTAACTGATTTTGTTAACAATACCCAGCTGATAACATTCTGTGATTATAATAAACGGTTTTCTCAGTAGTTGGGGTTGCTCAGAATATTGCGGCTTTGACGATGCAGCCATCTATTGGGAATGTTTCTACATCAATTATTTCGAAATTTTCGATGATCTTCTGACTGTAATGGTAGTAGTAGGTTTTCTGGTGGCTACTGTTTTCGAAGTGAAAATAACGACCACAACAATAAGCGCAAAAGATTATTGGAGTTCACTGGCTTGATTCCTCGACTGCCGCCCCTACCAACAAGTCCAGACAATTCTTATGTGAGATCGATACGATAGCACGTGTATTAGGAAGAAAACACGTGAGGAAAAGCGTTTCTTGGGGCAGGGACCATAACGCTGAAGTGCATTCAGATATATATATATATATATATATATATATATATATATATATATATATATATATATATATATATATATGTGTGTGTGTGTTTGATACAAATCAGGAATACACTACGATATCTGATGTCTGACGGGTTTATTTCGGGAAGTGCTTGATACATTCAACATCCAACTTTAAGTTTATTTAGAGTAGAGATTTAAATATGATGAAGTAAGGATTCGCTACACAAACATGTACATGTTTCTGTCATGTTTGGGCCTTTGATTCGGTTTATTTCAGATTCCTATTTAGAACATTTTGGGGGGGGGACTATTTTTCTTGCTTTTAGGATCTTCCTTTTATTCTATTTATATATCTTTTCTCTTTTTGTTTAGTGTTGGTAATTGCTTGTTATGTTTTTCTGTTTTATTTAGTGGGAATGCTGTGGTTGTTGATAGTTATGAATTATAAACCAAGAAGATGTGATGTAGGCATTTTCGTTATCGGTATGTAATTAAACCATACGTTCTTTGTGGTATGTTTCCTCTCTGGGGGTATTTTTTTGTCACTTAATTGAGTTCCCAAGTGTTATGGTTTCCTTTCTGTATGAACTTAGTTGTTAATTTGATAATTCTAAGTTTGATCTATTTCTACATGTGTAAGATAATTATGGTGATAGGGTTGTTCTTTAAAGTGGCTGTAGGTATAAAATAATGATGACGTGCATAGTAATAACGAGGGGAATAAAATATCTATGGTGGTTAATTTTTTGCATACCTATTTGTGGGTTATTAAGTTATATTTATTAATAGGAATTTTGTGCGATGTTGGCATTTTAACGCTACTTCATTTTTTTTTTGTTTTATTATTCTGCTTTGTGTTTTTTGTTCTATTGGCAAAAGTGAGGATTTGAATTTTTCCAATTTAGGCATAGGTAACCTCGAGTTTCAATATTCTGGCATACATGTATTTGTTTAAATATTTTCATTTTACCGTGGTTTGAGTTTGCTATCAATCAATCTCCAATACTATGTCGACAGTGATGTACTTTTTTCATATTTTTCGTTTGTAAATGATGATATATGTTTGGTTAATTTTAGTTGGAAAGGTGTTTTCGATATCCCTATATCATACGCCTGAAGAAGCCTCGACAGGGTAGAAACAAGAATGCGTTTTTGTGTAGAGAATCCTATATATATATAATTATAAATGCATTGTATAAGTTTGGAATGCTATTTGAAATGACCACCCGTTATTACATGATGGATGTATCATTCGGCCTAGACAGCGTAAGTAGGATAAACGATTTTTAAAAAATGGGGCTGAAGCAGGAGTCAAACTTACGACCGTTAAGGTAAGTGCTTCAACGTAGCGTTGTTCTTACCATTGAACTAGACATTTGTTGGAAATACAATGGCCCAAATAACTGCTTTAACTCCAAATTCTCATTTTATTCATTCACAGTCTATATCTACTCTGTTTTCTCCTCAACGCATATAATTATATTATTAAGAAATGAATACATAATCCAATCGAAATGATTATAAATGAGTGAGAATTTGAAAGTGATATAACGCATTTAGAAGTATTACAGTCGGATTATATATTTATTTCTTAGTAATGATAAAAATCATATCATATATATATAAACACTTTCCTGTTCCCAAATTGTAAATGGACAGATAAATAAATGAATGCAGTAAAGGAAAAGTATTCAGTACAAATTTTTAATTTTAAAGCTCGACTTCATTTTTTCTGGTAACTTTTGTCAACCTGGTCAATTGAAATGGGAATTGAACTTTCAAAGAGGATATTTGATTATTGCAATACGTTTTGAAGGAGCGATAGAAATGTCGTGTAGATGCTAGTAAAAATACATAATTAACTGAGGAAAACCATTTCACCAAACTACAGTGCGATCATTATCAACAATATGTCCCTTATCATGATACTATTTACCTTTATCTCAATATTTTTGTTGCTCTTTCAAAACAATTTTCCAGTCTCAAAAAATTACGATAAAAAACAACAAATTTAATAAGATTCAGCCAAATAATAGCATGAACATTTTTCCAAAGAATTTTTGCCGATGATTTATAACTCTTCATCTACTGAAAAGTAAGTAGATAGATTAATTCACAATGTGGTGAATTCTAGAAAAAAATTAATGTCTAAAGTACCGGTCAACTAACCGGTTCGCGAAGTTCTCAATCGCTATAAATTTTCAACTGGGTTTATATTGTCCACTAATATGAATTTCAGTCGATAATTTTCTACAATCTTCTTCTCATTAATAATACAAAGGTTATTACGATGCATTTATGATTTCTTAAACTTTTCACGTTTTGTCTATACTGTACTGAGTATTTTACATACGATAGTCTTTGGTGGTAAGCCAGGGTGTTATAGTAAAATTGTGAAGTTAGTGATTTCGGGAAATCCTGTTTCAGTAATTTCATGACATCCCCAGTGTTATGATTAGTGTAGTAATGGTTAACAAGTTTGTGATTTGACCATTATTACTGTGATGAATTCAATCCTGACTAGGTATCCCATTACTGCGTCCTTATGTCAAACTAAATCAAACTCAGTAAATATCAAGTATATTCTGCTTCAATATTTACAGTGAATATACAGCTAAGTCTGACACATGGCCACCGTAATGGGGTGTCCAGTGAGGAAACAAACTATTACAGTTGTAATGGTCAGCATCACAAGCTTATTAGCCATTATTACACTTATTGTGAAAGAGGGTTTTATGAAAGTACCGAAATGTTCATCGATTTCACAAAATCTCTATGGATTTCACAAAAGAACTAATTTCACAGTCTTACTGTAACGTACACATAAACTTTGCACGAACATATATCAGTTTCTATGGAGAAATACGCAGCAAACATAGCCCCCACCTTCAGGTGACGTAATATCGAGGCAAGGAATCCAGAATCCATGAACCAACCTCTGATCATTCTTTGGATCATTCATTTATCCCTTCCTAAAGAAACAAAAGGAAATTTAAAAGATGAACACTCAAAACACGTGAATGATACGGTTGTCCTGAAGTCACGTGTTACGATGGCTAAACTTTGTTTATCTAGACACTTCTCCTTCACCTCCCATTCTTTTTCCTACTCCACCAACAACTCCTACTTTTCTCTCTCTTATTTCTACTCTTTCTCCTTTATCTCTCTTTTTTTCCACTTCTTTCAACAAATACGGTACCGGTCGGAATAAGAGGACGATTAATTGAAATTTAGTTCTTATTAATTGTAATTGTCGTGGGATCTTGAAATTTATAGAAACCGTCGATCTTGATACATACTTCATATACAAAGAAGCTCTCATCTGAAGTGGTTATTGAAAAAAGATATAAACCTTTCTTGAAGAAAATACAGTGGGCCAAATAAAAAAAATGTTTTAGTTTTTTTTATCGCGTTCTAGAAATTCTTCACTGGCATTTAGTAAAAGTATTCTTTGTCTTACATCAGCTGCTAGATGTACCAAAACACAGCAAAATAACTTTAACCCTTCACCAATTGTAAAAATGAAGGCTGATGACATGTCTCTCTCCGCTGTTTCAAGACAACTGAACCGGCCTATGTATATGATATCGCGAGTTTTGGAATTGTATGATGAAACAAAATGTTTCGTTTTACCAAAAAAGGCCAATGGCTGTGTAGAGCAGGCTTTGGGAAGACAGTGTAATTAGAAGAGATATCATGAGTGACCCTCCGACAATACAGTGAGAATTTCAAGGCAAATCAAAGCTAATCTCAACCAGGTGTTGAGAGTACAGTAACCCGACAGCCGAACGAATTAGGAGTCAAAGTTTCTCATTCAAGTACTAGACCTATTATAAGTGAAAAGAATGAGAATGCTAGAACACGTTGTTTGGACGGAAGAGAATTTGTCTAAAATTCATTTCAGCGTGGAAAGCAAATTCAGTTTACTTGGAACTGATGGCAGACGGTTTGTTTGACGTCGTATAGGTGACAGATTTAAACCAAAGTGTGTTAAAAAGGCTGCTTAGTTTGGGAGACAAAGTACCATGGTATTGGGGATGTTCACCTCTGAATGTGTTGGGCTTCTTATGAGAATTAATGGACATTAAATACTAATGTGTACCTAAACCCAGTGAAGCAACATGTCATTCTTTCTCTACGATCGTCTCCTAAGCAGACAGATAATGTTTATTCAAGATAAAGTCACATTGCTAAACGAGTGAAAGATTTTCTTGGAAAAGAGAACGGTGCAATCATGTGATGGCCTCATTAAGATCCGACTCAAACCCAATCAAGAAAAATAACGAGAGACAAGGTTAGGGAACGAAACCCAAGTTTTGTAACCGATTTCTGGGGAAGATGAGTGGAAAAAATGGCACCCGATCTGTGCAAGAAACTCGTTATGCTTTGTGGAGTTCGGCGTAACATTAATGGTCTGTGAACTTCATATTAATTGTTTTGATTTTTTTTCATTCACAAATGTTCAATTTTCATTTCGTAAACTTCATCATAAAAATAATATTGTACACTCATCCTCTTGTTTTGTGCACTGTATTTTTCAAACAAAGATTTTTTTTGAATGACCTTTTTTCTATTACCACTTTCGATAGAAAAAACCTTCAACACGGCAGTGATATATGAAGAAATGGTTATTCATGATCCGACAGAATGATTATAAATTGCGTTGTATTATACAGAAACTCTTATTTGAAATGATCTCCCGTTATTACAAGTGAATGTATCGCTTAGCCTATACAATATGATAATAATTTCTACATAACAAAACGCAATTTATAATCATATACATATATGCACGCACAGATAAACACGTACACACGCATATATTTAGACGTGTATGTATGGTGCATATATATATATATATATATATATATATATATATATATATATATATATATATATATATATATATATATATATTGAATGGAATGGTATTTCAGACAGTGTTTAATTTGATGATTTGTCAATTAAATTGATTTCATATATTTTTATTTCATCGTTTTGCAGCTATGGCAGGTTTTTCCCAAATTGTCATATCATCAAATAATAAATGACTAACGACCTAAAGGTTTGCAATATCCAATGATAAGTAAAGGATACGGTATACAAATATGTTTATGATTTGAGGTAGGTATAGCCTAGAGAAGACTTGAACAGGGCAGAAAAATAAAAGTGTTTATGTAGCGAATCCTTTTTTTTCCATCATATTTTAAGCTCTATTCTAATTCAACTCAATGTTTAATGCTGAATGTATCGAGCACTTTATGATATAAACCCACCACACATCGGATATTGCATTATATCATATTCCTGATTTGCATATATATATATGTATATATCGGCCTCCAGGTCTGAAGCAAAGGTTTCAATCCTGCCTGGTGGTACTGGATGGGATAATGGAAAGTCTATAGCCACTCTGAAGAGATGTAATACATCGAAACAGCTGTCTGTGGATGACACAATAATTAATGCTCCTCAATTCAGGGTTGAGCACTCTTTGAGTTAGGTAATTCATCCATTGTAAGCTTATGCAATGCTTTTCCATAGGAATAGTGCACTCTAGTGGATGGAGAATTTGTGCATAAATAAATGTATCGCTTAAATCCAGTTCCGTTGATCAGAGGTAGGATATCAATCCTGCCTCATGGTACTGGATGGGATAATGGAAAGTCTATAACCACTCTGAAGAGATGTAATACATCGAAACTGCTGTCTGTGGATGACACAATAATATATATATATATAGAGAGAGAGAGAGAGTGAGTGAGAGAGAGAGAGAGAGAGAGAGTCAAGAAAGCTTTACAGCTTTTAACACTAACGATGAAAACGGATTTTTCAGAATTCATGTAATTTCAATCAATTATTTCCAAATATCCGTTAATGCAAATTATGTAAGCTTTTCAAAGGCTTTTAATACTTTTACACAGAATTAGATATTCTGGTACTGTGTGCAATTTTTATCGTTGGGATAATCAGTTGTTTACCGGGGTGGTGTCATGATGAATGTCGCTTGGTACGATTTTTAAGTGTGAAGAGAGATGGAGGAGAATTGGAGAAATGTGAAATTCAAAAGATACTTGAGACTCAGA
This sequence comes from Thysanoteuthis rhombus, assembly GCA_963457665.1. Taxonomy (NCBI): domain Eukaryota; kingdom Metazoa; phylum Mollusca; class Cephalopoda; order Oegopsida; family Thysanoteuthidae; genus Thysanoteuthis; species Thysanoteuthis major. The sequence continues at coordinate 45,970,033 of OY735219.1, read as the reverse complement.
AGGTAAATAATAGAGGATTAAACAATCAAAGGAAGTAAGGCAATCAATGAGGAACTGAAGCTTTGGCTGTTGCACGTGTGTTTACAACTGACACACGATCCTAAAATAAAACAGAATAGACCTCCTGCGTACGCATACATTAGTCTGTAGAGCCTCTTGTGAATGGAATGGTGTCTGCTTCAAACAGATTTCAGTAGCAGCAGCAGCTGGTGGAACTACAGCAGTAATGGGAGGAAGAAGAAGAGGAGGAGGGCTTGAACAGCCAAATCTGCACGAGATAGAGCGAATGAAAGTACGATTCTGATGAATGAAATTTGATTGAGATAGGATTTTGTCTGTGGCACGACTTTATATCAAAAATGCAAAATGCACACATAAACATGCAAGTCACAAACACACACATGCACACATGCACATACGCGTGTATATGGCTGATGTGAATCGATTATGCAGACTCAGTTCCCCCTTGGTGAGACGAGAGGTTTGCTTGTCTTTGAATTAAGTTCTCTAAATGACAACAGTTGATGTTCAGATTTCTTTCCATTATCGGTAGGGACAAATGGTCTCCTGAGAAGGTTCAAAAGTTAATAAGAAAGGACCGAAAGAAAGAAAGAATGAATTAATGAACGAATGAATGAATGGAAATAGAAGATATAGAAACAGAGTGAGAGAGAAAGAAAGAAAGAAAGAAAGAAAAAAAGAAAGAAAGAAAGAAAGAAAGAACGGAAGAAAGAAAAGAAAAAGAAAGAAAGAATACTGATCGACATCCATCAATTTATTCAGAAACTCTAATTCTGGCCAAATCTATCATTTTTCATTCATAAAGGCCATTAATTCTCATCTGAAGATGCATGAAGCACGATCTTCCCTATCACTTTCTCACTATCTATCTATCTATCCATCTATCTCAGTCTGTTCGTATCTATCTATCTGTATCGGGCATTTCACATCTGTCTGTATGTCTATCGATATATCTATCTCTCAATCTATCTCATTTGTTTTTATATCCATCTATTCAACCAACTATACAAATCTGCTTATACCCTCTCACTTTTCCTCCCTCCTCCCACTGATAATCTGAAAAATATTGATTGAATCGAAGAAGCAGGCGATATTTTCACTATTGGAATCGGTATCTTGTTTTAAATTTTCTAAGAAGAGAGGGATGTATTTTTTTTTTCATCAATTTTCCATTTGCTTTAACAACGGTGCAGTTAAAAGGATGATATTAACGACTTTTTTTCATTCAGCACGTAATCTCAAAATGCATATTTCAGCTTCTTGCAGACCGTCGACAGTAATCTACCGACAAACCACGTTGGATACACCAGTTCTGGTAAGTTTAACTAAATAAAACAAAGTCGAGCTTGGTCATTACTCAGATGGGTAACAGTTATGTACATCAGCTATCGTAAGATGGGGATCATTAAGCATCTCCTCTGTAAAGACGTCATGGTTCAGCGTCGCAGGGTAAAGCCCATCGCTCTCCCCATGCATGACTTACGGCTTTAGAGTTTACAATATCCAAACATGGTACATTCAATCAAAGCCATGCCTGGAACGATGGAGAGAATGTAAGAACCGGACTCCGAATGCGTCCCAGCGAAATGTGAGTGGCACGTGTAAAGGCAATACGGGATGCATCAAAAGTTGTTGAACAGCCAACTTCGAAAGGAATGGGACCCTACCAAATATCATCGACAGATAACCACCACTAATTCCACATCGAAAGATATAGAACCTGAAGGGGAAGAATCAAACGGAACATATTTTAAAACTATATCGAAATAGAATTAAAAAAATATTGACATGGGCTGATCAGTTAAGGGAAATAAGAAGATTTAAGGGGAAAGAAGAAAGACGAAAATGAAAAGGGTTTTAAAGTGAACTTATTACTGGGAATATGATGGATGGATTTTACTTAGCGTTGCTGATATTTGGTACCAAGCCTCAAACAAAGGGCAGTGAACTTACTACTCATTATTATTTGATCAGCAAAACTAGCTTATTAACCATCACATGACGACGAGGTGTCCAAAACGCAGATATTGATGTGAATATATGAATTCTACTGAGAACCTCACCGATAAGTAATAATTAGCAAACTAATATTGCAGCTCATCACCACAGTAGTGAGTTCGATCCTCGCTAGATGACCCACTACAGTCGCTTTATGTCATACAAAGCTAAGATGAATTATTAGCAAGGAATGAAATGCTGTGAAGAAAAGATCCAAACAATTTTGAATAATGCGGACAAAATAAAAACTTCTGGCATGATGATTTCACCAAAGAAGGTGACTCGTTCAAGAAGTAAATTTCTTTTGAAAATGGAAGACATGTTTGTTGTATGGTTTGACGATGAAATGCAACACAACATGCCGACCAATCATAATGGAAAAAGCTATGTCATTAGATAAAGAAGAAGAAGAAGAAGAAGAAGAAGAAGAAGAAGAAGAAGAAGAAGAAGAAGAAGAAGAAGAAGAAGAAGAAGATAATTAAAAAGTATTCACTTCTGAGCGGAGGTCAGTTTGATATTTAAATGACTACACAACCGACACAGTTTCCGTATCTCTGGTGAAGCTGCAAGTGCAGATACCAAGCAGCCAAGGAATTTCCTCAGATTCCCAAGGATACCATCAAGCGTAGCGATCCCCCCTCCCGACTTATATTCAATGTAGAGCAAACACTTTCATTAAGGAGAAAATAAACATTTTTTAGCTCAAGGCCAGTAGAGACCGTTCAACACTATCACTTGTTGGTTATGTTTCAAGAGACTTTTAGTTGAAACCGATATTTGTTTATCATTCAGAAACACCACGACCAATAAGGAGAATTCGAAAAATGCAACAAAAGGGTCTGGCTGTCAATTGAACATTCGATAAAGTGGTTTCTTCATGCTTCTATCCAGCTGTGAAAAGATATTCTGAATAACAAAACCTTGAACTTAAGGCATTATTGAGGATTGACAATGCTCCACCCCTAGAATCTCGACACTCTTCAGACTTGCATTCCTGTTGGAGCAGTTTACCTAGCACCAAGGACCATTTCTTTGTATTGACCCAAGGAACAGGGTGTCATTTCTGAAATCAGGTCTTTGTAAATTCGTCACACTAGGCCAAGAGAAACAATCTATCAAGGACTTTCGGGAAAAATCTATCATCTGAAGAGTATAGATAATATGAAAGAAGCCTGGGTCGGAATGACCAAGAAGTGTATGAACAGAGTTTGGAAGCATGCAATGACTTCCTGGAATTCAATGAAGATACCAGCAATCATCATTGGTATCGTTGAGCTGACCAATGAAGGGAGAATGCAAAATGTCAATGCAGAAGATTTGGAGAAGTCTCATAGAGTTTATCTATCGAAGAGCTGCCCAAGTTAGCACCATCATGAATAACCAGCAACAACGAAGCACAGTTGAAAAGCTTTAATAAATTTGTATCATTTCGGTATCTAGTCAGTTTTCCGTCCTTGAGAAAATTGCAACTTTATTCAATCAAAAATCAAATCAGGATTACATTAACCCGATTTGTAGGATCCATCTTTATTTTGGATTAATAGCCCTTGCCATGAGCCGAACTGGCTTCGACGTCTTTCATATTTTTGTATGGTTTCCCCCCCTCCTCCACTGTTTTTTCTCTGTCCCAAATCTTCCCCCTCTCTCTCTTTCCTCCCGTCTCTCTCTTTCGTTTTCTTTTATTCTCTTGTTGTATTCTCTCTAACTCTCTATATCTTTCTCCCTGTTTATCTTTTTCCTTAGATTATTATTTTCTTTCTTTCAACTTTACCTTTTTTCATTGCGTTCCCCGCTCTCTCTCTTCCATTAAATTCTCCTCTTTTTCCGTTCTTTCTTCTTTGCCCCTTTTATACTTTTTCTATTCAACAACCGTAGCCATCAAATATGGCAAAGGGCTCTATACTTTTTCATGCGTGTGTGTGTTTGCGTTTTTGTGTGTTAGCCTGTTTGTTTGTTCCAGCGCTTTGAACTTTTTCTACAGACTTCAAAATTGGCATCAGTATTCTATTAGAATCCTTGCATTAATGTTGAAAATGTTTTTTTGGAAAAAAAGCCTTTTTTAAAATTTTGTTGGTCTTATTCTAACGAGTTTATTTTCTTTAGTTTTTATTCTTCCCTCATTTTTCAACCCTTCTTATTCTTGGTTGCCTATCGAGCACCTCTCACTAAGTTTAGCCAGTTATTTGTTTTGGATGCGCGAAAATTCAACATCTTAGTCAATTCTTAAAGGCTTTTTTCCAGGAATGTTACCAAATGCATTGTTTTTTCCTAGCCATTTCAGACAAATCAAGACATTTTTAGCAGTTACAAATGGCCATAAAATGGCTAACAGTGTTTTTTCGAACGTTTTTTTGCGTTTTTAGACACTTCATCAAAGTTGATTTGGCACCAAAACCTCTTTCTTTGTTTTTAATTTTCAATTATTTTTTTCCTTAGCACCTTTTTGTGTGGCGATGGGGGAATTTGAAAGAGAAAAAGAGAGCAAAACGAATGAAAAAAAGGAATCAAAGGACAAAGTGACATCAGGCCAATTGTTGCTATCGATTGCTCTTATGCTGGCTATGGTTTCAGTCCCTCATGCCCAGTATTCCAACATCACAAGTTTCTCTTCTCCCGGTCAGCGATTCGTTGAATAGACTCAGAGTCGATAAGCACCTGAAGTGGCGTCACTCACCTTGATATTCTTGCTTACGGCATCTATTCTTCCCAAGCAGTCACCTATCTAAGTAATGATCAGGCTCAACGTTGCCTAACTTGCAAGAACCGGTTTCTCAAACATGATTTGGTCGTAAACCTCATCGCTTTCCTCAACAATCCTATTTGAGCTTCTCCTTCTTTCCAGGTTGGAGTTGACTTCATCCCCCACCCTAGCCTTAGAACAACAACAACAAGAGCAATCCGTACTAAATTCAGGGGAGTAAACTCGTCACTGTTTCTCCATTCTTTAACGTTAGATCAAACATATACACGAGTTGGACAAAAAATGGAGATACTTCTTCAATTACGATTTTTTAAAATCTATTTAAAGAAAAAATATTTTAAATATGGAGATACCCCCCCCCCCCTTCAAGAGTTAATGACAGTTTCAATGCGCTCAGGAATTGTTTGATACGACATTTGAATAGAATATAGTGCAATTTTGAGCCACTCCTCAAGCAAAACCTGTCTTAGCTCTTTCAGGAACGTAGATTGAGGGAATCGGTTCCTTAGTTGCTGTTTTGATTGACACGACGAATATTCGATTATATCAAGATCTGGAGATTGCAGGGACCAATCCAAGAGTCGAAGTTCATTTCTATTCATTTCAAACTATCTAAAAACAAGTCTAGCGATGTGAATAAGTGCATTATCATCCTGAACTACGGTAGCACTTTTGGGGAGTGTTTTTACCATGGTCAGCAATGCAACTGGTCAGCCAAAATTGATAGATTGCCCCTGGAATTCTATAGCGGGACGAAGAGAATTCCATGATATTGCCGCCCAAATCATCACAGATCCCCTACCACGCCTAACTGTCGGAGTGAGAGCGTCTGAATCATAACCATCTCTAAGCTGCCACCAGACGTTAACTCGGTAAGAACATGGAAATAATGTAGAGGAAAATTCATCCGAGTCTATCACACTCTTCCATTGTTCAATTCATTGCATCATCTTTGCAACGTTCCATGTTGATTTGCGAAAGCAAAGGTTTAGAAATCGTAGCCTTTCCGTAAGAACTTCATGAAATTCAATTGAACAACAGGGTGGTTGTGAAATAAACTAAGATGTGATAATCTGCAATACATTCAAAGACGATTTTCAGTCATTCGATGTGTTTACAAATGAAATAAGAAGGTGTTTTCATTATTTTATCGATGCTCTGTATGTATGATGAACATTTGCCTACCGTAATTTGAAATCACAACCTAGTGATTGCTTGGCAGCTCTCACTAACTGAACAAAACTGAATAGTCTTATATATTTATGAATTTATTCATTATACATACAATACAAAAGTTGCAGTATCATTTTCGTCTGAATAGAAGTAAGGGTGAAGTTAGGCTCTGTAGCAAAGAGGCTTGTTTCTCTAGATTTTCTCCTCCTTTCCAGATACTTTCTCCTTTGTCAAACTTCAGTTCAGGTTTGATACTCGAGTCAACAGTGTGCCCCCACCCTGCAACATGCAGCAACAGCAGCTACACTCTTCATCTAATTCAGGGTTGTAAACTCTCCACTGTTTTTTCTCGTCACATTAAATCAAAACGATATATAAAATTAACATTTTCCTGTTGGGATTTGCAATCACGACCTACTGGTCGCTAGGCGGCTCTCTTACCGACTGAATCACTGTCAAGTCTTACATATCAATGCAAAATTATCCCACAAATATGCACGAGCTTATTTCGTTCTAATAAATGGATACATTTATGAAAACAAATTTTTTTTCATAATTCTTTCATTTATCATACATATAATACAAAAGCTGCAGTAATTATCTTCAATCAGAATAGAAGTATTCGAGGAGTTTGACCCTTCAGCAGCTAAGCGTGTCTCTCTTTTTTTTTCTTTCTATTTTTGTTATTCAAGTTTACTTTAGTACCATTTTCGGCTTCTTTTTTTCACTTCTTCTTCAGATTTTTCCCTTCTTTCTTTTTTGCCTTTTTGTTATTGTTGTTCCCCCTTTTCCTCTTTCTTTCTCTACTCTCTCTTGGTTCTGTTTTTCTTGTCATTATGTCTCCTCTCTCTCTCTCTCTCTTTCTCTCTCTCTTTGTTTTTTCCCTTTCTCGTCAGATATCACCTCTCTCTCCCACCTTTCTTTTACTCTCTTTTTCTTCCCCCCTCTCATTCTCTGATTCACCCCCCCCCTGCAGCTTACAACACTCGTCATCTTGTACATCCGATTTTTTTTTCTTTCCTTCTAATTTGCCGTTATAACGGGTGGATTTAATATTGAGTGAATTAATAATGAGAAATCAAAAAGTACAAACAAAATGCTTCTTTGTCACCCTTTCACTTCGTCTTAATTTTTCCGTTGTTTTTATCACAACTCAACTCAGGCTGTCACTCTACGGCAGCAATTGAAGATGTGAAATAAAGAAAAAGCTACCTGCGAGATCCAGACTCACGTCCATTTTACCAAAGGGAAGCCCGATTTACGCCCAGCTCCTATGCTCACTTAGCTACAGGAACTTCATGGTTAGCAGCAGTCAAATCTTATTTTTCAAACCTAACCTCTACTCCAAATATCAGCGCCATATTTGTTGTTTTTGTTTTTCTACTAGTAAGTACCATCAAAGGAATCTTTTTGGTATTAATGTTTACCGTAAGATAAAGCATTGTAACCCATTGTGTTTAATTCCGATTATTATATACATTCATCCAATATAGATATCTCCAGCCCACTATTTTAAACAATGCCCATTTAGGGGATAATAGGTCTGCAAATAAAACGAATGTACCAAAAAGGTTCCAAAACAATGCACTGAAATTACCATGTACCGTTGCTGCCAACTAGACGGATTTAACAGAGAGCAGCATTTTGACGCCCGCGGTAGAGAGATCTGGGACCAACGTCGATCGTTGAAAGGCTGTTGCTGCTGCTAAATTTCCGTCATTAGTCTTGCGAGAATATGAAAACAAACATGCCGTTAGAAGGTGTTTGACATTAAATAGTGCCCCTAGAACGAGTGCCATTGCTGTATTTTTGTTTCGCTTTCCTGTATGAATATGATCTTTCTTCCTCTCTCCCTCTCTTTCTCTTTTCCTCTCATTCCTTCTTTTGTTCGTTCTTTTGCTTTTCTTCTTCTTCTTTGCATTTTTCTTGGCTTCGTTTTCTCCCAAGTATTTCTTTTCTTCTCTTCTCTATTGATTTTCTTTCTCTCTCTTCTTCTTCCGAAATCAGTATCATCTCTCTCTCTCCCACTCTCTACATTCTTCTTCTAACTTTCTCATTGCATTCGTTTTTCCTCTCCATTCACCCTACCCCTTCCCTTATTCGTCCTTTTATACTTCATTCTCTCTTTGATTTTTATTCCCTGTTTTCTTTATTCCTTCCATTCCATCACTTTCTCCCCGCCCCTCTTCTCTTTCTCTCTTTTCTTCTTCTTCTTCTTCTTCTTCTTCTTCTTCTTCTTCTTCTTCTTCTTCTTCTTCTTCTTCTTCTTCTTCCTGCTGCTGCTGCTGCAGCTCATTCATCCTGGATGTTGTTGAAGACCCGATATCGTCCTACGCTGTCACGTGTTGTGCTGCCTGATTGCAAATCCACGTGAGTGGGCGATGGACCAATACAACGAAAGCATCTCCTCGGGATGAATAATTGAAGTTGAAGAGTGCACAGGTTGGATGCACTGCCCGAACAAAAAATGGTAATTGCAAGATTCAGGAGGAAATGAAAATTAATCTCTGCAGAAAAAAAGGCCTCTACTGCAGAGCTATCAACAGCAAAATGCCGCTTAGGCTGGCTGACTATGTGAGTATGCACTGTGTGTACACAGCACACCAGGGACATTAATTCTTCATTATGTCTAGAACAAAAAATACCTTTCCTACCTAAATAAGTTTCAAGTTAGGTTTATATTAAGTGAATGCTAAACTGTTCCCTTTGTTTCAAACAGCATCCACAGTTCAAGCATTTCTAGTGACCACAGCCCAACAAGAGGCAAGAGGAAATAGCCCATTCACTGATCACCCTTTCTTTAGCTCTTTAATTGATCACCCAAACCAGAGCATGCTGCAAAGAGATGTTTGGTACGCGACGGTCTCTATTGAGTGATCAACCAGACTTTCTATATGACTAGTTAATCCATGTAAAAAAAATCACGGATATGCAAAGTTTACCCCGCTATCCGAAAATACAGCACCCCTAAGAAAGTTTATTTTTAGTCAAAATGTCGTAAAGCAAAGGTGCAATTACCATTAATTTACAAGGAAAACATTCCTGAGCATCCCCAGACCAAAAGAATGGTGAGGATGGTACATCAGACGGTTACATCGGAGGTTATGGTGATGGGACGGGGGGGGGGCTGATGCCATAGACAACAGGGGGGGGATTAGCTAGCAACAACTGATCTCACTTTTCCCCTCAACACAATCTTATGGCGTTTTGTTCTCTTTTTCTTCCACTCTCTTTCCCTTTCTTTTTCTTTATTTCTCTTTCTTCCTTTCTCTCATACTTTTCTTCCTATTTTGATTGTTTTCTTTCTTCTCTACCCTTTAATTACTCATTCTCTCTTCATTTCTTTATTTTTTCACTAAAGGGTGATTTATGATTTCTGGTGGGCGGTAGTTTGTTTTGAAGAAACTTCATTTTCGTTTTAGGTGGGCGGTAGCATTTTTAATCTCTTTAAAATATGACCAATTGGATGGTGGGCGAAAAAAGGTTGAACATCCTTGATCAATATTTCCTCCGTTTTCCCCTCTCTTCTTTCTTTTTACTCCTTCAATTGCTCATTCTTTCTCCTGTCCGTTCTGCCTTCCATCTTCTTTTCTCCCTTCTTCCTTTCTCTCATTCTCCTTCTTGCTTTCTTTCCTTTGATTTCTGACTCATTTTATTTCTTATTCAACATTCTTCCTTTTTCTTTCTTTCTTCCTTTTTCCTTCTTTCTTCCTTTTTCACATCCTCACTTAGCCCTCTCTCTTTCTTCATTACTGTCTTTTTTGTTTTTCTTTCTTACTTGCTTTCTTTTCTTTGGCCATCCATCACAATTTTTCTTTATTCCATCATTTTTTATTCCAATTGTCTCTCCCCCCCCCTCTCTCTCTCTCTCTCTCTCTCTCTCTCTCTCTCTCTCTCTCTCTCTCTCTCTCAATACCCTCTTGTCTTTTTTTACTACCCTTTCTCTTTCTTTAAACTTTTTTTAAAATTAAATTATCTGTCATCCTTCAGTCATCGGTACAATCAGAATCCTTACTAATGTTCTTTGCCATACTGCTTGTGTATGACAATACATATACTTGTATGTATGTATGTATGTATGCTTATATAGTTATATGTATGTATACATGCAAGTATATGCATGTGCGTGTGTGTTTGGGCTGTGTGTAGTGTACAGAGAAAATGGACTGAGCTATATTTCCAAGAGAGACACTTTTCAGGTAGCAAAAGATAACGCTTCGCTATTACTTGATTATTCAATGTTTCTAAAGCTGATATGAGTTATCATTTCCTCCCAAGTTACAATTTCCATGTTGACACCTTAACTCGTTAAAATCACGTTGTAGGCCTTCGCAAATCTGGCATGACTCATCAGCCATCCAACAGCTACTGTGAATAGAGAAAATCCACAGCGTGACGAACTAGACAAGTTTTAAAAGTATTGGCTCCGCGACGCGTATGATAAAGCGGTTTGAGGGATCGTAGCGGAAGGGTCATGTCCAATGATGAACGTTAAAATGCTAATAATGACGATGATTTGCTTTGAAGAGAATAGGCCAAATATTTCACAGAGAGGAAACCAGAAAACAAGGTTTAAATAATGGATAACTGAGGTGACAGTTGATAAATTAAAGGTTGCCGATTTCATTTTGATGAAACTACCCACAAAACAGTTATACCTCGTGAGTGCCAATGAAATGTTTCCGCGTGCCATCTTGAGCATGCATGTCATAAGTTCACTTCCCCTGTCCTAGGAGGGTCAAATCTACCACACTAAGATCTGAAAAATGAATTAGAAGACAAAGTTTGAAGAACAATCCACAACTACAGAAAAGTGAATTGTGTTTCATTTTCTACGACAACAACCTCCATATATTACATTGGTATAAATGGATATTTATTATCTTACTACAACTGGAGACATATGTGCGTCTGCGTGCATGTACTGCGATAACTCGACAACTGGTTATCATACAAAGTTAACGTTCATCTGATATATTAATCAGCACAAAAAGTAGGGCAGTGTCAAGTTTTGGGAGTCAGTGGTTCTCAAGGAATCTGATGAAAAAAAAATCTAAAACTACAGATTATAAATCTTTCAATTACAATTATCGATCTAAATTTAGATATTTCATATTTAAATTGATAACACCGAGGACAAATAACTGAAATACTTCGAAGCTTTGATTTCGTGCAACTAACAGTAAATTAATTTATATGATTATTATGGCAGGCTACTCAGTAAGTCCAGCCAATTCCCAATTCTTTGGAACATGCACTGCCCGAGTAATTTCTAAAGGTCATTCAGGACATGTTTCTCAAGAAATATTACGTTTCCTCCTGTTTTGACTCTTAAAAACTGCATTACAGGTCTTCACCAAGCTAGCAGGACATATAAACCATCCAAAAGTCTCTGTGACTAGAGAAAATCTCTGTTTGAATAGATTTAGCCAAATAAATTGAGAGAGACGGAAAAAGTGGTAAGAAAATCAAGTCCTTGGGAACCCAAATCCACCATACTAAAAGATGAAGTTCAGGAAACAGAGAGAAAACTCTCACTCAACTGATAGAAGAATTCAGAACCAGGACCAGCTTCAAGCCAGTTGAATTAATTGCCTCCAATTGGGCCCAGTACTAAGGGGGACCTACGCTCGGGTACTCTACTCTAGATTTGTCGAACATATATAACGGCACATTTCAACATACACATAACAGTACACTGCTAATTCTTCAGAGGACAGCAACTATTTCAATTTTCTTCTGAATTCTCAAATCAGTGAAGCTGCCCCAGAACATTCGTGTATTTCGGAGTATGTAGACGATTGTCTGAAGAGGGTTTTTAATCCAAAAAAAAGAAGGGACCAGCGCCATTTTTTGTGAAAAACGCAAAGAAAAAGACTATTTTTCCAAGCAAACCTTTTGGGATGAACGCAGGTTCGAGTTGGTTTATTGATTACGAGGATTGAAAAGTGTCTAAATTATCGGGCGTGCCTACATGTCTGTGTTTATGTATCTATAGATTTGTATAAGTGGTCAACAGGTATATATATTTATCATTATCATCAGTCTTTTAACGTCCGTCGTTGGACATAGACCTTCCCCAGGATCCGTCATAATTCTCTATCATGGGCGTCGCGGAGCCAGTATTTTCTTAATTTATCTCGTTCCTCTATCCATCTTGTTTTCTGTCGGCCTCGGTTTCGCGTGTGATCTATGGGGATCCATGTTGTGAGTCGTGATGTCCGTCGGTTGTCTTTCATTCTCGCAACATGACCAGCCCATTGCCATTTGATTTTATTAATGGATTCTATGATGTCTCTGACCCCTGTTTTCTTCCTGATATTCTGTGCTGTCTTGTGATCTCTCCATGTAAGGTTGATCATGATTCTCTCATGCGCACGTTGCATGCTTCTCAGTTTGCAGGTTTGTCTCTTGGTTTGGTTCCATGTTGTTCTAACACGTCATGGGCCAGAGGGCAGGGTGTGGCCCAATATTCTCCATGATCTGCACAACGACATATATTTATACTTGTATTTGAATATATTAATGTATAGTTAACTCACATTATTATAGTACGCTTGAGGGGTAAAATTATAACAAAAATGCCGTTATAATGAATAATTTTTTTTAAAAACGACTTATGAATTAAACAACAGGAAAAGCATTTTTTTAATTTGCTGGTGGAAGTTATCATCTCCGACTATAATTTTGCTTGAATATAAGAACAAACGTGCCTCTACAACGCTAGTGTTATTGAGTAAGGCTGTTAGAACGCGTGCCGTTATCACAATATATATATATATATATATATATATATATATATATATATATATATATATATATATATATATATATATATGTGTGTGTGTGTGTGTGTGTGTGTGTGTGTGTGTGAGAGAGAGAGAGAGAGAGAGTGATAGAATCACAATTATGAATACAAGTATATCTAATTTACACGCACCAAGATTCAAAAATTAAACGAGGAAAATAGTTAATTGGTATGAATATTCCTGATCAGATTAAAAATCACTTGCGTGGCACATGGTCTTGGATACGTTGGATCTATATAAAGATTTTTCCTTTTCAACGTTAATTCTGATTTCATGTATTCTACTACATATATATGTGTGTGTGTGTGTGTGTGTGTGTAAACAAAATTTCTTGAAACAAAAGAAAAGTGAGCGAAGTACAAATAAATCAAAAAAGTAAAAACCTAAAAGAAATGCTGCGGAGGAAATCGTGATTTTATTGATTTTGGTCGAGATTTCTTGTTCGTCTTTTCACAGACGATCGAACAATGGATTGATCTTGATTGGCTCTAATAATTTTTCTCGTTGTTTTTGAAGTCGATGATCAGGATTCGATTTTTCCGGTTGCAACGAAAATATGCTTTTTGATTCCACTAACAAGCCTTAATTCACTGATCCTCACACAAATCACCAAAGCATCCAATATCTTCATTATTCTTTGTAGGCTAATTTCATTTCATCTCATCTACATTTAACATATTTGTTAATTAAACATAAAAACAGAGGGAAAAGGATAACCAAAAATGTTAGAAAGAAGCACGTGTTTGATAGTACCTAGTTTTCGCGGTGCAAAATCCTTTTTCCTTACCAATTCATTTAGGGACAAAACTGTAAGAACATTGTGTTGAGTTATTCTTCTAAGTAGAAGTTAATGGGGAAATGAAATTGAACTGTCGAATTAATTGTATTCTACAACATTTGTTCCTTTATCTTCTATGCATGGATCAATAGGTTTAGATTTCTTTTAGATTTTGTTTACTTCGATTTTGAGGAAGAAAAAAAATATGACAGAATCAACGAAGGATCGAATGTCATAAGTGGAGAGAATTATTTTATTTGAAAAAAATGTCTTCAAACCATCAGAAAGATATCGTCTATGGAATTATTTCATCTCCATTTGATCTGTTATTTTATGAAACATTGTCAGTTATTAATAAAAATATTATTTCTATCAATAAAACTAGAACATTTCATGCAATAAACGATATGGAGATGAGTGAGAGAAAAAAATAAGGAATGAGTTTAAGGGCCAGATTTAAAAATGTTCATGGCTCAATTGGTTGTCGTATACAAGGAAGTTTTTGAGTTAAAGAGGGGCAAGAGTTCAAGTCTTGCCTGAAGCTCACTTTTTATGTCTGCCCCACGTTTATTGCTGATGAAGTATTTGCGATGAAAAGCAACTTAATTTAAGAAGAATTAATATATTTGTCTAAACTAATCATGGAAAAGTCATTATCATCCCAAGATGTTTGGAGTATTGAACTCATTCATTGTGTTGTTTGTTTCGTTAACACAACGTTTTGGCCGCTACATTCTATAGCCGTCTCTGGGAGTCCTATCTGTAAGGAAAAAAGGGCTTCTTTTCGTTGCGAATTAAATTGTGAACAGAAAATAGTAACTGATATAATCATCAGCTCCATGCATTGCCAGCAACGCGAGCCACAAGGACGAAACTATGCAGACGAACTAAGTCGCTCGGTAAAATAGCAACTATTTTCCGTTCGCCATTTACTTCTGTAGAAAAAAAAACGAGCTATGGTTAGAGAAGCTCAGATCTAATTACATAGCTTCATTCTTCGTTTTCCTCAAACCCTACCATCTTTGATGTTTGTTTACATACGTAGATAAATCAATACATTTGTAGCCTAATGATAAAGATGCTCTATTTTACATAACAACTACGTATTTTCAACATGATTTCCACGTAGATCGAATATTATTCGATGAACAATTCAGATGATATTCAATGTAACAACTACTTATAAGGTTGTGAACATATTGATGCAACTTTGTAAACTCATCGCATAAGAAGAAATATTGTTTTGAATTTCATTATCTGATGGAATATTGTCAATTATTATTAATATTTGACAAGTATTTTCATTGACTGCACAAAATGTTCGAGAAATTCATTACTAACAAATTATTACAATCAACACAGCTAGCACATCTCTCTCTCTCTCTCTCTCTCTCTCTCTCTCTCTCTCTCTCTCTCTCTCTCTCTCTCTCTTTATATCTGTGTGTGTAATAGAGACTGGTTGTATAACTGCTTATGTCTACGTGTGTGTGTATGTGCGTGTGCACACGCATATGTGTGAGTGTGTATCAAATATTAGCTGTAATAAGATGAAAGGGATGCTGGGAGAGGGTTTGGGGGTGAGAGAGGCTTTGAGATAGAAGTGGAAGGAAGCTATTGGTTGATTGATATCAACCTTGTCCAGGACCCAAACTGTATCACGTGTTCAGGAACTTGATCAGGAAGAGGAAATTTGGCTGCACGACAAACGACATCCATGATTGTCCCGCGTGATGGCTACAATCGATTTCTCCATTGTAATTCGATTACTTGAGGTTTACTACCGTTCGATCCCCCGACGCACAGAATGAGACTCGTCAACCGGAAGGAAAATTCACAGGAACACTATATAATTATTTCTAGTTAAAAATCTACCCTATGGATGGGATTTTTAGCTTGCTCCATCGAAAGGACTGAATGGGATCTTTGCCCCAAATAAGAGATCAGAGACTTGAACTATTCTTTTATTGAATCAAACTTCATTTAGAAATAATCACCACCATGGACTCCAGGAAAATGTTTAATCTAAATATCTGGGTGGGTTTACGACAGATAGGTGAAATATAGTAAGATACTTAGATAGATAGATTTAGCAAAAGAATTACAGATAGATATGAACAGACTGAGATGTATATAAACAGACTGAGATGAATGCAAACTAGTCCATTATTATCCGTGTGAGCAAGAATGCAGACTTTATAATAATATCTTTTATTATTAAGAAATCAAAAAAATTTTCAAAACCTTCGCCATGGTCTATTGAGTATGCATAATAAGTCTTTTGAATCTGTACCCATGATTAGATGGTTTCTCTAACGAGTCTACGTCCATAAATGTTTGTTTGTATGACAAAAAAGACATCTAAAGTTTTCGTTGTGCATATGCTTGTCCGTACTGAGGAAATGTTTGCTTGGCATCTATAAGTGAACAATGGTATTTTTGGTAAACTTTCATCTTTCATCAAAGGGCAAAATAATCAAACATAGAATGTTCTGCTGCCTGATTGATAAAAAATATGTATCGATGTGACTAGCATAGTATTGTTGAGGTTCAGATGACGACTAACAAAGTTTATTCATTCATAGTATTTGCCAGAAGCGATTAGTTCAAGAATCTGGTTTGCTTTTTTTATGATTAAATGATATTGCCTGCTTTGTGCGGATAGGTCAAGGGATTAAAGTAATTTTTACTTTTCCGCCGTCTCAAAGTGATGGTCTTCACTTATTAATCATGTAAAGTAATACTTATTTTTCAAATGCATTATAAAATTCACCATCATCATTTCAAGAGTTTCTCCGATTATTGATCTGCTTCTATTTGTTTTTGTTGCTACCACAATGTTTCGGCCGAATAGTTCTCTGACCTTCCGAAGGTGCACAGAAGAAGGAGCGGGTTGATGTTTAGTAATCCTGGAACAGTTCGGTAGGTGGTGATTCAATCCAACGCCAAGTCACGTCAAAGACATCAAAACTGATTATCAATCTCTCTGCTAAATACACAATGACTTGGATTAAGGAATCTCCTCCCAAGGTTAAGGGATTATGGCCCAAATCAACAGCAGTTCTCACAAGATCACTAAAGTTAAGCAACGAGGGGACTGATCAGTACATACGTGGTTGACGATGAGAAAATACTATGTGCAATAAGCAACATACCTGGCAAGTCGGAAGTGGGGTTTACTAACAATTGCCCGTTTGTGCCGAATCCTGCGAAACCTCAATGAAGTTATGAGTGGAGAACGATGGAAAATTCCAAACAAAACTCATTATCAGAAAATCCCTGGGCTTTATCTTCTTAGATAATTAATAGAATTACGTTTTCTCTTTATCTTTTTGCAGCAATTGGTTTTTCCACTAAAAGGTAATCATTTTGCTGATAAAATATCTCCTACCAACTCCTCTGAAACAATAGATTCCTCGATTTGAACAAATTGAGTTGCGTTTATTTCTTATAAATTCGGTTGAGTTTGCATTCACTTTGTAATAATGCCCTTGGGAAAAGCATGTATGCATCTCTTCCTCCCTCCCAACAAGATATTGGCCAAGTGGACAGAGTTAAAAGCTCACAAGGCCTCAAAACTATGAAAATCTGCAGTCATATTTGTGTCACGTTATCTAACGCGAATTTACACGTAGTCACCAAACATAACATGTCTAGGTAAGAGAAGATACAACTGCGCAGTATCGGGCATCCTGCAAATGTGTACAGAATCAGAAAAATCGAAGTTTGAAGTTACAAGAGCGGACCAGAAATATGTCCCCTCGTAATTCAAATAAGCGTCAAACTGGCCTGCACACTACAAGATGATCAGCATCAGCATCATCATAAGTCTTTTAGCGTCTATCATTGGACATAAACATTCCCTAAGAATCGCCACACCACTCCATCATGGGCGTCTCGGAGCCAATATTTTAAGAACTTGTTTAGTTCGTAACGCTATCTTATCTTTTTGCCAGCCACAATCCCGCACATGATCTCGTGGGATCCACGTTGTGAATCATGATATCCAGCGGTTGCCTGATATCCTTGCAACATAAACAGCTGCATGATATATGTCTCCTGTTTTTACTCTTATATATTGCGTTGTCTTGTGATCTCAATGTCACGCTGAGAATGATTCTCTCCTGTGCACGTTGCATGGTTCTTAGTCAATCTTTTGGTTCAGTTCCATGTTTCAACTCCATAGGTGACTATCAGGAGGTTGCATTGGTTGTATACACGTGAACGAGAGTTGAATTGTTAGCGTTTACTTCCTCAACAACCTCTCGAGTTATTTGGGGGGGGGGAGGGATCAACCCAATAACGGCCCTCAATTGTATTTCGTCAATCAGAGGAGGAGGTCTATATCTTCAAGGGTTTCGTCTCCGTTTCGAAATTTTTCAGACCAATGTGCGTGAACGTTGTCCCCCCCCCCAGCCGAAAGCTTGGTGGATATGGCAAGCAGTTTCCGCTTATTTACACCCCGTTTTGAACTCATATAACACTATAGTTCGATTTTTGCTTTTCTCCATCCATGATTTGACTGTCTGAAAATAAATCAGAATAATTAATGAAAAGAGAACGTTCAGCAGACACGGTAAGCGAAAATCATATCTTGAAATGATATACGATACACAAACATAGATTAATTACAGTTTATTCCGAAAATAAGCATCAAAGTTTTGAATTGAAAAAAAAAACACGATTATTTTTGAACCAACTTAATAGTTTTGTGTTCCCGCCTTAAGGATCATCAACCCCTCCCCAACCCCTCATTTGTTGGAAAGTTTGTATTCAACGATGGACCTCACAGGGATAATAGAAAAAAAAGAAATTCAAATATGTCCACCAATGTTTTCACGAGGACTGTCGAGTATATAAAAAAGCATTCCTCGGTACGCAAGAAAAAGAGACCACGCCTTTCATGTAATAATATACATGCAGTGTTGTTAAGTATGGATTGTTATTTCTAGATCAAATTGGCAAAAATCGGCTAAGTTCTCCCATTCACAATACATATATATATATATATATATATATATATATATATATATATATATATATATATATATATATATATACACTATATATATCTGTAATAGATATGTGCCATATGTTTATGTGTGTGTATTCACACACCTATGCATATATATTTCATCATTGAGAAATGAATATACATCAAAATAATATAACGCATATATAATTGAATATTAGCCCACTGCAGATCCCACCCTTTGAACCAAAGGTTGATATCTTACGGTGCACTGAGGTGACATAGAAAGGAACATATATATTTATTCCAATACTATTTATCAAAAAAGATAACTATATACCAAGGCCCCAAAACAAAATATTTTCTTCAATCTACATTTTTTTAAATTTAACCTGAAAGACTTAATCCGCTATCGTAGATTTTATCGACTGAATCAGAAAAAAAACAACCAGATCTAGCCAGAAAATGACTAATTCAGCAGCCAAGAACGATTGCAAACAATTTGTTTTGTTGCCATTCCTGCTTGGATGTGTTTCTTTCACTTCCTCAAAGCGTTGTTGGGCGTCCATAAGTCAGTCGTTTCCGAGATGATCGCTGAAAGTGAGCAAGACACTCTGCCTAATCACGTGGCATTGACAGCGTTTTCTCTCTTGATCTACAGAGTCCGATTACTACTTGATTTTCATTTGCTTCTTTTTCAACACTTTTTCCGCCTTTATTCATTAGAGACCGCCAAATAGAACTGTCAACATAGTTTTCTTCGATTTTCAAGCAATTCTGCCTGGTTGACCCCCCCCTCTGTCTCTGTCTCTGTCTCTGTCTCTGTCTCTCTCTCTCTCTCTCTCTTATCTCCCATTCTCTCTCAGTCTGATCCTTACTTCCTCTCTGTATAATCCTATCTTCTTATCCCCCACTCTCTGTCTGTCTGTCTGTCTGTCTCTCTCTCATCTCCCATTCTCTCTCAGTCTGATCCTAACTTCCTCTCTGTATAATCCTATCTTCTTATCCTCCACTCTCTCTCTCTCTCTCTCTCTCTCTCTCTCTCTCTCTCTCAGTCCGTCTACATCTACCATGCGTGGATGTTGCACCAAATAAACTGAAAATTTATGCATTTACTCCTTGTTATTTTTTGTTTTCAAATACGTTTAAAGAATGGGGTCAATTTACAATCTAATTTTATTCTGAAGTAGTTCCATAGTTTGTGTCCGGTAACACTCACGCATGTTTTTTTGAAAATTTGGACTTTCCAATGTTCCAACAAAAAGCGAGTGAAGTAACTCATTCATTGATTACCATTCTTCCAATGTTTCAATTGATCATCCCCAACACGGCAGGCTGCTAAAATACTTAGATCACGTAACTATTTCTATTGAGAGACATATTCTTTTTTTTTTTTCTTTTTCTGCCTCTACGGCAAATTCTCGTTGGTACGGCACTCGTTCTAACCGTACTATTAATATTTAATATGGCAAACGTTCAAACGTTTGTTTTTATATTCTCGCAAGACTATTGTCGGAGATAAGTTCGCCACAACAGCACGTCCAGATTTCAGTTTATCATTTGAAAAGCTAAAATTAACCGTCCTAAAATAATGCTGCCTAAAGGAAGATGGGCATTAGTCTGTTAAAGGTAATTTTTGTCTGTACTTCTTAGTTCTTCATTATTCAAACACGTGATAACAAGTGTCTTCTGTATTTACTTTCTCTCATTTATTTCCTCTCTATTTCTAAGTCTTTCGTTTTCTTTTGCTTTCCCTTTTCAGTCTCTTTCTATTTTCCCCCTCTCTTTTCTATAACGATCTCTTTGTGCCCCGTCGTCCTTCTTGCCCCTTTTCCTTCTTGTTTATTATCCTTTATCAACCAAGACTGTCGACATAGGTTTCTTCAGTTTTCAAGTTGGTGTGGCTGACTGACTATTTGACTGTTTGTCTCTCAGGCTTTGTACGTATCTCGCTTACAGGTCACATCAATGAAGCTCGAGGTCCGAAAATCTAAACATTTACTCCTTATTATGTCTATAAAAAAATGTTGTTTTTGTTATTGGGAAATCCACTCAAGAGCTTTTAGTGGGGGTTCCAATTTGCGATGTAAGTTTATGCTAAATTGATTCCTGCTCATTTCTTGAAAGTTCAGACTTTTTAGTAATCACTGTCCAACAATATATCGAAGTAATTTATTCATTGTCCCCCTTTTTCCCAATTTTTTTAATTGATCACCTCCAACACAACATTATCATGAGACAGTTTCCATTGAGTGACTAACCAGACCTGTTTTTGTTCTCTTTTCTCCTTTCTATATGCTTTACCTCTTTCTTCTCGTCTACATTCTCTCTATTTCTCACTCTCCTCCTTTCCTTATGTTCTCTCTTTCTGTCTTCCTCTACCTCGTTCACTCCTCCCTTTCCCCTCTCTGTTTTTCACCTCCAGCCCATTCCCTTTTTTTCTTCCCCGTCTTTTTTCTTCTCTCCCCGTCTCATTCATTTTCTCATTTTCCTCTCTTTCCCCTTTCTTCATCTCTCTTCCTCACTCCCCATCCTCATCTCTATACATTTTGTATACGGAGAAAATTTTCTTTTCAATGGTTCCAGATTTTAAATATTAGAATATTTAATTTGGTTTTGATTATATCTTTTTTATTTATTTATCTATTTTTTCTCTTCACCTGATTAATGACCATTATTCCATGGACACATTTAAAGTGATTTTGCATTCTGCGCCAGTAATCAGTATTCGAATCCAATAGAAAGCTGTTTAATTCCCGGGAAAATATGCGACACCTGCATGTTCTCGAGGCAGGACAATCATCAGAGAGATATGCATGCATCATGTTAGTGATCCTTGCAAGTCCCAAGTCTGGTAGAGACCAGGATTTTAAACCATCAAGTTTCTATGACCATACCCTCAGCAAGATATAAAACTACCAAAAGGAGATCTCCACCCTAATTTTGTCCAAATGAAGAGTTTTCCGCACTTTTTTTTCGGACACCACTTGACTCAATCTAAAAATACATTTTTCTGTTTAAAAAAAAGTGCTTTTAGGGGTTTCTATGGCCATTTTGGGACCGACAATATTTAAATCTTGAGCAGGTAATTTTTCAGATAATTTCAGATAGAAGATCAATTTTTAAAATAACTTGGGTTATTTTTTTTAGATAATCAGGTCTGGTAAACGTGCAGGCTACAGTGATTTGTTCATTCGAAGTTCTGGTCTATTTTATAAAAAATTGCTCGTCATTACTTTTTATACATCGCTCTAACTCTTTTATACTGTTCATTTACTTGTAAGTACCTCATGCGCATTACATGTACAATGCACATGTGTATTCCCATACATAATTCATGTGTGTATATCACTGATTATAGAAATACTTGATGGACAGTTTGGAATTGGGTCTTCATTTCCCATGTAGCCTGGGCTCTTTACCAGCTTTGCACGAGCCTGGAAGGATATTTGTGGGGGCAGGGATTGGAAGTATCAGATTGCTTACGAGGATTGATTACGTAATATCTGCTAATGTGGCCTGGAGGAAATCCGTCAGCACGTGTCACGAAACGATACGGTTTGGGAAAACGGCCAACAAAAAGACAGAGAAGAAAGAAGAGGGAATTAAACAAAACACGAATAAGGGGTAAGAGAGAATGAATGAATGGTAGACTGGAAGAGAGAGAGAGAGAGAGAGAGAGAGAGAGAGTTGCAGGACAAAAGAGAAGGAAAGAAAGACAAATAGACAGAATGGTAAAAAGATTTTTTTAAAGTGAAAGGGAGGATTAGAAAAGAAGGAGGGAAGAAAGAGATAAAGAAAAAGAGAGATTCAGGGACGTAAAATGATGAAGAGAGAAAAAAAGAAAGAGAGAAAGAAAAAATAAGAAAAAATATAGAAAAGGATATAGGGACGTAAAATGGAAAACGAAAGAAAGAAAAGAGATACAGGGGCATAAAGAAAGAGAGAGAGAGAGAGAGAGAGAGAGAGAGGAGAGAGAGAGAGAGAGAGACGGGAAAATAAAACTGAGGAAAGAAAAAGAAAAAGAAAGACATTTTGAGGCATAGAAAGAAATTATGGAGGAGATGGTGAGAAAGTATAATAAAGCCGTATCAGAGTCTCTTTCGACAAGAATCCTAAATTCTTTGAATTCTTATTAAATATCTCCCCTGCATCGTTGCTATATATGGACTAATTCTCACGCAGTTCTTAGTGACAATGCTGTTGAAAGAGATATACGCTATCTGGGTGTTTTTTTTATCTATTGCATTTAATCCCCATTCAACGCTCTGTATAAGTGTCCTTGTGTCATACTAGGTGTGTCTTTGTAAATATCTGCATCTAGACTCTCCAAGTGAAGCTGCAGAGATGCATGCAGAGACGCGTGCAAAGTTCGTGTCAATAGAAAACCAGATTAAAAGCTCCAACCCAAACAATGCACACTGTCATAGAGACAAAGAAGTTACTATGAATAGGAAAAAATGATATCGAATTCTGCGAAGATCTGAAGACTTAACAATTGTAATTACAGAATGACAGGCCGGCTAACTTCCATTATTTCCTCAAATAACACACGAAATAATTTCCGGATTTATCGCTGAAAACTGAAACGAAAGCAACACGCAAGGAATTCGGTCTAAGAATTGCTACACAGGGAAGCCTTGATTAATCTTGCTACAGTTAACTCTCATTGGAACTTACTCGTTCTAACGGTGTTATTTAATGACACACGCGTTCTAACGGTACGTTTGTTCTTATATTCTTACAAGACGTTAGAAAATATACATTTTCTCAAGAAATGATTCGCTTACCCTGTTCTTTAATATGCATGTCGAATTTTTAATGTACCCGTTACAACAGTAAATTCTATATATTCCCTAGGGTGCCGTAATAACAGAAGTCCAGTGTGTAATAATATGACTTATTGATTGATGTGCTTGTGTGTGTGTGTGTGTGTGTATGTGTGTGTGTGTGTGTGTGTGTGTGTCGTCGAGCGTGAGGAGAAAACCCCTATGAGACGGATATGAAGAGTGATTAGATACCAAGTGAGCCTTCCTGGTGGAAGTTGGAAACAAGCAACAGATCCACCGATTACATTTCAGTTATACGGTGATCCTTCACTTTCCCCAGTTCACTTTACGCCACTTTGCAAAAAAAAAGGCGAACGGCAAAATAAAAACAACGAAAAAAAAAACGTTCTGTGTTTGTTTTGCTGAGAACCGTTAAAGAGGCAACGCACACCCTTTTCATCTCTCTGTGATACCCCAGTCTTTTGCCCATCCTACTCACAAACCTCCAACAATCCAACCTACCATACCATTATCACCATTTCTATGTCTGGGAACGTTCAAAAATGTTTTTTTATATAAATTCATAGCAATTCCTCTTTTCGTACTTGTTAACTCCATACTTTAGTGAGACATGAATCCACTTCTACCCATAAGACTGGCCAAAGATTACTCGCTGCTGCAGCTGGTACCATATAACTCAGTACAGCCTGTCGCATGTTGCTTGTAGATGATCTGGGTACCACCAAGTAACTCTATTGTTCTCATTAAATAGTCCATCAACTGTCAGTGGTTCATAGGTAGCCCAGAGGCAGATGAGACTATTAGGCACAAATAAAAATTGTGGTGAATGCTTTTAGCTGAAGGGCTCTGGGGATGTATGATGTAAGTCGAAATATAACTGTATAACTAAAGGTCTGAATATCTTTATCAGTGTTGCTCCCTGAAATTATTCTGAATTCGATAGTATTGGCCTTTTTGGTCGACGGTTCAATTGGTGTCTTGAACTTCAATGATATGTTCAATTCTCATAAACGACTGCAACGTTCGCTTCCAAGAATTGATTTTGAGGTGAGGGTGGGAGTAAGTAATTTTATTGACGAAAATAGGCAATGGCCTTGGAAAGGTTGGGAACCACTGGATTAGGTCATGGGATTCAAAATGATTCGATATATTATTGAAATATTCTTCTGGAATCATGATGATAACATGTTGACTAATACTCTATCACCAAATGACTTTCTGACCTGATCTCTGTACGTCAGAATGTCAGAGGCATTCTATATCTGTGGCCTACAGAGCCTGTTTAGCATCACCCAGCACACGTTGTTTCAGTAGTCAAAAACTATCTCATTGCCCGACCTGTGCACAAGCTGTGTGCATCTTCGGTTCGAGAAGCCGCCAAAGATGTCATGGACACCAAAGACAAAACTCTAAGCACTGATGAAAACTTGAAGACAAACCAAATATAAATCAATCCCTAAAACAAGAGAAATGATACGAAGAAGAGGAAGTGATGATGTTGTCGTCGATATCGACAAACCTCACTGTAATGGACACAAAATTGGGAAATAACAAAATGCATTCTACGTTCACTGGTTGTGTGCTTGCCTACACGTACGTGCACATAAACTCTCAGACATACTCCTCAAGCACTATCAAATTTCTGCGTTTTTTTTTAACTAAGTATTTTATTCATGTAAATTCATAGCCTTTGCTTTCTATGACTTATATGAATGATATCCATCTGTTTATTTGTCACACAATAGAAACCATCTAAATATTGACACTGCCCAACCAAATTCGGCATGCTTTTTCATTGGACATAGGGACATGAAGTAAGAAAGTTTTTTGATATTTGAGGGAGGATATTATGTAGTCTGCGTTCGCACTCATTCCGATGATGATGGTCTCATTTCCATCTATATGATACTAAAAGACTTATTTGCCCAACAACATTTAGCGTGCATACTCGAGGGATCTGAGGGAAGGTTTTAAAGGAAAAAATTTGATTTCAGAAAATATTTCGATTTTTACCCCCCCCCCCCGATATTTACATTATATTTTACATTTTTAAATAAAGTATGATTCAAAAAATCCATAATCCAAATCCACGATTCAATCCAAATGTATGATCCAAATCTGAGAGTTGCTAGATTGGAGCAAGCAGAATCTGGTGAAAAAAAATAATGAGGCCATCCTTAGGAACTTGGTGGAAAATTCCTACGTACAGCTAGGTTTCACTGGCAAATCTTGAAGAAGGTTTATGTCCAACGATGGACTCTGAAAGACTGATGATGAAGATGATGATGAAGTAGCAGCTATTATGAGAAGAGGCATGTACTCTTCGGTGAAGAAATTATCTTTGGTTCATTATGATTTTTGATGTGGTTGTTGCCAGCTTTGAGACTTCTCTATACTTCTCGTCTTTTCATGGCATTTGGAACACAGCTTCTTTCAACTTTATTGTTGCCTGCGTGTTAGTGCGTACATGTTTGTGAGACGATTAGGCCGTAGTCAATTGTTGCCATTGTTTGATAGTACGAAAAAAATAGTCGAATAGTTCTGTGAATAAAAACCGAGCAAGTGTTATACAAACTACCCCTTCTTTGGAGTATACCTTTTTACTTGACGACGGAAATTCCAAGATGAATCTTACTAATTTAGCCATTCATTATCATGAACAACTTTACATTATATAAAATCATGAATGAAAATCATCACGAAATTTCTTTGAAATTTCCAATTCCTTTCAGGTAGTGCTGGAGACATTGTTCTTGATGATAATAACTGTTTCATTGTGTTATCAATAATTCTTTGATCAATCGCTAGCTTTCTGAACCAAACAGCAGAACAGACTTGACATTGCTGTTATACAAAACATCTCCAATTAATGCTGTATAGCTTTGATCTCCAGATGGAACGGAGTTGGGAGAAGGTACCCAAGGCCTTTCCCAGCTTTGATTTGATATTTGTTTGCTTTGTGTGTGTGTGGGGGGGGGTCCGCTGTACTTAATAATGAGGCTGCCTAGGTAAGTGAAATCTTCCACAAACTCAAGTGGTTGTCCATTCACAAGATACTATATGTGTAGTTTACAATACACATGGGTTACGTTTATTTAGTTATGATGATTTCAAAATTACATTGTTTTTATAAACCTTGCATACACCGATAATTTCTTTTGCTCACTCCTAGGGGCATGCGTGCATCGGTTTGAGAACCCCAGCACTAAAACATTCAGAAACATTGAAGAGAAAAAAAGGAAGTATTGTCAGCAGGGATTCGGGGCAATTCCATCCATCTTGCTAACAGAAGATTATGGTGGATGGCACCGAAAAGTATTCCCATCAATATCAGAGTTTGAATAAGATTTATATATATAAGATTTTTATTTTATTGCTTTTTTGCTTTGTTTTACAGATGAAGCATTTCTTTTACGAACCTTAGTATTTTGAAGGTTGGATGAAAATATTTTCTAAAGGTTTTTATCTGAAGACATTTTCTTCATTCTTCTTTTTTTTAATGTTTTTAAATTTTACTTTATTATTTTATGATATCATTATTAGATTCTACATGTCTTATACTCAAGCTGGGGTTTTTTCAAGGCACAGAAAATAGCTTCTTACATTTGCTTATACACATACGACTGGGACAAAAATCTAACATAAATGGGTGCGTATGTCCATCCCATCCTGAAGTCGAAGAATGTTTATATATATATATATATATATATATATATATTTGCGTATATGTGTGTGTGTGTATATATATTTGAGAAAGTTTGTCTATACATCAATCTTCTCCAAAATGTGCTGTTGAATTAAGGTGCCACTAAAATAAAAAAAACATCGTAGAAAGCCATTCCATTCCTGACATGAAAAATAACATTTCACGGGGAATAGTGTTGTATTCTACCAAATATGCTTTCATTATCTATTTTTCAGCCCGGGCAACACCAGGGATGTTGCTAGTGAGTTTATACTTTTCCCGTTGGTTGACTTAGTGCATTACGTCAAATTGGTTTGTGAATCTGCGGCAGACAATAAAAAACAATGCGTTTCATGAATCTATTTATAGCGTAGAGACGCATTAGAACCTTCCAGCTATCGATTGGTAGCCATTTGCAAAAAATATCCTCATCTCCACCCGTTTGTCGCAATTACGCTCACCCGCTTCAAGAGACGTTTGGTAACTTTTAAAGTTCATCTCCCCCCCCCCCCTTCAACAACAGTTAAGAATAGGCTTTCTATATTTAGAGCCTGGCAAATGTCGCTTGGATTTCAATGCAAATGTTTTGGGTAATGAACGACAGAGAAGGGCATTGAGCACGAAATGGCAAAGATGGTGGTATTTGAATAAGACGTCACGTTGAAGGAGGGGGCATAGATGTGAATGAGGCTTTTTAATCTTTGAACTGTTTCTGTCAAGTTGGCTTATAGTCAAGTCACGAAGACAAAGTGAGTGAAATGAATGATTTTGTGAGAAGAAAGAAAGAGAAGAAGAAAGGAAGAAAGAAGGCAATAGAGAAAGGAAAGAAAGAAAAGGAGAAAAAGGAATGAAGACAGAAATCAAATAAGAATAGAAAATAAAAAGGGAATTAATAGGAAGAAAGTAAAATAAAGGAGGGGAAGAAGAAATTGAGATGGAAGAAGAAGAAGAAAGAAAAGGAAAGAATCGTAGAACGGAATGTAAAAGAAAGAAAGACAAAATGAAATCAAGCCAGACCAAAATTTGCAGAAGAATGAATGAAGATGGGAAAATGAAGAAAATGCTGAAATTTTCAGACCTCCATCTCCATCGGGGCAGATTGTATGCATGATTCATATAAAGCAAGATATGGACACATAGCGTAGTGGTTACAGAATCAGACAAAATTACTGCATGTAATCTGATGGTTCTAGGTTCAATCCCTGTGTAAGACAATAATGATACTACTAATGCTAAGAGGGGAGTGCGGTCAATATACCCCCCTCTGTTAAATAAAGGGTTCGGTTTGTTACTTCCCCCACACCTACCAGATGATACCTGATGAAGGCTGTAGAGTATAACGGCCGAAACGTTGTATTAAAAACAACCAAGATGAGGATGGTCCGAATAATAGAAATAGATAAATAAGTGAAACCAATTCAAAAACTGGTTGATGGTTTTGGTGGAAGTTTTAGTTAACGGTCCCTAATAGTTTTGTGAGTATTTAGAAAAGGATTTCTCTCTGGGGAATGTACTATTGTCAGAATAAGATTAATACAAAAGCTGCACCCTCAACCCACAAAAAATGGGAAGGAAGATGAAGCAACAAGAAGCAAATGAGCTGTCAGAATAAAAAAGCTTTTTATGAACAGAATTGTGTGGATTATTGAATGATATACAATTAAGGTTATTTTTAATATAACTACATTGAATTCGAGGCATGTTTCTCGGAGTAACTTTTATTCTGTTTCTATCACGAGCGTGGAACTCTTGGAGGCAGGCAATTGGCCATCGTGGTTTTCTTAATAGGTCTGCTTCGAAAAAGAAACAAATTGTGCAAATATTCTTCAGTTCAACAAACAATGCATTAAGAGGGTAACAACAGGTGCGAGTGACACCGCTATGTACATCCGGGCAATGAAAAGAATTTGATCGGCAGGGTGGGGGCTGGTTCAGGTTGCGGTTAGTAGGTGGGGAGTGGCCAGTCAGGTCTGGTGGAGGTTTGTGGGTGGGTACTACAGCACGTTTCGCGGTATTTTTTGCCCGACATGAATAAGTTTCTTGTCACGTCCACGTGACATGACCTGACAGATAAACCCAGCCTGTCCCACTTCTCGGTGTCTCCCATTTGGTTGACATTCTTTAACAAATCAGGATCTGTTGTTATTTTTTTTCTTCTTCCACAAAGCTTTTTTCTCTCCCTCGATGTGTGAGGGCACGCATATGTGTGAATGGTCTTTTAGGTGTCAGTGGTAGTGATGGTTAACGAACTAGTGATGCAGACCATTACTCCACTAATGTATCCGATCCTCACTAGATGCACCAATGGAGTGGCTTTGTGTCAAACTAAGCAGCACTTATCACATACCGAGTATATTCTGCTTACAGCTTACTTTGACCCAAAGCCACACTAGTGGGGCATTTTGAAATGATCGAACTCATTACAGTCATAATGATCAGCATCAAAAGTTTGTTACACATTTCTGCACAAATTGTGAAATAGGCAATTTTTTATGTGCATTGGTGTCCTTACCCACCCAGTTGATAACTAATCGCTCTTGCGTGTTATTGTTCACCCTAACATAGAATTTGGGTGGTTATGACCATACCTGTATTTGGTAGTGCACCAAGGTGTCCCTGCTGTAGCAAAAGCAAAGATAGCAAGGAAACTCATCTTCTGACCTCCCAGCCGTATAAATCATACTTCATGGTGTCTAGCAAGGTCTTGAACTGTTGCATTGCAGGTGAAATGGAGTGCCCAGAATGTGTCTTGATCTACGACAGGCATGCCGAAATATGCCTTGAAAATCTTGTACAACTTAGCTGAGTGCTCACTGAGACTGAAGTCATAGCCTTTTGTCGAGCCAAAGATAAAGAAGACCATGGAGTGCAAGGAACGACCCAAAAGGCAAATTAGGATAGCAAAGCAGCTTTGTCACCATGGTTCAGGGCTTCCAGGGTAATCATAAGACTGAAAACTATTTGTATCTGGTCAAAATTATGGTGAAAAATAACAGTAAAATGGGCTGAAGGCTGCCCTTCAATGTTCATATCATTGACATTCTCCTTGATAAGTTCACGGAGAACATTAAAGATTCCACCATACTGGATTTTGAATGCTGCAAAGAACATATAACGAAAAAATGATGGAAGATTTTATCTTGGGGTCTGGTCCGTGAAAGAGAATTAAGTGTAAATCACGGAAAACTGCTTACAGATAACATTCTATACTTCTTATACACAAGCAATTAGAAAATAACACTCACTACTCAGGAACAAACATTGAGTTGAACGGTGTTTTTGAAAGGAATAATGATTAAAAACAGTATTTTGGATTGTCTCCGAATAACTCTATACAGTACACTGTATGCGTCAGGCAAATGAGAATAAACACATCCACAATGATTTATCATATAGCAATATACATAGACACCTACAAATATTTTGCCAGCTCCTCTGGAAAGTAGCTACCAGAGGAGATACACAGCACTAATTCACACTATGTAATTGCAATATTGCACTGGCAAGAAACTCAGGGTCACCGTGAAACACTGAATGTTCTACGTATACCTATTTACGTTTACTCTATCCTTGATATTGAGGATTCTTCATCATAGATAACTCAACCCTCATCAAATGATAGCGATATATATATATATATATATATATATATATATATATATATATATATATATATATATATATATATATATATATACGTGTGTGTGTATGTGTGCGTGTGCATGTGTGTGTGTGAACACGGAACAGTAGTTTTATGGCGTCTTGTGGTGCATTGATTCTAATTGGTCAATGTCTCAGTTTCACGAAATGACATATATGAAGGCCAAGACATTCAAGACAATGCTGTCGCCTCAAAGAAAAAAAACAAACACAAATCTGCCAGTCAGGTGAGTTGATGTTGTCCGGGCTGAAAAAAGCGTCAAAAACCAAGAGTTGATTTCGACGCCCAATTAATGTCTGTGAATGAAATATTGTAATTGCTGGTCTATAAGACAAACGATTCATAATGGTGTTTGAATCCATTTACTATTTAAATACCTTATATCTTAATTTAGATTTATTGCCAATTTAGCTATTTTATATAAAAATTGAGATTTATGATTTTAGATAAGATCTCAATAATCTGTATTTTGTATGCATTTTGTTAGATTTCTCGAGAACTGCTGATAAAAAAAAACTCGACATTAAACTGCCCTGTACACAGACTAATATGTATCATGAATGTCAACTTCGTCTAATGGCTTGATGTAGAATAATCACAGTGCAAACAGACAAAGACTGATAGAGGTTTCTTCTATTGTACTTGGATCACACTTGTTTTATTGGTAAGATAACAGTTTAACAAAGTTAAGATAAAACAATACCTGAGGCAGTTCGTGGTTAACCGCAGACCCTGAGGAATCTCGAAAGTTTCACTAAAAATGATAATAGACAGTTTCCCATTACAGAAACTGAGATTGAATTAATTCAAAGTATTCTCTGTTGACAGACTTTGATTTTTGTTTTGTGCTGGAGGATTTTTTTCTTTGGTGATTTGATGAACTAATGCTTATATATACATATATCTTCATTCTCTCTTTCTTTCTCTCTCTCTCTCTCTCTCTCTCTCTCTCTCTCTCTATATATATATATATATATATATATATATATATATATATATATATATATATATATATATATACAGTATACGTGGTACAAATCAGGCAAGCAGTATAACATCATATGATAATATATCAATAATATAAAGCCACTTCTGAAATGTAATGGATTTATTTCATAGAGTGCTCGATACATACAACATTTTACTCATGGAGTCGAGTTGTTTTAGAGTAGAGCTGGAATATATATATTCCTCAGATGATGACCCTTGAATACGCCATGGTTCTGGGGTTTAAACATCATTACCAACTCATCTATAATATGCTCTTTGAAATATTTTTAAAGGTTCTGTGAGATTTACTCTAGAAGAAATGTTCAGAATTATAAATTCCAAAATTTCTTTGATTCATAGGATTAAGGTCTAAGCTAAACATTATCATAAGGAAATGTTAAAATTTAGTTCATAGGAAAATTGTTATTGAAGTAGAAGTTAAGAAATAAAACTAATCCAAATTGTTGAATAAGGACATTTACACTTTGAAACAGATATACATCACTGCAGGTGTAGATATAAAACTTATTAGACAATAAGATAATCTACATCTTTTAGACTTATATCGACTTGAAAACTTTTTTCACGAATTAGAAATTAATAAAAACTCATTCATGAGAATAAAACAGGAGTAATACCAATAACATTTTTTTTGTAATTGACTCGATACTAAAAGGGAATGAAGTGTCCAATAACATCCATAGTAGAAAATTGGAAACAAATAATCCAGTTTATGAATGATGAATATGACTGATAGATAAGTAAGAAGTGAAAATTAAGAACAAAAATGAAATAGATAGCAAAACCATCAGTTTACAAACAATAATTTTAATTTTTTGAAACAGAAGATAAATGATCAACAAAGTTTCACCTCAGTGGACGGTTTCAATGAAACTCAATTCTGAAAATGACTACTGAAGTAATAAATAGAACATAAAATTATCTTCTTTTTAAAAAAATGAAATCCGCTGACAGTCGCTTGAGAATTTCTATGTCATCAAAATCAATATTCTTCACAACAGACCGAAATATAAAACCTATTAGCCAATCAAATAACCCTTATAATAATTAAACCGTGATAATTTACCACGATTGAGCCAGTGAAAAATAATACGGTGGAACAATATTATTTATTTCAAAGTAATTTTTTGATTATTACATATTTTCTGTCCATTACTTTTTAATTGCATTAAAAGTCTCAGCAAACTCAATTGAACAAACCAAATTTAAGAAATTGGATTATTCTCAAATAAAAAGTAGAATAAGATCGATTTACAAATAGTTATCGGTGTAAACTTTCAATTTCCTTTTAATGATACGATCAGGGATGAAAATCGAAATGAGAATAGGATGAATAAAATAAAATGGAATAAGTTTTCATTTCAATAATTATACTATGATAAGTTAATCATAAAATTTTCTTTGATTGGTATAACATTGAGTGAGGAGGGTACAATCAGGCTTAGTGCCTCACAAGTAGTACCCATTTATATATTTTGAATTCAGTATTTGTATTAGTTGCTCAGCTTTAGAAATATTTTATCAAATTAAAATAAATGAATAAATATAAATTGGAAAATATAAAAAGTATTTGTATTCTAAGGTTTTTTATTTTCATATTTTATATTTACAATTATTTTTTCAGAACGGTCCTTCATTCAAGAGATTCGTGTTTTTTCAGAATTTGATTATTTACTTATCAAATTATGAGTTTATAAAGTATTAATTGAAGATTCTTGTGATCCGATTTCTACTTAAATTCATCAATTCTATTTATTGGAAACCTTTATTGAATTATTCCAAGGTAGGATACGATTAGAAATTCATAGAAAATAAACAAAAATAAATTCAAGATGAAGTAAAAGAAAAGATATTTAAACCGGGGGAAAGATTGTATCTTTTAAGATATTTTCGAGAAAGGGATATAATTCTGATGGATCGTCCTCTGACAATAATTATTGTTTAGAATCGTTAGTTTTCAAAAACAATTAAATTCTGTTTGGGTAATACAAAATACGTTATTCAAATGAGAATTGCCTTTTGCTATCATAATTACAAGAACAAAACATATTTCCAGTTGTTGAAGAGTGCCTTAAGCACGAAATGTTGACATTCATCGTGTATATATTCTTGTAAATCCTATTTCATATATAAATAGTTTTGATATATCAATTAGATATCATAAACAACGGAAAAAATCTGTTTTTTTTTTTCATTGTTGATATTCTTTCAAATTGTGGGAAAAAATTATGAACTAGCAACAACACAAACAGTAGAGGTAGGAAAATCATCTGGTATACACCGTCATTCAACCTATAAGTAAGAACCAACATAAGGAAAATATTACTCCAACTTGCAAAAAAAATACAACCCCACCACCGAGCAACCCACTGTGTAATAGATTTAATAGTTGTATGGATAACTTCCATGGATTCATAACGATGCATAACGCTAGAATAACCAGAAATAATTCTAGTAGAGAATATATAGATGAATTTGATTGTAATTGTTCAAACAGCAACGGATGCCCTTTGCAAAAGAAACGCCTATTAAGCTGAAATATCAACTCAAGAGAAACCCTATATAAGAATATCAAAAACACCCTTCTAATTGAGATTAGCCAACCATACATTATTCTTTACAGACGACAAATACAAAAACAATACATCTGTCTCCACACATCTTTGAAACTAACAGACAGTAACCTCATCCCCCAAAATAGGATGGAAATTATGAAAACAAACATACGCCAGAACATTGAAATCCTATGTTACTTACGCCTGAATGAGAAATTAAAAATCCTCACCTGTAAAACAATAAAACAAAAAACAGAATTATTGAATAGAAAAAATGACGATACCGCTCAAAATTCCTATTAAAAACATAATTTTACTCTATACACACTGGTACACGAAAATCAACCACTGTAGCTATCTTATTCTGCTCGTTATTATTCAATAAAAGTAGCAGCATTAACATTAATATCGTTATTTAAATCATTATTATTATTATTATTATTATTATTATTATTATTATTATTATTATTATTATTATTATTATTATTATTATTATTATTATTATTCCCCAGCCACTTTTTCATAGATATCTCAGATATGTAGAAGCAAAGTGAAACGAGAACATAAAAGAATTGAATATATACAACTAAAGACATGTGAAAGGGAGGGGGGCAGAGAAAAGTAGGAATATAATACTTCCCAAGGGGAAATATTCCATGAAGAGTTGATGGATTAATAACACACTGATAAAAAAAGTGACCACAACATCCCCAGTCAATGCATAATAAACAGACAGAAATCTACTTCCCCTGCGCGAAATAAAACAAGCAGTGGTTGAACAAGAAAAGAAAAAAAAAGATTTATAAATAAAATGAGAGGAAGATTCTTCACCCAAAAGAATGGACCCCCCCCCCCTAATAACGTCGAAGATAGGAATCCAAATAAATTAAATCATTCGCCTGGAGAATCCTCAAAAGGACAGAAACATAAATGTTTTTGCTTGGCAAATC
Organism: Thysanoteuthis rhombus; assembly: GCA_963457665.1. Lineage (NCBI taxonomy): Eukaryota > Metazoa > Mollusca > Cephalopoda > Oegopsida > Thysanoteuthidae > Thysanoteuthis > Thysanoteuthis major. The sequence continues at coordinate 45,934,932 of OY735219.1, read as the reverse complement.
CTTTATTTCATCATATTTCAAGCTCTACTCTAACTTAACTAAATGTTTATTGCTGGATACATCAAGCACTTCATGATATAAACCCATCACTCATCAGATATTGTATTACTGATTTGTACTTTGTATATATGTGACACTAGGGGGCCAGGAGTCCCCCGTGTCCTGAAAATTACTATGGCTGTTACCAAAAATTACTATGGTTATTACCAGTAATTACTATTGTTATTACAAAAGGAGTTATCTGTGTTAAAAGGGATAATGTGTTTTTCGAGATAATATGAGAATTGTGTGCTTCCAAGTGCGGGCACCTGCAAATTCTCAATCTAGTGTCATCTGTCAAATCCTGGGTTGCAAAAACAAATGCTTTTGGAAAAGGTTTTGTTCCCGATTCGATGACCAGATAAGGGCCTAATGTGTTTTTCGAGATGTCATGGGAAGTTGAGTTACCTGTACTTTTTCAATCTAGTGTCATCTGTCAAATTCTGGGTTTCAAAAACAAAGCCAGATATAAGGGCCAGTGTCTGGGGTCTAGAGAGAGAGAGAGTAAAGCTTATGAAAGAAAGGTTGTTTACGGAGCCCTTGAGAGAGGGGGGAGACTAATTTATGATCTTGGACAGACCTGCGTCGCGAGATGAATGAAGGTCAATGTTTGGGGTTTTCCGGAGAGACCGAGATAACAGGAGAGGGAGAGAAGGGAAGTCAATTACAAGAGATACAGCGTTGATACCAAGGGCTTAAATAAGAGGAATCTTCGTAACAAGTAGGCAGAGTAAAATTTGGTTTTGGACAAGAGAATCGTTGCCGGCTCTCTCGTGTTAGACGCCGCCCTTAGTAACCGTCAACCGCTGCTACCATTCAACTTTTCAACTGCGAATAGGCATTTCCCGTCTCCAGAGATATTGATAATCAATATTCTATATAAAACATATAAACGAAATTCCGTCTTGTTGCCTTCTTTTACTAACCCAGAACCACGGCTGGTTTAGTATAGTTTGTGGGCCCAGCAACAACAGGAAACCCCCCACACACATATATATATATATATATATATATATATATATATATATATATATATATATATAATTATAAATTGCTTTATATTATATTGAAATTTTCATTTGAAATGATCTCTCGTCATAACAGAGTTAATATATCACTTGGCCTGGACAACGTAAATAGAATGAACAGTTGAAAAAATTGGGCTGCTGCAGGAAATCGAACCTGCAACCGATAGGTTAGCTGCTTCAAACAGGCCCGATTAACCGAAGAAGGCAAATAGTTTTCAATGAAAATTTAAATCGAAAACTTTTCTTCGGAGCAGTGACTGTTGCAAGGGAGGTAATCCAGTGAACCACAGCCATAACTCGGTATATTTTTGAGTGTTTAGGTATCACACATTCAAGTCACGGGCTGAAGATGATTTTTTGAGAACTAAAAAGTGGTAATTAGGCAGCACTGCTGCTTGGCCCGAATAAACAACGCATAGGTCATAAATAAAAACAACACAAATTAACGATGATCACATACGTTTAAATCACTTGTTACAAGATTGGACCTGTTGTACAACAGGCCCTAATAAGCGGAATACTATATTTAGTTGTTTTTTTCAACTCATCGTTATATCTTGTATTCTATTTACTGAAATATCCATCGATTCAGTCGCTCTCCCCAACGCGAAAATAGGATGTTGCAGCTTCTGTGTCCAAAAAACTGGAAAATTCCGTTTGGTAAGCAGTTTCCCTCTTACTAATGCGAAGGGGAACTGCATACCTATTTGAATATCACTGATCTATTCGAAACTGTCGACCAGTTTTTCAGGGGACAGTTGTCTGGTTGACTGGCTGGCTATGTATATATGTTTGTATGTACAAACCACACCAATAGAGCTAGATAGCTGAAAATTCAAATATATCCTTCTTAACATGCTCAAGAAGAAATGGGAGCTCAATCGACAGTGTAAGTTTATGCTAAATTGATCCCTTAGTTTGTGTCCGCTTTTTTTTCAATCACCCCTGCCAAACAAAGGGTGAAAGAAATATCTTTTCCAGTTTTTTTGATTAAGACCATTAGTAATAGAGATTGCTCGTCCATTACCTTTTCTATAAATTGTTATACTTCTTCTACTATGTTTTATTACTTGTAAATATATCGTGCACACTAATTCATACGTATTTAACTCTTATATATACAAAATACTTAGTGATCAGTTTGAAATGGAACCTACATTTCCAATCTGGTCTTGGCTGATCACCAGTTTTGTATGGGCCTGCACATTATAAACCATTCATTGTAGTCTTTACAATTACAACCATAATCTTTGTTCGTTCTCATATCAATCATCTTTCTCTAAACGTTTGATAACCACGAATCAAAGATTGCCAATATTTTAATCAATTTTGATTTTTTTTGTTATCTTTATCCTAATTACCTCAGTTGCTCGGGTATACGTATTTAGTCGCCCCTTAGAATCTCCAAAAGTACTAAATGAACCTCTATGGAATCTTGTTGAAGGATGGGAAATGAGATGAGAAAGAAATGGTTAAATTTTAGGGTGGATCCATACACAATTACTCTTCTGGCAATGACGTTGGTAGAGGCATGCGCTCTCTGAGTGCTTTCTAGTTTTTAGTTGTTTTTTTAAAATTATATTCTGTCTATAATTCATAAATTGGTTGATGGGTTGGTAATCTTTTAACCGTAGGACAAACAATACGAATGTTATTACGACTTGAAAAGTTTAGCATTCGAAAAGACTTTGTGCTTTCAAATAAAAACTGCTTTATATCGCTGCGTTGCGTCTGGTTCAAAAATTGTGTCGACGTAATTGTGCAGTTCCCGAAATAAGTTTTTGAATTAATCCCAAACAAGCCCACTGACCTAGTGAATAGGGTAAACAAGTAGGTTGGTGGGTGAATTCACGTCTAGAGGGTAAACGTTTGAAAGGCACCACACCCATAGAATATATATATATGTGTGTGTGTGTGTATGTGTGTAAGTGAACAGATATATATTTGTTTCTGTATCTTTTCTTTTGAGATACATATCCGACTCCACACATAGATATATTTAGATACTCTTAGATATAATTGTGCACGCACCAACAAATACGCCTACAGCATATATATATGTGTGTGTGTGTGTGTATATATATACACATACACACACACACACATATATATATATATATATATATATATATATATATATATATATATATATATATATGTGTGTATATATATATATATATATATATATATACACACATACACACACACACACACACACACACACATATATATATATATATATTGACCGGAAGTGGGATTGAGAACACTCGATCACAAACACCTGGACTCACTCAATCCACATGTACGTTCTCTTGTTCGTCGACGGTAAAAGTTGAAAAGTGAAATATTTAAAAACATAAACATATGTATTAAGTTTGCCATAGTCTGGCACAAGATCTTTATTCTTCAGCTCCAAGGATTGAACAAGTAATATCGTTGAACAAGCTCACCAACCATTAGCCCTAAAATGTGATCGCTTAGTTCCCACCATTGCCTTCTAAGCAGTCCCCTAGAGAATGTATACAGCGGTCCCTGCGTGTTTCCCCTATATTCTATGCATACCTAAAATACTTCAAGCGTGATGGTCTTGAGCACCTCCTGCTATGCTTTTTGGATCTCCTTTCTGTCAAAACGACGCCCTTTTACTCGCTGGGGGTAGGGGACAAGGCCAGGCAAATAGGGTCGGTGGGAGATGATAACTATGTTATTGGAAAACAGGATCAGCCAGACAATGTGATCGGTTTTGGAACAAATATTTTTGCAATGCGTCTCAAGTCCATCACGTCCGATAAAATGCGCTGAAAGCATCCGTGGGACAATCCTATGAAATGACAAACATCATAGTTTGTCTACGATCTGCAACGTAGCCTGGCGCACGTTCTTGATGTTTTCTAGTGTTGTGCTCGTCGATAGTCGTCCAGAACGGTCTTCATATTCGACAGACGTTCTTGTACCAGAAGGAGGTTTTGCTTGGGACATGGCATCATCACAAAAGGTTTCCCTGGAGCAACCCATATATATATATATATATATATATATATATATATATATATATATATATATATATATATATATATATATATATCAAAAGAAATATATAGATTCAAAGAGCTGCATAGATGCATTGTTTGTAAAAACAGTTTTTTCTTCCGATCTTATAAATGGAATAAAGCGAAACATATCAGTGTTGGTAATGTGTGCACCTGTTCAACCCTATATAGACAGGCCAAAACGCATATACACGCACACTACCACATACAAATAGATGTATTCATTTGCGTGACAATGTCCGTTTGTACTTGCTTGTGTGAGGGGAGCAGTGCGTTCTGGTCAGTGTTTTGCATATTTGGGCGTGCCTTTATGCGTTTATTATCTATGAGTCTGCCGAACAGGAATTGCCAAAAGAATGGGAGAGGGTGATGGTGTGTATGTAAAAGGTCAAAGAATCAGATGCCGGGTGGGAAATTTATTGGCTCAGGTAAAATTGACAGGGACTACGCATTCATTTATTTACTGACAAAACAAAGTGTAAACAATATGCAACAAAAAATCAATGAAAGGACAAATACGTTGTCGGACTTTTTTCTTCACAGTGATCCCAATACCGTAATGAACGTTTGTAAGTCTCTTTATACATACATACATACATACATACATACATACATATATATATATATATATATATCATGGCATGGGTCTGCAAACGATGATGAAGGGGGGGGGGTCATTTCTTTTGCAGAACCTCCGATTTCCAGCGATATCCACCTCGCATCTTTGAAAGTGCTTTGTTGATGAGCTTCGTTACCAGAAACACGACAAAGAAAATGTTTCCTAAAATATTTTAGATTGGTTTTTATGTTTCGGTCATCTTGCAAGCATACTTCCATGATCGAAAAAATTGGTTGGTCAAATGATAGAGGGAGGGTCTTCTATGTCTGTGCGGCTCATATCAACGAACAATTAATGTGAATGAACATTAATCCATTGACTGCAGAATATGGCAAGTATAACAGTTATCCGTTGCAAGATAAAAGCCCTTGTCCATTGCAAAATAACCAACAGGGAAGTAAAATCCTTTACTCAACTGAGTTGCTATTATGAAGAAACATGAAATGAGTCACAATGTTGATAGATCAAATATCATTCACTAAGTTTGTTCATGTGCATTTTATCCATTAACTGCAAAAAGCGTTGAAGAGTTATAGTAATTCATTGCAAAATAAAAATAAAAAACCCTGTTCATGGCAAGATGAAAGCCCCATGTTGCTATCAGTCACAGTAAAACCGAAATTTGATAGACCATACAACTTCAATGATTGAAATATCCGCCCTTCGCAGTCTGATGGGTTAATTAGTTTTTCTTCTTCAACGGTGAGTTTGGTCTTCACAGAAGTTGCACCCTTGAGTATGTATGACGGCAAATGTCTTCTAAGTTTATTCGAACGAAGATTTATTTATAAAGTGTATTGGTCAAATATGTTTGCTTTAACGGACGAAACAGGAGAAAACAAGGACCCAACGAGCCATCTAACAAGCAGACAAATATACACGTACAAGCATAGATAGATAGATAGATAGATAGATAGATAGCCGACATAGATAGATAGATAGATATATAGATAGATAGAGAACCGACATAGATAGATAGATAGATAGATAGATAGATAAAGAATTGAATAAGATAGATATGAATACTTTGAATGGATCAGAATACCCAAGTATTTACTCAGTCCGAGATAGATAGACATGAATAGACGGAGATAGATAGATAGATAGATAGATAGATAGATAGATAGATAGATAGATAGATAGATAGATGGATAGATAGATAGATAGATAGATAGATAGATGAGGTCAGACTGAAATAAACAGTAAAGATGGATTGAATATTTATGCACATATAAAGATTCATGGTGTCTAATGGTTCGTAATCTAGTCTCATTGGGCATTGCCAGCAAATTCAGTAAATTTGACCCTCGCCGGGTGCCTCAGACTTATGGTTTTGTGTCGTACTGAGCTAATCTTAGAAAATATCCTTGTGCCAGACTCAGCAATGCTGATCAATTATTCATATAAACATAGATTCATATCTCCTGCAGTTCCGAAGTTTGCATTACGCCACTTTCCAAAAAAAAAAAAGCCGGAAAGTGAAAATAGCGTCCAGTGTTTACTTTGTGGGAGGTACAGGAGATTTTATAGTACAAACTCTTCCCCTGTCCCTACACGCTAGTCTCATGTACCTCCCGCCACTCCAACCCATAACAGCTCGGCCTAACATACCATCATCACCCGTTTACTGGTCTGGAACCCTTCAAATATTTTCCACATAAATTAATGTTAATTGCTTCTTCGATTTACGCCATTTTATTGGTATACAGATGCATGCGTTCATATAATCACATGTACATGCATACACACACACATACATAAACCCACACTCAAAAGTGGCACACCAATTGTTTGTTGCTGAGCATATTCTTTTTGCTAGGCAAGTGAGCATTGGTGAAAGAGAAATAAATGTGAAGAAAGTACACATGCTGGGGAAGGGTTTTGGGGGTTAGGGGCAAGTGAACTGGTGGCCGAGACAATCTGAGACTCCACCTTGAGTTTTTCTGTGTAGGTGTGGGTGTAATATGCACACGAGTGTGTCCCCCCGACCGCCTTTCTATTAATAGAAGTGCTTAAGCCATACTTACGTCATGGAGTAGCCACGATGTCTGGGAACATGCAACAAGCTGAGTCTGTTAACCTGGCACGCTGCCTCAATCCGAAGGGGTTACGCTGGCCGGGATGAGGAGGGTGGCTCTCGAAAAGAGAAGGATGGGTTTCGGGAAGAAGAGGGTGGGGTCTCCAGCCAGGTCTGCTTCATGATTGTACTTGATGACGTCATGTTACAGTCGATCCGGCCAGACATGAAAAATGTATCTGTTTCTCAGTAATCTCCTTTAAATATTCCCGTCAGATGGAGATATAACTCGTTTATTAATATTCCTGCACTTGTACGAGTGCATTAATTAATATAAATACACTGATGAGCCAAAACATTATGATCCCTGTTATATGGCCAGAATGACAGCAACACTCTCGTAACAACTGTGCATGTCAGGGTCAGACGTATATGTGCAGATAAGCCGACTTCAATTTGATGTGTTGAAGGCTGCAGTAATAGACAACACGAAATATTTTGAGTGATTGTAAAAATGCCAGATTGTCATGACCAAATGATCAAGTCAGAGAATTTCCAAAACGGCTAAGCTTGAGCTATGGAAACAAACAGTTACAAACAATCAAGTTCTACCATATAGCACTATTCTTTGTTCTCTCTGAATGTTCGGTGCTGTTTTGTTTACTTAGACTAGTACTTGAAATAATACAAAATAATTTGTCAGCAAAGTACGACTCGCGATATAAGATATATTCCGTAATTAAGAAAGCAAAATAATTTGTGCATTCTTTTGTGTGTGTTTATCTCCTATAATTAAGCTTGGAAGATATATGCATTCAGTCGTGTCGGTCTTTCCACCTGTCTGTCCACGTGATATCTCTAAAACTACTCCAATCAATTCTAATGAAACTTTCTGGAAGGATGGGTAATCGGGTAAGGAAGAGTTGCTTAAATTTGGAAGTGGATCCAGTAATGTATTTTCATTGTGAGATATTTTTCTGTTTTTTTTTTTCTCACGCATATTTGTGTACGCTTATGTCTGTCCACATGATATCTCCCAGAGTTCTCTACGAATTTCATCGAAATTCTGCGTAATAGTGGACAATAGGCAAGGTGGACGCAATAAATCGTCAATCTTGGGGGTGAATCCATGCACTTACTGTGCTCTCCGTCGTAGTTATATATCCACACTAATTGATAGCACAAATATGTTATGTATGTCCACACGATACATCCAAATGTTCTCAATGAATTTCAATGCAATTTCCTAGAGGGGTGGGTGATACGCAAAGGAAGAGCTTATGGAATTAGGGGATGGATCCACACACAATTACTTCCCCTGAAGTTGGCAATGGTACGCTGTTCGAATTGCTTTCTCGTTTTATTTACGGAGTTTGTAGGATGCCTATTACCCCCAATGTGCATCTTGTTCCGATGTTGTACAGAGGAATAGTTTAATTTCTTATGATGAACCTTATTGCAAATATCTGACACACTTGAAGCAGATAAAATCCCATACGTATCCTCATTTGGTCATCAACAGTTCTTCTTGGAGTGTATCTGTCACTTGTTCGTTGGCTGAAGGAGCATTTCTTTACCAGAACCAGACGTTGGTCTTCCTGATTTCAAATATCGATTTTGGGGGGCGGACAGGCCCCCCAACTTGATTTTTGACATATTGCATGGTGCAATCTTGACACATCGTCAGTGATGAGTCCTGGATCTTCAGGTGTTTGAAGTTAGGCCTAATGCAATCTTGTTACGACCACAACAGTTAGTACCTTTATCAACTAGTAAAATCTGTTATACCGACGTGCTGAAAATACAAATAAACATTTATGCATAATGTCTTGTCCTTTTCCTCCTTCCTCTCCCCCCTCTCTCTCTCTCTCTCTCTCTCTCTCTCTCTCTCTCTCTCTCTCTCTCTAGCAGGGATAGCTGGATAGGGGCTAGCTTACAGTATAATCAAAAAGGAGAAATATGTCCTTTAATATATTTCTTCTTGCACAACTCAACCAATGAAAAAAAAACCCATCATTTGCACTATGTACACATGAAAAAGTAGTTGTAACTGAAGAAAATCCTGATGCACAAAAAAGTGCAAATGATGTTGTCAATTAGTTTGATAAGGTTTATGGATAAATTACATGGATGTTTCTCTGATCCGGAGCCAGGATCTATGTGTAGAACAACAAATATAGAACTGTCCGTGGGAAAAGCATGGAGAATTCAGATAAAAGGCCAGCGATCTGGAGAGATTATCCTCGTATTTTGTTAAAATTTCCAGAAATTACCCCAGGTGACCTTTAGTGACCTCATACATCAACATCATATTGTTAGTAACTTTCGCCGTGAAGAGATGCACCCCTGTAGAAAATCTGTGCATCGTAGGTGCGATATTGTGTCTGAGGGCTTAGAAACTTCGCTAGAAATGACCAGAAATGATAAATGGTGACTTCGAATGACCCCAATATCAAAATCGCCTTTCTAAATACTTTAGCCGTGACAGAATCTACCTCTATACTAAATTTCAGTTCCATAGTTTCAAAATAGTGGCTCACAAATTGGAAATTTGGCTATAAATGACCAGAACCGACTTCTGGGGACCCTCAATGACCTTCAAGCTTCTTATCTTCTACGTGAAAAGATGTAACCCTATTCTTAATTTCAGCATCCGTGGTGCAAAATTGTGGCCCCTAATTCCACTAATTGTCTACAGATATTCAAGATATGATGTCTGGTGATCTCAGATTGTTACATATGTTTGTCACATTATCACATAATAAATTATGTTTTAAGTTGATACCTCCTCAGTCTGAATGCAAAACATTACATCGTTAGGCTTTAATCTCTTTTGCGGAAGAGGCAAGAATTAACGAAAAGCAAAAGGCTCAAATATCTGTATAGATATATATGATTACACTTACTTCAGTTTCTTTGATATTTACTTAAGTCAAATAGGGGGAAATGTAGTTCAGAAGATTGTATGGTGCTGATTTTGCAAATGGAATGGACTGCATCAGCTTGCTTTAAAAATCAAAATTCATAGTTTGTCATTTCATATAAGGTTTTATGCGTATTGTATATTGATATCATTCTATACTACATATTTGATTTTTTAAACGCAGCTTACTTACTTAGGTTACCCCCAAAAACATATTTAACAATGATTGATCAGTGAATATAACAGACATGACTCGCTCTTCCTGTCATTTCTATTGAATGTTCACCCATGTAAATATAAAATCCGTTTTAATTTCAGACCACATGCAAACCAATTTATGATATCATCTTTAAGAATACTAATACTAAACACACTGAAAGAACTTATTTGTGTTGAAATATATATATATATATATATATATATATATATATATATATATGTGTGTGTGTGTGTGTGTGTGTGTGCGTGTGTGTTTGTGTGTGTGTGTATGTATACACTATTTTCTCTTGTTCTTAGTTTTTTCCCCAGCTAGAAAAAAGTAACATAAAAGATATTTGTTTTATGACCAGATAAATTTGTTTCAATATTATTTTCACATACATAAATATCCTGACCTAGCTACTTTCTTCCCCATCCCTCTCTTTCTCTCTTTATTCATATCTCTGTCTCTCTACCCAACAACTTCTTTACTTTCTCTTGGCTGATCCCCCCCCCCATTTCTCCCTCTTCCTGCTCTTTTACTTTCTTTCTCTCCTTGTCTCTTTCTCTCTCTTCTCTCTTTTCCCATAAAGAGACAATTTTTCAATCAAATAACCTTGACGTAACTTTCCTCAATAAAACACGTGACAGATTTCCCTCGCTATCCGAAAGTGAAGCGTTGCTATGAAACCACGAAGCAATCACCATTAATTTATGTGGAAAAAAATTTTGTACGTCCCCAAACCAAAAAAGGAGGCTCCTTTTATATCTGCCAGTTTTACGCTAAGCGTAAAATACTTACAAGCTCCTTTAGGCTTTTCCAGTGCGTTAGGACTTATTTTATCAACAGATTTACAAAATGAATCAAGATGCTCACAAACACAGTCCAAAGATATGGTGGCTTAAGGTATTCCGTGAAAGCAAAGTGGTGTAAAGCAAAGTCACGGGAAACCTGAATTTCCCAATTTTAATCCACCCATCACATGATTTGTACCTGTTGCAGAGTATAACAGAGTTTATAAGTTGTGGGATGCGATTTGTTAAATATGGTAAAGGGTGTTTGGTATTTTGTGGAAGGTTGGCCCGTGGGCCGAAGAAGCGAATGAATTTTGGGTTGGATCTGAGACATTTTTTCGATTGGACGATATTTTTTATATTCTACAGGAAAAGTGGTTGATTGAACAGTTGCTAGAAATGCTAAATTCAAATTTCAAGGAAAGTAAATAATTAACGGTATGAATTTGAATCCCTCCCTCTTTTTCTTCAAAAATGTTATTCCTTTTTACATTGGTGTTCCGCGTTGGCAGGGGTCTCTTTGAGTGCTTTTTATTTCTTCCAGTTGTTACAATTCCGTCTCAAAAGAAACCTATGGTAACGAGTCTCTTTAATGAGACGCTGTAGCCCTTATTCCAACCCTCAGCTAAAGAGTTTTATGCACATACCGCTCTACCGATGCCTAGTACAGTGGATTCCCGTTATTACGGCACCCTAGGATAAAGTGGATTAAAAAACACGGCTTGCAAATTAAAACACTCAGTAATCACATTATTTACTTTTTAATTTGTTCGGGAGAAATTACAATTTCAGACCATAGAATATAAGACAAAATGTGCTGTTAGAAGACGCGTGTTATTGAATTAGTAATTGATGCCCTTACGTTTGCTACGGCATCAGTCGTACCTACTTGGGCTCCACATATGCAATTACGACTTACTCGACTCTAGTTTACGATATGCAAATCAGACTGAGAGGCAACAAGTACCCGAAATGGTGTCACTAACTTCACCCTACGCTATTTTACCCATAGATGAGGGAAGATTGATGTATGTCTTTTCCAAGGACGAAATGAACCCAAACTGACACAACCGGAGTTTGAATATAAGTCCTTGAGTCCAAACTCTGTGCTGTTTACCGCTCAGCCAGCCCACACCTCCATGTCATTAGATAGTGCCGTTATAACGAGAGAATGAGTTCGCTGTTGCGACTAATATAGGCAGTAGTAGATAAGCAAGCAGTAAGGGAAACTGAAACGTTCAGTTGTTTGTGAATAAGAAGTACGTATTGTAAGCGGCCGGTCGTCCAACAGGTCGGACTTTCTCAAATCCTTCACCTTGTACACAATGACCTTCTTTGGCAGAAGTGTTTACGAAGAAAAAGAATTCAAATAAAAAAGAACTACGTCAGCCACCCACAAGTAACAAGAAAAGTGAGTATTTAAATCTCGGCAAAGGACCATAAAAGAAAATAAATAACTTTTGTATCCTCACTCTACACAGATAGAGACAGACCAACTTGACATTTGATGCATATACGTAAATGCACATACTCTATGTAAATGCATACTCATAAATTAGAGCGTTACATACGAAATGTCGTCTTTCGAAAAAGATGAAGGGTGATATAACAAAAAAAAATCGGTAAATACATCATCAAAATATGACAATATAAAGCAATAATCTTTTTTCCAACGATCCTCTAATAATAATATACCGACTGTATAGAGTTCTTCAGGTCTAGTTTTCATCAATTCAATAAAAGGACAAATTACGGCTTCCCTATTACTGAAACTTTTATTACGAAAATGATGCTCAAAATGGTTGAAAAGACGATGATTTGTTGAAGATATATCAGGTATATATGGTGGATGAGGCAATATTCCAGATCCTAATTTGCATAGAAACAGCCAGTTGAAAGGTGTGGGACAGAGCCGGCCCAATGCATGTGAATTAATCGACTGCTTAGGGCTGTGTGGCCACTAAAGAACCCTCAAAAGACGGCGAAGGGGCCCCAAATTGAAGTTTGGTTAGAGCCCTCTAAAGGCGGTAGGATCCCTTCCCCCATCAAATTTTGACTAAGTTTTTATAGAGGCTCCGTCCGGCCGTGCTGTGGGGCACTGATAATGATTTTATTATAGAAAGGCATTGCAAGTAATAATGCAGAAGCATTGCAAATAATTTTCCTCTTGAAGTGTATTAAAAATGTTTCCACTATATATATACAGAGAGAGAGAGGGGGGGGACTGATAGATAGCATGGGCATATCTTAGTAGCTTTTAATCTCCGTAATCATTTTGATACCCATTCTAAAATCGTTTTCATTTTTACAGACGGGCCTTTTATTAATGATAAGAGTGAAACTAGTTTTTATTCCCTTCTGTATGTTATTCATATTGGACAACATTGCTGGTAACATGAGGCTAAGATACGGTCAAAGCCTGGTCACGTGTGTGGGCAATTGCCATTTGATTTGTTCACGTATGTTGCCTACGCTGGTCAGTCAGATGACCAGCACTGAAGACAAGTTGTCTGAGATATAACACCACCCACTGAGACAGTGGGCTCTTCTTTTGTTGGTTATGGAGAGATTTCGAGCTGAATGCACTTTAATTCAAAAACATGAAACTTGGTACATACTTGTTGTTAGCTCTACAGATAATTTTTAGATATGGATCTAGGTCAGCAGTGCCCCCTGGTGGTTCTTGTCTAAAGGTTTTTTTTCAAAATGTCCGCCAATTCATATAAACGCCCATATCACTTGAGCTATACAGCTATCATAAAATCATGATTTTTTAATAAAATATTCTGGATTTAAAGTCAGCAATGTCATTAGATAATGGAAAAGTAGATTAAATATTTATTCAAATTTTGAATAGCAAAAAAAATGGAAAAAATTATAAGCAATGATTAAAGCACTGTGATAAAAAAAATCAAAACAAATCATTCGTCATATCTATTAAAAATTACATAAGCTAATGTATTAAAGTTCATAGTGCCAGAACAGATGTTAATTTAACGACTTGCCTGTGAAATAAAGCTAAAAATTCAAGTACATAACAAATTAGGAAAGGAAGTTAACATACGGGAGACTGGGGCAAGTTGGTACATTTTTCATTTGGATGGCTGTAACTTATTGAAATTAGTTCATTAAAAGGCAAATATGACCAAAATCACCGTGGAAAAGAGATGTCTTAAACTCTGAAACATTTGTTAGGTTTATGATATTATCATTTAAACATTCAGGAAAACATATGCAAACATGGGGATAGTTGGTTCAATAAGATCGAGCCAGTTTGTTTTCTTACTAGCAAGTAGAGATGTGATTATTATTGTGTTATAATTGAGAAATATAACATTTTGAACAAGACAGAAGAATGCATTTGATTGAAAAGGACAGGTAGAATCATATGTGGGTGGACCTCAAAGATGCATTATGATTAGATGGAGGATGAAAAAAGAACAGTAAGATTGACGACACCAATGACTTGCTTGAAGTTTATTTTGTTATTTTGCAAGCTTTTTGTATTTCCTCTGACTCTTGCATGCAATTACACAGGACCAAGTAGCTTACTTACTATGTACCAACTAGTCCCAAAACATATGATTTTCTTTCTATTCTATTCAAAAAAAAAACTTCTGATAGAAGCTGCTTGAAATGTAGTATTTATATATTGCTTATTGCCACTTATCATAAACATAAACTACGCTATCATCACCACAAAATACTCCATGAACCAGGCACTTAATCGTCAAAGTGAAAAAGCAACTCCATCATTAGACTTTTAACGTCCATCATTGGACATAGACTTTCCCCAGGATCCACCACATTTCTCTGTCATGGGCGTCGCAGGACCAGTATATTTTTGAATTTGTCTAGTTCATCACTCCATCTTGTATTTTGTCGGTCTGGTTTCGCATGTGGTCTCTGGGGATCCATGTTGTGAGTTGTGATGTCTATCGGTTGTCTTTCATTCTTGCAACACGACCAGCCCATTGCCATTTAAGTTTTCTAAGAGATTCTATGATTTCTCAGATTCCCATTTTCTTCCTGACACATTGTGCTGTCTTGTTGTGATCTCTTCATATGAGTATGATTCTCCCATGCACACGCTGCATGTTTCTTAGTTTGCAGGTTTGTTTGATTAGGTTCCATGTTTCAGTTCCATGAGTGACTATCGGGAGGATGCATTGGTTGTATACCCTTCTTTTTAGGATTAATGGAATCATCTTGTTTTTGAAGGTAGAGTTTGCTCTGCCAAAGGCTTGTCATCATAAGGTGATTTTTCGCTTGATTTCTTCTTCTTTTGAGGGTTTCATAGAGATTGTTGTCCTAGGTTGATATAGTGGTCTACTTTCTCCAGTTTTGCAACTTCGATTTTGATAGTTATGTCCTTATTCTCGATGTGAGATATGCACATGACCTTTGTTTTACTGAAGTTTAGTGTAGGATGACTCTTATGCTTTCTTCGTTTAGTTCATCTTGAATTAGTTGAGGGCCGTGTTATTTCTCTGCAAAAAGGACGATGTCGTCTTTGAATCTGAGGTTGCTTAGATATTTGCCGTCCATTTTGATTCCTCTATTCTCCCAGTCCAGGTTACAAAAGATCATCTTGAGACAGGCTGTGAAGAGTAGTATGCAATGTTTAATCTGAAAAAACAATGTGCAGTTTTCTTCTGTAGTGCCACCACAGACTTCTTTTTCTGACGACTATTTTCCGTGGAAAACAACTGGCGTTTGCTCTTCTTGATTTAAACTGCAATTAACTTTTTTTTGTGAACAAATCTCTCTGATAAATTGCTCATATTGCTCTTTTCCCAGTTTGTATACATTTCCTACTTTCCCGTGGATACTAGGGTCCATAATAATCTCGATATCCATTGTTAACAGAACATCAATCTGTTCCTTGAATGGGTTTCTCATCTCATCAAATACATCCATAGAATAAATCATCTCCTATGTAAAGTTAATCTGAGTTGATGTGGTTTGCTTATTATGTTTTTTCAAATCACAAATGGAGTTGTCTTCTACTAAACTCCTCGATGCTCCTGGCCCTACTAACATCCAACACCGTAGGACACTTAAATTATCTGTCAGCCCAATGACCTTACTCTCAACCTCCCACAAGGGCAAATGCTTATGTGTTTGAGTGTCAGAGTAGAAAATGGGCTTGGTGTCTTGTATGCAATTCGTTTTTGTAAATGGAGAGATGCCGAATTGACAAATACACATTTATGTCGTGAACAGAGATTTACTGTCTATAATCGATAAGGTCCAAGCTAAAAAACCATTGAATGAACAAAACGGGTGATTTCAAGTACAGGAGAGAATCTTTCTTCCCGACTCCCTCAATAATCTGAAAAATGAAAGTTGGAATTTAAGAACAGGTGCCTGGTATTGCAACAGTTGTTGTTCAGTTGACATTTTTCCCTTTAGACTGCAAAATCCAAATTGTTACTTTTCATTTGAAACAGTGCTTGTGTATCTGTCAGTTGCATGAAGCTAGAGTCCAAAGGTAACAGCAGCTGCCAATTTTAAGACATTGGTTCTGCTTACATGTTTGATTTTCAATAGAGAATTAGTTATCCAAACGCTAGCAATACCAGACCAAGAGATTGCAGTTGTCCAACCACTGCTGTCAATCCAACTATTATTTTGAGAGCTGGAATTTCAATTACATATTTATTTATGTTACATATTTATTTCCTCTATGTGTAGCTGGAGAGTTCCACTGCATAATTTGGGCTATAGCAAATGAAGTTTGGTCAATTACCAACACTGGAACCTGGCTTGGATTATTTATAGTATTTCACAACATTCATTCTAGGAAAAAAGGCGTGAGAGCTATTATTGTTGTAGGATATTTAGAATTCTGCTACACTGAATCATGATAACCAACCCATGAAATAAAGTCTTCATCGATTAGCTCAGTTTTTTCAGGAATTATTCAAGATGACGTAACCAGTCATTTTTCTTTGAAAATCTTACTCATAGAACCAGGTTATCTGGCGAAACCAGTCCATTTACATGAGGATCAATAGGATCAGGTTTCGGTTGGACAACTGGAGGCACATTTGTATATGATTCAGGAAGTGTTCTGGTCCTCTTTGCTCTTCTGAGTCCCATTTATGATCGAAATAGCATATGATGCTCTTTCATTTTCAACTGATGGTGGTTACATCATGGATATACGTGCCCTGTCAAAATTATCTTTTATAATTGTTGAGGGTTGTGATAATTATTGTCTACAGTTGTGAAAGTAAAGATGTTCGTTGCAAGTTTGGTGGGTGGAGGACAAACTAAGCTTTCCTTTTCATA
This sequence comes from Thysanoteuthis rhombus, assembly GCA_963457665.1. Lineage (NCBI taxonomy): Eukaryota > Metazoa > Mollusca > Cephalopoda > Oegopsida > Thysanoteuthidae > Thysanoteuthis > Thysanoteuthis major. Next base: position 45,917,966 of record OY735219.1, on the reverse strand, counting down.
CGTGGCACACTCTGTAAGAATTCCTTAGATTGATAAATATTTAGTCGGGAGGGTGTGCCTGATTAAAATTTCAATTCAAATATCTGATCTAATTCCCCATTATTTATTCTATATCTTTATATTTAGTTCCAAAAATCATGTTTATATGATGTATAGCTCAAAAGATATGTGTGTTTATATGACCACTACACCTAACTGGGATAGCAAATCTTCATGAAAACTTCAAAAGGAGAAAATACCATTAGTCCTTAAAAGAAGGGTATGCAACCGATGCATCCTCCCGATTGTCACCTATGGAACTTACATTAACCCTCAAACTGGAAACCCTGCAACAAGCACAAATGATAATGCCCAACACCATATGGAGCGATCACAAGACAGAACAGTATATTGAAGGAAAAAAAGAAGTCAGGGATACCACAGAGACCATTAGAAAACTGAAATTGCCATGGTTGGTCATGTTGTAAGAACGTTAAACGGCCCATGGGCATCACGGCCCACATAATGGAGCCCCAGAGATCATATGCTACTGGTAGAAAGTAAGATAGCGTGATAAATTAGACAAGTTCAGGAAGTGACGCCCAAGATAGAGAGGTCTGGTGAATCCTGGAGAAGGTCTATATCCAACAACGGACGTTAAAAGGCTGCCACTGCTGCTGCTGATGATATATGAATCAATCTACTTTTTTTTAACGTTTTTGTGTTTATACATATACATATTTATTTGATAGATTTGGGTGGAAGCGGTTAGAAAAAACGAAAAGTTTTTTTTTTGTAGACATAAAACGGAGCTAATGTTTAAATTATCAGTCTTCTAGCTCCATTGTTGTTGGTTGTACGCGTGACACATACATAATTCATTAGCCAGCCAGCCAGACAAACTGACAGACTCGCTCAAAAAGTGAAGAACACGATGTTGGCAGTTTTCGTGACAGTTTTAGTTGACGGTTTCTAATGGGTATATAGATACATACATTATCAGCCTTTCAGCTTCTGTAGTTGGACATAGACCTTCCCCAAGATTTTCCGGACCCCTCTATCTCATGGGTTTCATGCCATCTTATATTTTGGTGGTCACATTTTCTCATACATACCAAGAAGCAACGAGGAGACGGTTTAAGCAAATATCAGTCGATAACTTTCCCCACTTTAATTCTTGATTTAATTCCACCTTTTCTTCCTTCATCTTATATAAATGCATCAATGATCTCTTTTGAAATCAATTACTCTCCCAAATATCCAGCTTTCCACCTTTTTCCTCCTTTATGACACATTATACCGATTGTGAGCCTCATGATGAAATGAATTATTACTCTGCTTCTCATCAAGTAGCTACTTTCCTGAGCTGGTGAAATATCACACGCTGTTGACGTATATCGGCACATGCAAATTATTGTGTGTATATGTGTTTATTTGTATGTGTTTATTTATGTGTGTTTATTTTCATACCCACGACACTGAAGTTTTGAGTATACAATTATTTCAGAGAGCGTCCTTGGTGCTGTCTTTTAGCATCATTTATTTCGGAAATTTAACATTTCGAAATTCATTACTTTTTTTTGTAAAAAGGCGCGACAGAAAATCAGCACTGAACAGGGTATTGCTAAGCAGGGTACAACTTTATATTAAAATTGGAGAAGCTGCTCCATAGAGTTCACCAAATTAGTCCCATATTTTATCTTTCTTCAGACCACAAGGGAGTCATCAAGATAAGTTAGCGACATTTCCGTCGAAAATGACATCTGGATACGAAATTTATCTCAATATAAAGCTGCACTCGGAAACAGCTCCCAACGTGACTACCTGTAAAAAAAGTGGGGGGTAACGGAAATTCAAGGTGGAATTTGGATTTCTTCAGTGAATGAAAAGGATGACAAAACGGGAAGTGGAAGTGAATATACAGCGGGAAAATGAATGGAAACGGAAACAACACGAATCAACGTGATTTATCACAGAAGAAGAGTGTAATTGATCTGACTAATGGGGCCACAAGAGATGTTTAGCCACCCAACTTCAAGAACGATCATCTGTATCGCCGCTCACGAATATTTCATCTTATATATATATATATATATATATATATATATATATATATATATATATATATATATATATGTTCACTGTAAATGTTTAATCTATTTGCTTAATGGAGAAGCTTTGGATTAAATCAGTGGTTATCAACATAGGCGTAGCGCCTTCCTAGGGGTGTTGGTATGTTTCAAGGGGGCGTTGATGTGAATAAGGACCCGAGGTGGTTGTTTGAGACTCTAGATGGGGCGTTGTAGAGGTTCCATGAGTATCTATGATTCTGATTTGCAAATGGTTGCTGTTTGGTAGTACTTGCTTACAAATGGGAAGTTATTAAATGCTTACTTGGCCAACTATGATCTTTATACTAGTAACTGGTTGGCAAGTGGTGATTGATTGTGCTTCATACCCTGTAGTACGGTACGTGGTTAGAACTCGTATAAAAGTTTTCAACTTTTTAAGTCAGACTCTTAGTGGTCTTATATCAATGAGGCGTTAGTTTTTCAACTGAAACCAGCCCTGAATTTTGTTTTTCGTATGTTTTGTTCGGATGATTCATTGGCAAGAATCAACAATGTCCTATGATACTTTTGGAGAGGAACAAAGAAAAGATTCAATCGAGTAAGATTAGTATTTGATCTACGACACACGTATGCAATACACTCGAGATATTGGGCATTCATGAAGTCTCTGAGAGGCAAAGTTTTGATGATATTCTCCAGATGCTTGTTTATACAGAAATGAGTACCCACATGATTCAAGTTGCTTTAACTGCTGCTTTCTTGGTCACCAATATTTAGTAGCATAGATTAACCTTGGTCTTATACAGGACTCTAACATTGTGACCAATATTTAGTAGTATAGATTAACCTTGGTCTTACACAGGACTCTAACGATGTCCTTCTAACACACATTTATTTCCTCATCCTTCAAAACTCCAGTTATCTACTTATCAGTAGCTCGTGCAATACTTACATCAATGAAGTCAGCCTCGTTCTGGTTATAAATTGTGTGACATAAATAGCAAAATTCTTCCACATTGTTTAAACTGTTTTACTGTTTTTCTATGGGAAAAAGGAAATAACCACTTGAAATTGTCTCCCGATCAGATGGTTTAAAACTAGTCTACTCATGCGTAGATATTGTTAGGACTACCATTTGCAATAATCAAAAAGTGGAATTTTCTCTTTGTATCCTTTCTGTGTGTTCGTGTGTATGTGCGCTTGTGTGTGTGTTACTGAATATATAATCTCTTTATTTCTTCCAGACATGGATGATGCTTGAAAAAGCGAAAAGACTAACAGCAGCCTAGACTCAAAATTGTGCAAAAAAACGGAACATTCGAGACTATAATATTGACTACTTGCAATATGATTTTATCCCACAATCAAAAAATCAGCGAGGACCACTGAGTCTCATTTGCAAAGAAGTATTTTCCAATGTGGCTATGAAAGCGTCGAGACTTCAATCTTTTATCTATGAGAAATATTCTGGTAAAACTGATAGTGGCGGCGCAGTATTTTGCAAACTGGAGGAAACAATGGAATGGTAATGGTAATGGAATTTTCGCAATCGGTCGATTATGAATAATGGGAGAAAATTCTGAATCTGCATTGAGATGTGACGTATCTATCTATCGTTTATGAATCAATAATCCTGCAGCTTCAAGGTGAGAATTTCAATTTATAAAAGGCTGAAATTTCTATATCCTCTTCATCAGAAAACTGGATTTTTTAAAATAAAATATTGGCAAAGGATTTTTATTTAGTTTCCGAGCATGAGTTCCGTAGAAAATTGTATTCCAGCCAGGATTTGAAAGAATATTGTATGCATCTGCACACACACTCACTTATTATATATATATATATATATATATATATATATATATATATATATATTTATGCTTATACTTTACTCATATCCCGGCAACCCTTCCATATTTCAAAACAATCCACAAGTTCTCTCTTCTGGGATCGCCATCAGCTACCTTGTCATGCTTTTCTTAATCTCGTCCACATTCTGAAATTCCCTTCTTCAAGCATTAAATGATAACTGTGACTGACAGATCGTGGGTGCATGTGATTTTTTTGCCCCCAAACCCTGCCCAATAGGAATAGACTCGGTTCGTTCATTGTATATGGGACAGTCACACAGTAGACTCCCTTGTATCATTGACGACTGTGTAACGCCTCGGGATAATACCTACTCATGCATATGCAGTAACGTTTTCTCTTATTGCTTCCTTTTACATCAATGCTGTGTAACCAGTTCTCGAGATACTCAAAGTGGCTGGATACTTTCTGGATCGGACCTCAGACTGATGAAGACTGGAAAGCTCATTAACAGAGATGTTGTTACCGAAAAAGTGTGCAGATTCCGATCAGAAAAAAATCATGGATTAAAGTCAATACTTCACATCAAAATTTCAAGACAACACTTGAAGGGCTACAGAGTTCATTGGCTGAAACTTGCTGAAAGTGATTGCAACGAATAAAGGGAAGTACCAGTTGGAATAATTTATGAAAGGATGAGGTTCTAATCTATTAACTGTAGCTTGTAGCAACTGTAATAGTTATCAATAGCAAGATAAAAGTCCTTGTCCTTTGCAAGATAATCTATTGTAAGTTATCCATAGCAAGATGAAAGACCCGACTCACAGATAGAATTTACAACGGACATTCTATTGAGTCGGCCATATTCGCAAGTATGGTGTTGATGTGGTATGAAAAATGGAGAGGGAGAAAGAATCAACAACGACGAAAGAAGAAGAAAAGAAGATTTGCATGGGGGAGAAAATGAAGAGAACGATGGAGGGTAGTTATTTAAGTATCTCCCCACGAGTATAGAATGTGACACAAGGTCGATTTCATAGTGGGCCTCATACGCATACTTGCATGGGCAGCACATGCTTACAATACCTGATGTTTCAAGCGGTCACCCATCTAGTTACTGATCAGATTTGAAGTTGCTCAACTTCGGTGATTGAACCAGAACCTATCTTTTCAGTGTTATCTGATCGTAAGCATTCGGGAGACAAAGAGGTTTGGGCCAAAATAATTGAGCACAACTTCAGAAAGATGGCCCCGATCAATGTCAAGCAGAAAGGTGATAGGTCGAAAACTTACGTTGCGTAACAATAATGATATGATTTAGGTTTTTACTTCTGTTTTATTTCATGAATTCTCTTTTTTTCTATTCATCTCCGCGCCATTTTTAATATTGAGTGTGCGTGGATGTGATTTTTTCACACTCTCATCCGTGACGTCAGCCAAATTTCAATCGGTACCACCATATCACAAACTAGTTTTTCTAATTCCTCCCCTATCCACATCGACTCGGCTTCTTTTCCTTCCTTGTTTCCACTCAATCGAGTTCAACGAGTACAAAATCCAACTTTAATCAGAAAATAAGGGTTGGCTGCTTCCGTTCCCGAAAACTCAAAGACTTCCTTACTTCAAAAGTCGAACGGGATATCCTAGGGTCGATAAAAGGTGAATTCAAACTCCTCATCATGGCGACAACTTAGATGGGGTGTGCCAAAAGTCATGTTAACAAATATTGTTTTTCTTTTCGATTTTTTAAACACCAATAAAATGTATCCCAGTGGAGAAATAAAAGATATTTCACTTTTAAAATAAATTCTTATATGCTCGGATATAATCCGTGCACGGTATTTAAAACTCAAAGTGTATCCTTATATATGTATATGTATCCCCGTGTGACTTTCCAATGAGCTTACATAGACTATGACCCCAGGCAGAAATGTCGGAGATTGATACTTTGATGATAGGTAGAGCGCACAGATACTACACTGATCTAAGACAGAGGGCTGATGAGTTACACTTCGATCGTAAGCAGAGCGCACAAATATTCTGATCCTGGACAGAAGCGCCGATCCATCTGTAAACAATGTCATTTTTGACAAATGAGTTCTATGCAAGTCAATGTAAAGTAAAAACCTAAGGAAAGACTCAGGCTACAGAACCCTAAACTTAGTGATAAATACAAAGACGAGGAGATTTATTCGAAAGAATCAATATATAATAGTAACGAGATAAGGACGGCCCCCAGAGAACAGAAACTAAACTCTTGTAATAGAAAGCTAGTATTTCGAATGCTGATTTTGAAGGCTTATCTCTCCTGAAAGATTGTTGCAACACAATCTTCCTACCTCCATTTCTTCCAATTCCCAATTATGCTTTACTTAACTAAGCGAAGTCAATCTCAAGAAGAAAAGCTAAGAAAGCAACGAAGAGAAACAAAGTAAATATCCTTCCTCATGTCGTAACTATTATGTGATGGATAGATAGATATTTGACAGCAGTCAGTCACACCTTGGCCGCTGGTGCATGATGTTATGTGAATAATTCCTTCTCTATTTATCCAGCTTCAAAGAGAGGGAGATAGTGAAGCAAACAAAGACGAAAAACAACAAACCTGGTCTTTATTTGTAGAGATATTTTACAATGTGAAAAATAAATAAATTTATACGTATATATGTAGATACTATGATGTACCGATTGATTCTAAACACCAACAATTCAAATAAAAATGGATTAATTGAATGAGCTCGCCGTTGGTCATGAGAATTTCATTTGCCTATTGTATCTTTTAGTTTCACCCCAACAGAAAGTAACAGTCAGATATTTCTAAAAAATCTGTCTTCGCATCAGAGAACTTTCTCATTTTAACAGTTTTTTTTAAATTTCTGTTTCAATGATTCACTTTTCCTTTTTTTTTGGTTAAGTCACAGTGTCTCAGACACGTGACAGGTGCTCCCCTCTCCTTGACACCCTGGGCGACTGTTCCAAGGGCCCTGGCCTGATCAAAACAAAATCCAGACCAGGATTTCCTGTCCCTTCCGCATTAAGTAAAGGAAAGAAGTAAATGTAATTGTCCTAGAAAATGACTGGCGTGTCCCAATGTTTATTTGTTCACACTCAAGTGACGTCGGAAAGAGATTAGGATTATCTTAATCAACGCACCTATTACCATTGATATTTCCTGTTTTTTGCCCTGACATTGTATATAGAGTGAGGAGGAGTGCTTGCTTGAATTCGACTGTGACATTTGTGTGTGTCCGGGTTAGTAGATCAAAGTGTGAGTGTGTGTGTCTTCATGGTTTAGGTGCATGTTTGCTTGTGAGTATGTGTGAGCATACATTTGTACCTCCCTGTATGTGCGTGTAACATTATTTGTGTTCATAGGTTTCATATATATATATATGTGTGTTCATGTTTTTGCATGAGTATGTGTGTGTGTGTGTGTGTGTGTGTGTGTGTGTGTACGTTCATGTGTATTCTTGTTCATAAATGTGTCTGTGCCTGAGCGTGCTTGTGTATGTTGTGTATGTTTGTTGAAAATGTCTCCAAGAATGTATATTTGTGTGTGCGTGTGTGTGTATGCTTGCACGCACGTGCACACGTATGTATGCATCCTTGTATGTGTGTATTTGTTGTCTGATTTTAATGCACGTGTGTACTTCTCTGTTTTTATTGTATAGCGTGTGTATATATATATATATTGGTTATCTATAAACAACATTTCCTAACCCTTTCACTAACCCTCACATAATTTCCTGCTTGGCAACACATTTTGACTGCAAAAAGGAAACGGCCCCTGTCCAAAGCAAGTCCCATATTTCATAGCCAAGAGACGAAAGAAGTTTTGAACTACGTCCTCTAGGATGACCAGACGACTGGCTTTATACCGGACAGTCTGGCTTTTGAACACTATGTCAACCATTGGTGTCATCTCGAACTAGACTTTAATTTGTCCTCTTTTTTGGTGTCCGACTAAAAAAAAAACGTATGCATTACCTTGAAAGTTCTCACACTCAACAAGATCACCGGCCCTCAATAATAACTTTGTGGAACACCCACACCCACGGACCCCAGGTTAGGAACAGCTTCTTTCGTCTGCACCCCTCATAAACAACTGATAAGAGTGGATTTGATTTACTGATTGGTGCTCCACGCATAGGTGCAATTGCAGATAACAAACCTTAAAGATAACGAATATGAGTGACTCACAGATCACGGGAAAATGCCCTATAGCAGTGGTCTCCAACTTTTTTTCATGATAAGAACCCAGAATATTTCCGAGGGAACGATAATAGAAAGAACATATGCATACACATCCTTACATATTCTTTCATTGAAAAATTATAATATTTCGTAAAAAATAACTGAGTATAATCCTTAAAAGTCTCATGAAGAATCAGATCTTATATCACTCAAATAACAAGAGTCTGAAGATTCAATGAGTTGGTTGCTTTTGCAATTGTTTTATTACATTCTTTATTTCCGGAAAGCAGAAATAGTTTTACATTGTTCACATTAGATATTAGTCAAAACTGAAATGTCCCATGTAACATCGGTCAAAATGGAGGATCATTCCTACGATACGTCTGTGATACCTATGTATTAAACACGAGGATAGTATGGATGTGTTCCATAGATTTTACTCTTCGAAAAGATACGAAAACAACGTAGGATGATGTTCATTGCTTTTGTTTTTCTTGGTGACTATCAAGAATCTTTGTCCCTCTAAATCTTGGAGAAACAGAGAAGACTCAGATATTATGAATTCTGACAAGACGTAAATTTATTCAGTAATCTCTGTCTTTCCGCCTCTTTGTCCATACAATATATCCATGAATCTCCAAGTTCTCAATGAAGAATCACCCCCAGCATCCTGGCCATATATCCACATCACACAATATCTCTAAAAGTTTTCAATCGTGAGAGTGGGCTTTGGGTCATGGAAGAAGGGATTGCATTTCTTGGAGATCCATGCACAGTGACTCTCCCCACATAGTAACTATATTTTTACAATATCTCGGTACGTTTTCAATGGAATCGTACTCATGGCGAGCCATTGTTTTTTTCCCTACTGAATGGATCAAGGATTTTCCTTTGTCACCTTACCTACAATGTTACTATTTGTGAGGGAAGAACATATTGAGTTCCAGGGCGGATCCAGGAATCTTTCACTAGTACTTTCCTTGCATGGTAACTATTTGTGAATTGTCTTTCGTTCAGTTTCTAGTGACAATGGGGTTGGCAGAGGATGCGTTCTCAGGGTGCTTTCTAGTTTTTAACCTGTGCCGAATGGAAAAGTTTCTAATGAAGTCAAGTGACCGACCATCAAAGCCAAAGGAGCGCTTTTTTTTCCTCAAAATTTCTGTAACAAATTCTGGTCACGAACGCTTGAGTTACATTTATGAATGCAAAGAATAAAAAGAAAAGAATTCTACACGAAAGCGTGGTTTTATTTTATTTTCTGGTCTGAGGTTGGATTTAAAATTTAAACGTTTGTTTGTATCTTGTTGGCGTGGGTTAGACAAGACATGCGCCGTACGCCAATCAGAACAGTCAGCAGACAACGTGAGGATTGGTGACCATTGCATTTTTGCATCTGCAAATTTGACACCCATTGTATTGACGGAGAAACTATTCGTTCGTATGTAAAGTTTTAATGAAGGAGTGTGTGTTCGTTGTTTTTGCGTGCAGCGGTCAGGAAGTTGAGATCTGCAGCATCAAGTGATAATGCACCCGTTGATCTTATAATGTTACAATTACTCTTGAAAACATGCAACTCTAATCCACAGCAGTTGCTACCTGTATGTCCCATTAGGTTGTTTGTTTGTTCTATGCCTTAGTGATTTAGAAAATTAGGGTGCGAGTGGCTCAACTGTTAACAGTGTGGACAATAGAATCGATGAGTCGAGTTGAAATTCTGACTGAGAGTTTTTGCGTTCACTTCGGACTAATGCACTTAGGAAAAGTATGGATCCATCCATCCATCATGACCCCAGTCATTGGTGAAATAGATGGACAGACTCTCTAGATTTGGGAGTCAATCAATCCAACAGAAGAACAAAGCACGGAAAAGGCAGCGGGAAACAACTCCAATACCGCCCCCCCCCACACACACACAGTGATGGCAATGGATAGATTGAAACTGATGAGAATGATGATTGCTCCGGTCCTGATTAGATATGAGAGAGAGAGAGAGAGAGAGAGAGAGAGAGACTGGAATGATAAATCCATTAAATTGGTACCACCTAATTTCTTAGCGAAATTCAAATTTGCTAACTTTGAAAGATTGTACTGCGCCATTTTCCAGCAAGCATATAAGGTTGAATGATGTGTTTGCTATGAAATTCGAAACTTGGAATCTAACTTTTAGTTATCGATCATCTATATAAGTGACAAACTCAACCCAAACCATCCTCTGAAACCCTTAAACTTATTTGAATATCAGGATTTTTCACAGCGCTCTAATTCATTTGTGTTCATGTTTGGTAGTTTGATATTACATACATCTTCATACATAGTTTAGAAAACATAGTGATAGTTGGTATGGTAAATATTGTTAGTAAATACTGTAATAGTTTGGTAGTTATAGTTAGTAAATACAATATTTATTAGTTTTGTAAATATACTTTGTAAACATAGTAATAGTTTGGTAAAAATGATGAAAAAGTTATCTTTGATTTCCTATACTTTTATTAAATGAACATGATGTTTTATTTGCTCCTTATTTAACTTATATAGATTGATCAAACAATCAGTATTCAGTAGAATCAATCTTCAATGAAGTTTTGGAGAATCTGGGTTTATTTAAATGCAACAACTATGTACTGAGAAGTTTCAATGCAGTTATAGAACAGTCCAGAATATACACTTTGTCTACCAACCAAGCGCCAATAACGGCCGAGAATTATTAAAATTTATGAATAACCCGTAGCACCAGTGGGACCTAACTGCAGTACCTCTTAGTGTCGCCGTACACACTTAGAGAGTCAATGCTCTAACCTATAATATCATTATCTATTTTGGCGTCCGAGGCCCTCATTGAATACATTTGTGTAGATTAGCTTTGTGTGCATATATGGGGGTGATATAAAGAAATATCCGGGTAAGGTAAGAAATAGACAATGAGACCAATTCAAATGTTGTCAACACTGCGTTGACCAATGACAAATGCTTAGGCGATGAAAAATACATGAGTCATACAAAACATGAATCATTGAAGAGCATTCAAAATATTACTAATCCTAATTCCTTTTGTATTCGTTCCACTTTCTCCTCCCCAATCTCTCTCTCTCTCTCTCTCTCACACACACACACACACACACCTATACTAGCAGAGAATCCCAGCGTTGCCCGTAGAAAAATGACTGAACATTTGACTTCATTTCTGTATTGTCAAAATACAGAAATGAAGTATATATTTGACTATGTCTTCTTACACAACATAGCAAGGTGGGCTGAGTGGTGGGAACTGAAAAATAGTTTGAGTGTCGTAAGTTGTAGGTTATGCAATAGACTCCTAGAATGGGTATCGCACCCCCTTGGGCAGGTTCAGGCACGCTCCCGGGCAAAACTGCAGACTTGCACACCGTGCCGGGAAGGTCAGTGTAGTTTGCGAAACTTTTCGAGTCACCTTAATTATAATGTTTAAAAGCAGAAGTTTGGGTTTAGAATTTCGATGATATGAAATGCATAAAACAAATTATATCTAGCCTAAACGATATTTTTTTCTTAAATAAGGGCCTGGTTTAGCATTATTGTTACAATATGATTAATTTTGAAACCATGAAGGTTTGAAAAAATATCTTTTTTTTTTAATATGTTGTTCATTAAAATCAAAAACTTGATTTCTAAAAAAAAAAAACGTTGTTGACAAAATGTGTTAACTTTTGCATTAAAAATGGAAAAGGGCATAGATAGTAAAGTAAATTGAATTTACAGTTCACATTTTTCCGATTTTCTGAAAGGAACAAAGGACTCTTTCACTTACTTTTTAGGTAACAATTTTGCTGATAAATAACCTCCTACTGGCCATCTGGAAAAATCGACACTTCCACTTTCTAACACGAAGTGTGATTGAAGAGTTTGTGGCTTAAGGTACAAGGACTTAAGTTACAAAATTATGTTATATTTAGTTCAACTCTTTGAATGATTGCACAGAATGTAGTTCATAACTGCTTTATTTTTCTCTTTCTTTAAAAAAATTGGAACTTGAAGGGGTCAACAACTGTTGAGGAAATGTACCACTCAACGTGCAATCATCTGCTACTGCAGTTTTAAGGTTGATTGGAAAGGGCATCCTTCTTAACTGGTGTTACGATATCTTCATGGATTTCTTTAATTGATAGTATTCACGTATTTGTGTGATGAATCCCACCCATAATTAGATTCGGATTAAGTTAGTGCAGGGCCTTATATGGGATTATTAAAGGTCAAAATGTATCAAGACAAGAGGTATCTGTCCAAAGGACAACGATGTAGTACGGACTACTTCATGTTACCATCGGTCAAAAGGTATCAGTCAATGAACTCAACACTTTAGTTCGAGTATCATAACTAGGTTTGTACTGATTAAGTAATTTAATTATGTTTTCTTAAATTTGAATGAATAAAAGTTGTTATTTTATTCTATTATTCGTTCTATATAGTTGCCTTTTTTACAGATGCCCTTTATCTTGATGCCTTTCGACCTGAATTCATATTATAAAAGGGAGTCCATACTGAGAAAATATTCATAAATATAAAAATGCAAGTAAAGGTGACAGTTGGATAAAATCGCTAAATTTGAAAACCTCGTTATTCATAAAAGTCGAGCGTAGTATAATTATAGTAAGCAATCTATACATTCCAAGCATTTAGTGCGGAGCCCTTGAAATTGGCCCGTAGTGTTTGTTATTTTCGTTTCTTGGTTGATCGGACAGACTCTCCGTCGTATCACATGTTTCATAGACAGATAGTTTATACATACGTGCAAGAGAGAAGCAGTTCACCTGCATGTATCGCAGCCTTGGTTGAGAGTTCGAATCTCTGCGGATGCTCGAAGTATTCAACCTTGTACCAAAGCCAAATGCTCATTACTAAAGTATTGAAAGAAATAAGGGATGCTAATAAAATCGAAAGTATATATATATATATATATATATATATATATATATATATATATGTGTGTGTGTGTGTGTGTGTATATACGCTGCCACATACTGACCGACATTTAGTCAGTTATAGAAGGATACAAATCTGCCCTCGTCGCCATACTGCCTATAATGAGATTTAATCCATCGATTTATTTTGACTGAATTTATAAAAAATATAAAGGAAATATTTATATACCAAGCTTTGGAAAATCAAGTCCACCAATAGTGGCCTGCTAAATTTTCATACTTTCTACCGTAAAATGAACGACGACTCAGGTTGTCAGGAGAAGTAGACGTTCCACCCCTTCTTGAATGAAATAAATTCTTCTAAGGGAAGCAATATAAGATTATGTCTATGAAGGAAAGAAAAATTAAACAGGTTAATGCTGCACCCAATAAGAGAGGGAAAGTTAGAACCTTTTTGAAAAAATAGAAGTGACAAAGAGACCAGAATTTAAAAATCTGTTTGATCCAAAGCTTACAGATGAATGATAAGTATCCAAAATCGCTTAAGGAAAACTTGCCTACGCTAGAGAGCTCCACCTGGTGTGACCCTGCGCAAAACTTAACCAAGAGGTTGAAATATTTCCAAAACTCTCTATCTTCTATTCCTGAGACTGGATTCGAGAAAAAGATAAAAAAATCCGGCCCAAGTGCTCGAGGTGTGGAAGTCCAGGGAAATCAGAGCCGTCGGAAGTCAACCGGATCGATAAACTCAGATTACTCTGGGAGTTCTTTCGGAAACCTGACCCTTCATGAAAGATCACTAGAACGGCGAAGGAGCCAATTTTTTTCCTATTCTCTCGGCTCTTCCTCCCGAACGAAACTGACTCCAGATTTTGATGCTAAGGAAACTCTCAAAAAAATTTATGCGGCCCCAAATGCTTTTGAGGGTGTCTGGTTGGCCAATACCATACCCCCGGGTCGGTCAGGAATTAACAAAGACTTGACGGGTTTGTCCCTCGTGGATGTCCTTCGATGTCTTAACCTTGTATCACTCACGCCGTATCGACGAGGGTCGTTCTGCGAATCTCAACTCTTATACGATGTCACCGCTAATAAGGATAAGGCCCTGGTAACCCGTAATTTGGGGAACTACTACCAACGTGTCCAACGAAGCAATTTGACAAGGGAATTGAAAATCTGGAGCCGACTTTCTCATGACAGCTGCCTTCGTCTCTATGGAGTTTTCCAAATCGGTCTGAAAATGCACTTAATTGTCGAAGTCGCTTCGTTGCACACATTGGAGCATTATATAAACAGTCGCCTTCACCTATCTGTGCAAGAACCTGATGCTCAAAGAATGGTCTGGTCGGCAACAAGGGGCCTTAACTACTTGCATAGAAACGGCATCGTCCATCGCGATCTCCGGCCTGGTACGTTAGTTCTTGGTTCTGACTTGCAGCTAAAAATCGCCGGTTTCAGCAAAGCAGTGCAAGTGACCGCTGGCTACACCTTATGCCTTTGCGGACAAGCTCAATTCCGGCCACCGGAGATGTTTACGGAGACTGAGTTTGATTTGTTCAAAGTGGATGTTTGGGCGTTGGGCGTTGTTGGCTTTTATATTCTAATGCAGACTTTGCCGTTTCCGTTGTCCTATTCGGATGTTTCCGCTCCCCCTCTTTGGCCGATGGAAAAGAAGAAATGGTTTCATTCTCAGCTGAGCTACTCTTTCTTGAATTGCTTACTTGAATCCGACCCCCGGGTGCGACCCACAGCCGCGCAGGTTCTTTACCATAAATGGATCCACCGACACACTGATGCGACGTCTGGAACTCTAAAACTACTTTCCTCTCATTCTCTTTGATAACTGTTAAATCAATGTTGTTAGTGTATAGTTCAGAGAAAGAAGGCGTAGAAAACGACCTTTTTATTATCCTTCTACTCTAGGTGACATCATTTTAAGCATTTACTAATTTTAGTTTTTAAACTAAGAAATCTTCATGCGCTCTTGCTGCTAACAATATTTTGATATGCGCTTCCATTTTAAGACTTTTTTAAAAGAATTCTCACTCGCTACGTTTTTAGACAATAGTCTTACGAGAAAATGTAAACAAACGTCGTAACACCTGTTACAAAATAGTGCTATAGTAGTTTCTTCTCTCTCTTTGATAACGCAAAATCAACGTTAGTTCAGAAGCTGAGGGTTGAAATGACTATCGCCAAAAGGAAAAATTGACGTAAAATATTTACAGCGGTACTAGTACGGAAACAGGTCATTTCTGAAACTAAATTCATTGAATATTTTATTCCGATACAGTTCCATCAACTTTGGGATTTAAAAGTGCTCTTATCACCGGATAGTTTTATATTGAGTTTATTAATGAGACGCCAAAAAGTACAGAAAAAAAACTTTATTACTCTTTCACAAAAAACGTGCCGTTTGAACATTCATATCAACTAGTGCCGTCCAGTAAACCGTTGAAGTTAAGTCATCAAGTTTCGAACTGTAATTTTTTTTTATTGAATTAGACTTCGATACTTCTTCCTTTCCAGAAAAATTTTGGGATTATATATAATATATATATATATGTGTGTGTTAATGAAAGTTTTATTGATATTCCTTCCATTTTTAAGCTTGAAAAAAAAACTCATTTGCTATGTTTTGCGTCCTAGAAAATAGGACGAATACTTTTATTGAGAATCTACAAATGAATATTTGTAGCTGAATTATAGAAATCATTTAATGATGGAAACTTGCAAACAACTTAAAGAATCATTATTACGTCTGTTAATTTGTCTTCAAATATTTGGCAAGTCAAAAGGAAATGCCATACTTTGATGAGCTCATTGATGCAATATTGGAAGTTGAATTTTATCCCCTTTGAGATTTGCTTTTTGTAGCGTTAATTTCGGTGAATCTATTGTTTCGTGTGGATATTGGATAATATAAGTTTTATTCATTTCATTTTTTTACTTTTTCGATTAAAAAATCTGGAAACCACTGAAAGCAATTATTACATCCGTTACTTTCAAACCCGTAATCCCTGATAATTCCATCAAAGCATACGGTTTCTGATGACAAGTTTTTAAAATATCAATGTACATTATTTCAATTCATGTATATCAGCAGGGCACCCCCCAAAAGAAATTTCATGAGGTGGTGCACACCGGTTTCGCTCCCACCCCCATCGCACAAACACCTTTTGTCTTTCCTATTTCTATCTGCTATTACCTTTTTTAGCTTGTAACACAACGCTCGCACGCTGGCAAATGATAATCAATTTATCTTATGAATGGACATTTCGTAATGACTGCAATTTCGATACCCTCCTACCAAGGTATACTATGCCCTTTAGGCCTCAGTGCAACGTCCTGGGTGTAGCTCCCGCTCATAAGTCCTGAACACGAATCATAATATTCGAACCCGGGATCTCGCTATTCGAAATCCTCTGCCTCTACTGAGGTGGTATGTTTGATGTTATTTCTCTTAAATTCCGTCAATATTTCGATCAGGTTATTGATGCTACCTTGAAAAGTTGAATTTTAGCCACTTTTTGATTCTTGCTTGCGTTAAACTTAATTTTTATGAATATCTTTTCGTGTGTATATTGGATAATATACGTTCATAATTTTATTCGGTAATCCCTATTCTACGTGGCCAAATTTCAGTTGATTAAAAATGGCTTCACAGATTGCAAATTATAAAGTTCTGCACACACTCAATCCATTGAAAAATGTTTTAATGTTGGGTGTGCGGAAAATTCATGAAAGATAAGTCAATACATAAATTATATTTGGTAATCCACACACTCGCTCACTTGATATTAGCCATTTTATAGGCATCCAAAATTTGGCCACAAATGAGAAGGGATTACATTTCATATGGACTTGTCAGTCTATTGGCACTAATATAGATTGGCCAACTCGTTGAATGTAAACTTGCAAAATAAAAAGTCTGATATTTCGATAGGAGGAAAAATAGTTACAGGATGTTTTTGATTATCAAAAACAAATATTTGCACTCTCGTTCTCGTCTTGGAAAAAGTAAAATTAGTCAATTAATGAATCAGAGCGAACTGCAATAAACTTTTTTCTCTTGAGTATTAACTTGTCACATTTATTTATCTTTTTAAGATAAATTATGCCAAACTTCCCATATACTACCTACATCGAGGTACATGATTTCATAAAACGAGATCCTGGGTTCGAAGACTGCGATTGCCAAGCAGAACAGTTTTTAAATATTAAATGGTCTTTAGCTTGTGATCTAAGATATAATTGACTTTTTTTTCTTTTTTTTAATAGCATATAATTGCTTCACTGTATATACCGTATATAATTGTGTAGAGGTCAACTTTGGAAGACATCGAATTAGGTGTAGATATGAGTAAATTTAAAATTCAAACAATTGGAAGGATTAGGAACAAACTTTGTCTTCAAAAAATGTACCAAAAATGAATGATTTCTTGACCATAAATCAAGGATCAACTTATACATGAGTATATGTGGTCACCCAAATATCTTATAACACTTGTCTGTGATTTTATTCATACTTCGCAGTAAGATTTACTTCTGTACAGAGCTTCAATCTTTTACTTTTTAAACCTCACTTACTTTTTAGTTCACTATCCGACTGACAGAATTCATTTCTTCAGTGCTTTTTGTACCTATAGTTAGATTCCTTAGATATAAGTCCTGGATGTATCCTGGGTGTATTTATGGTTGAACCCTCCATCCACCAAGAAGAAATTGCTACAAAATGTTTCTCAACATTTCTTTTGTAATATCAAGTGTGCTCAATAACAAATCAAAAGTCTACCACAGTCTGACCCCTGGAAAAGTGTAATTTTTCGAAATGGTGTCCATAATAGTACCCAAGAAGACCACCAAATACGCAATATTCTGATTACTCCTTCATTATTCATCTTAGACAGTTTCTTCCAACGGATTTTTATAGTCACTGTGCTTAATAACATGCCTTTTAGACTTGTACGAACATCTTTCACAAAACGTTTCCTGCAGTGTTTCGTTGGTGATAAGTTATGGTTGGATCTTTATCCCTGAAGTACAGACAGAAATGACTGGATTATTTTAATGGTTTACGAATTTTGATTTTTAAATAAGGCGCTGAAACAGTTTTGCAAGAATATAAAAGATACTTTATTTTGATAGAGTCCAGAAGGAACTGCAATGGAGCATTTTTCCTCTCCAATAAGTGAGTATTAAGAGGAATCATACCAAACTTCCCATACAATACCTCTATCGAGTTAGATTTCAAATAGCAAGATATCGAGTTCAAACTCTGACTGGCAAGCAGAATAGTTTAAAGTGCTAAATTGACTTCACCATTTCCGTCAATGTCCAAGAATGCTTTTTATTGTTCAGTTCCAAAAAGTATTACTGAACTTCTAGGAAAACGAAAACTTCCTCTGCAGCTGCATGGTCATTGAAACCTGTACATTGTCGTCGTCGTCATGATAATCAGAGAAAGATCTGGGTGAAAACGGTGGATTAGACAAAACCTGGAACCAAAGATGGCTCAATTCCCAAATCTACAGTAATGGCTTAATATCTAAATGCTATTGAAAAAAATTAAATTTCTACACAATATAATCTTAGTATAATTCACCTGATGTATGCCTCCCATTGCATAAATCAACGATGGTTAAAGCTATGGCCACAATATTCCCTGTAGTTATAAATGGGACCCCGGAGCATGTTTTAGTATATTGGTCTCAGAAATTTTCAAATGTAATTTAAGTTCTCTCTCTCTCTCTCTCTCTCTCTCTCTCTCTCTCTCTCTCTCTCTCTCTCTCTCTCTCTCTCTCTCTCTCTCTCTGTCAACAGAAAAACATTGCAGTATCAAGTTTGAACTTGTATTGCGTTTTCTGAGACATCAGATAGAAAAATAAAATAAAAGATCTTTCTTCATAGTTTCTATAAATTATGTCCCTTGACTTCTGCTATTTAAAATTATCTTTTGTCACTTGGATCAATGATGTCCAAATCTTGTGCTGGTATTATTATTATTATTATTTTATTTTTTTTTTTTAGATAATTTCTTAGATAGTTACTTTGACGGTGATTCATTTGTACGAGATCTGGATCTTTCCTCTTTTAGTCACACTCCAGTCCAAACCTGAAATTGATTCCTCGCCAAATTCAAGGGTGTAAAAATTAACATTCCCCTCCCATGATTTTAAATCATGAGCAACTGATTGGTAGTCGCCTCTTACCGACTGAGCTAAATGGGTAAGTCCTACATATCTACCAAAATTGATGCTAGAAATACTTATTTCATTCCAATAAATAAATATATTTAGACACTGCAGTGAAAGTATGTTTTTGATTTCTTCTTACCTTCTTTCCTTCTTACCTAATCTTTCACACAGAAACATAAACCTTTACTTTCAAAATACATGGTTTACTGATGTTGTCGATAGATGACCTTACTGGAATTACGATCAAAGAAATCAGCGAATATCAAGACTTACTTTCTGGAATAGATAGTTGTCAAAAAGAATGATAATGGGTTATGATACTTCAACCCTTCCTTTTAAGAAATAATAGAATTATCATTTTCAAGTTCATCTTAGAAAATGACCTGATTTAGCTTCAGTGCTACACTGCGTTGCCTTTACTATGAACTGAATTACGTTGGATTTTTTGTCAATGGGAAAGGGTAAAGGCAGAAATGGAAATCTTCATAGACTTAGCAGCAGTAAAACTAACAATGTAGCGTTGCTAAAAAAGCGATATTCGACGAAAACCACAATAACTGTTTAAGAATCGGTTTTATTGTAAGAAATCTGTGCTGTTCGTAAGATGAATGAATGACAAAGTTCCTGGTATAAAAATATATTTTTCCTATGTTTAGAATCGAAGATTGGCTAGATAATGACCTTTGGTGACCTCGAGGTTTAGCTTACATGGGATTGATTCTCCATGCAAAATATTAGGTCGGTAGGTCTCGCAGTTTTAGTGGAAAAGAGGCACGAATAGATAAATGGTTCAAATATTAGTATAGATATATACAATGCAAAAGATTTCTGTAATCATCTTCAGTTTAGATAGAAATGGAAGTAGAGTTTGACCTTGCAGTCGATAGGCTTGTCTCTTTCTCTTTTCTCACTAAGCCTCTGTTTTCTATTTTTCTATCTCCCCTCTCCTCTTGTCTTTCTCTCCCATCTTGCTCTCTTCCTTTTCTCTACCTCTTGTATGTTTCATATTTCTTTCTTTCTCTCTTTTTCTGCCATCTTCCCCACTCTTCTCTTTTTCTTTATTTCAATCAGAACATTTTTCAGGTTTCAAGAATCATGCAGTCGGGTAACAGAATGAAAAACAGAAATACAATAGAATCTCGTTATTACGGCACTCTTCGGGGAATCCAATTTTAACGAATTACTCTTATACCCAATGAATTAAAAATACATGCAAATTTAGTGGTGAGGTTCAATTTGCAATGTGAGTTTATGCTAAATTGGTCCCTCAGTTTGTACCCGGTAGCATTTACGCTTGTTTTGAGGAAATTCAGACTTTTTGTGATCAATGCTCAACAAATGGCGAGAGAAGTAATTTATTCATCGATCACCCCCTTCCCGAATTTCTAACTGATCATCACCATCCTCCCAACAAGGAATGCTGCCAAAAGATGTTGGTCAGGTGACAGTTTTAGACCTGTTTACTTTTCTTATTTGCTCTTTAAAGGTTCGATAATAATAATAACATGAAAACAAACTTGCTTCATTAAATAGTGCCATTACAACGAGTGTCGTGACAAGAAGGGTTTGACAGAAATTGCTAGAATTGGATTTCAGTCAGAAATAATAATCGATGGAAGTAGAAGTCAAAATGAGGGAATACCGATGATCGAATGAAGAAGAGAGAGAGAATCGACAATCGAAGAAGGGAAGGGGGGGGGGTTCGTGCCATGCAGCTGCAGTCGTGAGTGTCACGTGACATGCATCCCCCACTGCCTTCCCAATACCTCACCGCTCTGCCTCTGACGTCATTTGGAAGGCACTTATGTCTGCCAAGGTGTATCGAGTGTCTTCTTCTCTTGTCAATGCCTCTGTTGATAATTTCTTTCTCTCACTCATTCACTCACTCACTCACTCACTCACTCAACTGCTACCTGAAAAGAGAGCATTTCTATGAAAACTTTTGTAATCTGGAATCGCGTAAAGCGAATAAGCAATTACCATAAATTTATGTGGGGGAAATTTTGAGCGATCACAGACCCAACGACCTTGCATGTGATTTCTGTTATAATTGACATTGCTGCAATGATTGCAGGAATGTATGCAGTAAATAGATGAATAGTGATACCTTGTGTTGCCAAACTTTCGGAATCATCATAGATCTATCTTGGGTACTCTTTACTCTGATTTAATACAATGCAGGTTAATCTTTTCTCAAAAGAGTTTATTGATAACAGAACTCTGAATATCATGGGAATGACTGCGATACAGTTTCTACTTCTAAAGCAAATTCCACGTACCTTTTCTTGCTTTATCTCTCCGTCAAGCCTACAAAAATCATACGTCACATTTTCTTTAGCTTTGTGTAGAACACGGCCACTAGTGTGGAGGATCGAAATCACTACAGTACAGATGATCTGTGAGGCTATCTTATTAATCACAAATCTTATGTTCCTGTCGGTTATGTATGCCATAAAAAATGATGGATAACCAGTAGTTGAGGCGACGTCCATGAAAGACGGATTCCCTATGTGTAACTTCAAGTCTCATCGAGTGCTACTTCTATATTCCTGATTCCAGGCAATTTGCTCCAATGGTCGAAGAGTATATTGACATAGTGCTGCTATAAAAGCAACAATAATAGGATTGAGCAAAACTAAGAATCAAATGATAATATTTAAAAGCTTCATTTAAAAACAATTACAAATAACTCAATTTCCTCAAAAACTCCTCAGACGCATTCGTTTTTCAAACATTTGGCGGTAATTATTTACGTTTAAAAACGGCCTTAAGAGGTTTTCAAAATTAAAAAAAATATGTATATAGGCCCCTCATTGTAGCATCGCAAGAAATCACTCCAGTAGTGAGTTCGATTTTCACTGGGTGCCACCCACTTGTGGCTTTGTGCTAGACTGAAAGCTTGATAGATAGATACCAAGTAGCTGTAGGTAGACCTGCAGTGGATTAGTTTTATGAAACATTGTTCGTTCCTCAACGAATACTCCATGAATGATATATAAATATAGAAGAGTTTGAACAGTTTTCTTAAAGTAATGATGTATTCAGTTCATGTTCTGAATTTTTAAAGTCATATTCAGTAACACATTTTCATAAACGTGCACATACATGCACACACTCTCATATAACACACGATATCGCCAGAAGTTCTCAATGAATTTCAGTGAAATTTTGTGTCAGGGTATGACACGTGCTACAGAAGAAGTGATTCAGTTTGTGGGTAGATCCAGGAATTTGTTTTCCATCGAGAGAAATACTTCAATATTCTGTCGGAAAAGAAGTTAAGAAAAAACATTTGATAAAATGAGTTAGCTGTAGGTATTTAAATTTCTTTCTCTTGTTTTTTGGGGTTTTTTTTATATTTCCATTTAGTGTTTAGTTGGTGTGCAATGTAGACAATGGTGTGCGCTCTCCGAATGCATCCTAGTTTTTCAAAGCGAGACCAATATTTAAAAAAAAATACTATGACGTCATGAGTCGGTTTTCTTCAGGTGTATCACCTGCAGCTGTTCATTTCTTCCTTTCTTTCATTCATTGTTTGTTTTTTGTTTTTTCTGAGACCCAGATTTATTTATAGACGCCGTTCGTATTCATTGATTTGATCATCTTTCTATCTCAGAATTTCATTCTGTTGGTTCGTATGGCTTTTTATTTTTGCTTCCCAATGTCAGTATCTTATATTGATCTATGCAAAACACTCTTGTTGTTATCGGAACTAAATATCATTATCATCGAATCATCTCTTATTTCCACGAAGGTTTCCATGTCGTCTATTAAAATTTTCAGCAGCAGTAGCTACAATAGCCATTTCAGGTCAACTGCTGGACAAAAGCCTTTCCTAATCCTGGGAATGTGGGGAAAAGTAAGTCAAGTGTCTGTCCCAATGAAGTATCCGAGCAGTGACGAAATTCCGCTTTCCATCGTTGCAAGTTTCAAGTCTGGTCGAGATTTTATTCATCCGAGTTTTCTTTAAAACCACCCGTTTGGCAGAATGGAAGTCCACCGAAGTTTTTAATTATTGCACAGTGTTGGAAGGGGGATGCTTGTTAGTTTTTCAAGGCGATACCAATGAACGTATGATTTAGATGGAAGTATCTTCCAGCCAAATCGGACAGCTTAATGTGTCCTCAATTAGCGACTGAGTGTATTGGGAAAAGTTGACCAGATGAAAAGTTTTCGACTCTCGTCACTCAAATCAGGAATCCAGGACCCAATGCGTGTGAGTAGACGTAAAAACCATTTTACTATCTGAGCAAATATTTCTGGGAACGTAGAGGCTAACTGAGCTCATCCCTTGTCATTATTTTGGGTTGTGAGTTGGGTTTGAATTCAGAGTTGTTCCCTTTCTGACTGCTTATAAGTGATTAGAGAGTACAGTCTGACCTTCTGCTTTACACATAGCGGGTGGGGATAGAAGAGAGGAATACACGATTGGGGTTTTAACTCGGCTCCCTGACTTTTTTCTCTGCGTTGCTGGCAGCATCAGTGTTTATGAATTGCTTCATGTATTTCCTTGACTTGCACTTCATACTTGGAGGGGAGGGTAAAATCAGTAGATTGGCGAGGGATGGCTTCAATCTATGATGTCAATGTTCTTGGAAATTTCCATTCCCTTGTTTACGCCTAGATTCATTTCCCGAGGAAAGTTTAACGCTCCTGCATGTTTGTAAGACATTTCAAAACTCCCCTCCTTTAAGTGTCATGTCCCTTCAGGATATGGGTGATCATGGCTCTCTACGGCTTCCTTTCCCTTGTCGCTGTTGTTTTATTAAAATACATTTTCCCTTCATCATAATTTTAGTACATATTTTTATAGCAACTTTTTGCTTAGGCCAATCACCCTCCGGTATTGAGAGCTTCGAATCCAGACACCCATAGCCAGGGGGAGTACCGTTTGCCCCGGCCAGCTTTACTGATTAGTCACAAAGACTTCAGTTGGTCACAGAAGTTCAAATAACCGCCTTAAACCCAACCTTAAGTCCGATCGTAGACATGTTTCTTTACGTTCTAGTTGTAAAGTACATTTCAATATATTTATGGCTATGATCGGGGTGACGGTTCAAGTTTCCTTCTAGTTTCAATGCCGTGCAGAATCTTCAACAAAATCACTCATTACACAAGCGCCTATGGTAGTAAAGCAATACTTAAAAACATCGTCATGCAGATCATTGCAATGGTGTAATGAGTTTGAATCTCTCTGGGGGTCATACTGCCGTAGCCTTCAGCCTAACTAAGCTAAACCTTGTAAATAAATCAAACTTGCCGTGGACACTTGCGTTACTGGTACCATAAGCCAGGTTTCGATTCTACGAAAAAAATAAGATTTCGAATGCTGATTTTTAAGACTGGCAGGCAGGCTTCTCTCAACCGACCAGCTATCCAAAAGAAGATCGTTCGAATGAAAACTTCCATCATTCTCGATAATCTTATTAGAAATAGATGTTTGTTACGTTAAACTTTAAAGTTTGAAGAATCACACAACGTTGAAAAAACACACTACGTTGAAGAAACACACTACGTTAACAAGCTTTCAGTAGAGCATGCACGACTTTCGAGAACACAAATATCCCGCTAGTCCTAAAAAGAAGAGTATACAATTGGTGCATCCCCTTGGAAGTCACCCATGGAACTAAAACATGGAATCTAACCAAAATATTTTCAAACTGAGAACCATGCAACGTACACATTTATCATAAGACAGCGCAGCATATTAGAGAAAAGGCAGCAGTCCGACTTATCATAGAAATAATTAGAAATCTCAAATAGCAACAGGCTGGACATTGCAAGAATGTCAGACAACCGCTTGACATCATGACTCACAATGTGGATCCCCAGAGATCATATGCGAAATTGTGGCAGACAGAAAGTAAGATGACGTTACGAGCTAGATAAATTTAGAAAGTACTGGCTCTGCAATGACTATGATGGAAAGGTTTAGCGAAACTTAGGGGAGGTCTATGTCCAAGAACGGATGTTAAAAGGTTTATGATGACAACAAGTCTTCTCTCTTCCTATGTCATTATCTCAGCGACTCCACACTTCCGTTCGTAACGTAAAACGTGATATTTCTAAATCGATCTCTTGACGTCTGCAATTCTCAAAAACACTAAAACCACAAAATGGAGCCTAAAGAGATTTCTATTCTTTTTCATTTATCCATCAACAATTTACCCTTTCTCTTTCATTCTCTCTCCCTTTCTCCCACTCTTTATGTTTCCATTTTCTTTTTTATTGTTCCCCGCACTCTTCTATTCTTTTGTTCTTTTCTTTCTACGCTATCTATTCTCTTCTAGTTGCGAGTCGTGCTTTCCCTTCTTGTCTTCCCATTTTCATTGGAAAAGAATTACAAAATGGCGACTAAAGGGATTTTCTCCCGTCTGTATTTCCCAATGCACGGCTTTCCCCAACCAAGCAATAATTTTTTTAAAAATACGTACAACAATGAAATAACAACAGCCACAATAACAGCAACGAAAACATTTTCTAAATATTTGTTTTAAATGGTAGGCATTAAGTGCGCATGTGCATTTGCTTTTTTTTTCACAATTAGCAAAAGCCCGGATGTTAATACCCTCAATCACTTTTAGTACTGCTGCTAAACATAGATCGTTCGACTCTTACAATACAGAATGAACTCCCTTGATTTTGTTGTTGTTTCTTTATTTTGTCCTTGTATGTTTTTTTCTTTGAATTCCTTTTTGATCATTTTACATACTTGTTTATGTGCTACTCGAAATGTTAGATTCAGGACTCAGAGAAAGTGTGCAGATGGGAGTGTAAGTGAGAAATTTAAAAAATACAATGATTGAACGAGATCTCTTAGTGACAGAAGAATTTGGGGATCATTTTCAATAGTCTCAACCGCATAAATCATAAATAGTGAGATAAGCTCGCTCTGTTTGTACTGGCACGTTTGATAATGAAAATCTCAAGACCTACTTATCTGTGCTGACTATCCATTTAAAATTTAGAGGTATCGATAGGAAAGGATAGGATATGTTTTCTGCGTGAATTTCTGAGACGAGATGTTATCACTATTATACATTGATTTTTCAGACCAGTTTTTACTTTGATGTATTAACCCCAATATCCCGAACGCTCTACTTCTGGGAATGTCGAACGAAATATTTTATTTGATCCACCGTTTATATTCAAGACAGTCGATATCAATGATGACGTCCGCTATTCCTCAGAGGAGTAGTTTCGAAACTGGGGTCCGTGAAACCTTTGGTGGTTCGATAAATAACGCTCAGGGGTACGCAACAGTGTTCTTTCTAAACATGACATTGTGAATTTTGTAGCCAAGAAACAACATCTTCTATTGCACAGCCATCAAAAAACATAACAATCGTACACAGAACCATCCATTTAGAATATGATTTTAAAGGTCAAAAATTGTTTATCGTATGAGTTTATTGTTTACGGTCTAAAAACTAAATGCTGAGAATAGGGGTCCAGCAGGAAATTTACTTTATAGGTGGGGTCCTTGAGTTATCAAAGTTTCAAAATCACTGCCGTAGAGGAAAAAGAGGAAAGATGCACATGGGAGATTTCAGTGCTGGAGGGTCTGCACTGGTGGCACGAGAGGACCCAAAACGATCAAGTGTTGTGCACGTGACTTGCAGAGGAGTGTTGTGTCATTCATCTTTCGATGCCCGCCTATCGCAGTTCTCCAATGCGGTTTTTTAGGGTTGTGCCCCCTAACCTTCTGCCTTCGACGAATAACCATCAAGGAAGGGTATGATTTGATCCATAGGGGTATGTACTCTTCATTCCTTTCCCCATTACGTGTGATGTCCTTCCTAGTGAATTACAGAATTCGTAAATGTCAATTCTCTTTTCTGAGCCAGTATATATTTCTACACTACCTGGCCCAGTGATTGAACCCATGAATCCCAGAAAAGCTATCACAGATATTGAGAATATACAAACAAAAGCATTCAAAATCGTCCCAGGACTCGCAAATCTCCATTAGAGGAAAGACTACAGAGATTAGAATTACGAACACTCGAAAAAGAGGAAACTTTGGGGAGATGTAATAGAAACATTTAAAATAACTAAAAGAATAAGAAATATCCCAGCTGACAGATTTTTCACAATGAATAACATTTGAAACATACATGATGTGAAAGAAAAGTGTGCGATTTGGACATAAAGGTATAAGTCAAATAATTATATTTACACAATATCCAAGTGATTAAACATTGGAGTTAGTGATGGTGTAATAAGCATCATAATTCTTTTTAAAACTCATTGATATTAGCGGAGAGCACGTCACACTCTGATTATCTGTTCCGTAATCCTACCACAAAGGTTTTTCCGATAATCAATATACTCCGATTCATAAAAAAAAGTATGTCTGATCAGTCCCTGTACCGTGTTTGCTTTGGCAGCAGCATTGACAATATACTTCGAAAAAATGATAGTATATCAGTTATTATGGTACCAAGATCCTTTTGGTCGTTTACAATAACTAACAAATTTTTGTTCATACAGAAATCATTTTCCTTCGTGTAGTTTCATACATTTATATTATATATACCGATAACTATTTCCTTAGGTCCTCCTACACTCTTAATTGGTCACTCAGTGATAAAATGGTACAATTAGAAAACCTAGAGGAAACAACGATAAATTATTCCAAGTATTGCAGAAAGAACAAAACGATCTTATCAATAATCGGGGCACTCGGGTGGATTATGACCCAAATATCCTCGAAATAAGCGCAGTTGACAACTTCAATAACAAATATAACAAGTACACGTCAACACAAAACATAATGTACGAGCCCCCAGCCCCCCCCCCAAAAAAAACGAGTATAAATAGTTTAAAAAAAACAAAAAAAACTAAGAAATCCTTTCAATATTCTGGAAAATAGTAATGGAAAGGAAGCTGAGAAGTGAGCTATAAGCACAGATATATGCATCATTTACGTGCTATAATGTCATGTGACTCTGTGAATTTTAAGTTTAACGTTGTGTGATTTCAGACAACGAGCTGTTATCTGTGTTGGTAACATGCAATGATCATGTGCACTCTAAACACACATCATAGCGATAAGTGCAAAATGATGACATGCAAGTTTCAATATCTGTATTTGTAAGGATGCCTTCAATCTAAATGACACGACAAATGGAAAACTTGCAAAAGACGGAGAACGCTGACCGGAAATTGGCCGGTTCAAACAAAATGGCGCTGGGTTTGTTCTGTTCTGATCGTCTGATTTCAATGGATGCGCACCGATAAGCAATTGTTTCTCCAGCAAAGAAGACGTAGAAACAAGATAGACACTTCTATTTGCTCGTTATCTTCTTTTGTATACGCATTTTGACCTCGTACCAGAGATGGAAGGCTATCTATTGTTCTTGTATTGCTGTTCTCTCTTTAGACAAGAGACCATGTTTATTTTATGCTGGATTTTTCCTCGGATATTCAATATGGTGTTTATAGAAGCCATCGTCATCTTGAACTGGACAAGTGCAGTGTCTATTTGAAGAAGTATGGCCATGCTGTATGCATTGGTTTGGCTACTCTTCAGGTACGATTTTTTTCTATTTAGTGTAAACAAATATTAACTGGTATTTGTGACCAAATATCAATTTTTTCATTCGCTTTTCGTCAATCCCTATATAGCCATTGGCCTATTAATTGTGGTCTATGTTTAAGTCAATAAAAATTCTGTTTTATTGTGGTTGATGACAACTAAGTTCTATCAGTGAGTCAGAGCTTTTGTCTTCCAATTTATTACCTTCAAATTATTATTTTTCAATGGACAATGGCTTTTATCTTGCAATGGATAACTATTGCTCTTTGCCACCTTCTGTTGCAAACGCAATGATTCCCTCTATTCCATCAGTTTTTGCATTTTTTGTATAATTCAGCCAAGTTCATCCTATTGACGCATTGGCATAACTATTTGGGGTTCGGATAATTGACTCTTTGGTAGCTGAATGTAGATGGCTCTCTGATGATTATTGCAAGTATGAAGCTTTTGGGCTTCAATGTCCATTATTTCATAATGGATGATTATTTATCGTTCTTGTACACTTAGGAATAAGCAACAGGGTTTCAAATTCTAATTTTTTCATCACAAATTAATTTGAAAGGGAAAAAATGATTTTTAAAATACTGTATTTTTACAGCGTATAAGATGCGCATTTTTTCCTCAAAATCTGACCCTTGCATCTTACTCAGCGAAGGACGCGCTTGAGGCCAAGCATGAATGTCCCCCGGTTGTGAAGCAGGCTCTAGATAACTAACCTCGTGTTTTGTTATTTTCCCAACATATCTCAAATTGAATTTGGAGTGAATCCTATACGCGTCTTATAGGATCCAAAATACGGTAATTATTGGGAACCTGGCGAGTGATTCTTATTAATTTTGTCGATGTATTTTCGTTTGATGTTCGATAATCATTATAGTGTATTTTAAGATGGATTTGGTAGCTGAGCAGTAACCATCCCTGCAGTTATTAAAAAAAATTACCTACCAAGCTTATCTTAGTCTGGTACAAGGCCACACTAGTACGGCACTCAGTGGAGTCACTACACTTGCAGAATGGTTATCGACACGAGCTTGCTAACCACTGCGCAGCAGTGGACATCACAATTATTATTATCATTATCATTATTATTTTGCATTTTCAAACCAGTTGTCTGGTGGTCACTACTGGAGACTGGGTGACAGCAAGTCTACTAAAGTCTCCAGCCTCCTCTCCACACTTTCATAGTTCACAGCAGTGTTGTGGTTTACAGTTTCACCTCAGTTGCCCGTTGGTTATCACTAAAGGCTGAGAGACACTATGAGGTCTTCAGTCCTCCTCTTATATCTTTCTCACCTGTTGTTTGTATCCCCTTCACCATTTTTTCTTTTTCTCCCTTTTTTTCTCTTCTCTCAGTTAGGCCCTTTCTAACAGCTGGGGCGTAAATCTCCTATTTCTAGCACTCTCCTCAGTATACATGCAGAACTCTGTAGTGCTGAGGTCTGTACAGTCTCAATCCTTCCTCTCATCCCTATTTCTTACAATCTCACTTTCAATGTCTTTGGTACGGCTCCGAGTGCACCTACTATTACTGGTACTACTCTGACTTTCATGTTCCATACTTCCTTAAGCTCCCTTGCCAGTTCCTGGTATTTTTCCAGCTTTTCACTCTCCTCCTTTTTTTACTCTGTGATATAAGGTATTCTCTTCTCTGTCATTTCTTCCCGTTTTATTGCGTCACATTGAAAAACTCCCTGGTATTTGTATCGGGTTTGTGTGGTCAATGCTCTGATCTTTTTGTTGTCTGGTAGTTTGATTCTTTCTGCTGTTGCAAGCCTCCCTTTGTGCACTACCATTAGTGTAATTTTTTGTGCACTCCATCCCAATGTAATCCTTCACTTTGTCGAACAGCGTTTCAGACAACCCATCCTGTTCTTTGCAAATATTTTCATGTCGTCTATGTACATTAGGTGGTTGATTTTTCCATTTGATTTGGAGTATTGGCTTCTTTTGCTGTTTTTCACGATCCTGTTGGGTGGTATCATAGTTATGAAAAATAGTAATGGGAACGGACAGTCTCCCTGGGAAGTTTACCCTTTTTTTTACTTACTTTTGTTAGGTTTTCTGCTGTAACTGTCAAGTTTTTCATAGAGTTGACAATGAATCTCACCAGTGGTTCGCTGATCTTGAATATTCTGAGGTATCCAGCTGTGTGGAATCTTGTTGCATACTTTTTATAATCCATCCACCCCATCGCAACGTTTTTCTTCCTTTTTCTTACTTCTTTTCGGATTATCTGGTCTATGTAGAGCAAGCCATTCGCCCCTTTGGTGACTCTCCAGCAACCTTTCTGTTTTTCTGGTAATAGTTCTCTCCTATCCACACACACACACACACACACACACACATACATAATATATATATATATATATATATATATATATATATATATATATATATTCTCTCTGCTAACTGTCCGGTCAGGAATTTCCACATTAGTGGTAGGCACGTGATAGGTCTATAATTGCTTGCCTGCTTTACTTTCTTAGTGTCCTTTTGAATGAGGGTGGTTCTGTCTCTGGTAATCCATTCTGGGACTTTGACTTCATCTAAGCAACTTAGGAATTGATGGATGAGCTGGTCATGTAATGTGGTGAATTTCTTGAACCAATATCCGTGGATCCCATCAGGTCCTCATGCTTTCCATTTGGCAAATTTTTTGAAGGTTTGTTTCAATTTGATTTCATACAGTACTATTTATTCTCCGTCGTCTATCTTGAAGTTCTTTTTTCATGCTATCTAACCATTCTGGGGCTTTGCTGTGTTTTTTCGGGTGTCCCCATATGCCGTTTGAAAGAAGAAATTCTTTGTCTCTGTGGCAACCGGTTTTATGTTTTGTTTTCTTTCTCCATTTAGATCCTGATGAAATTTTCTTCCGTTGTTTTAGAACGTGTGGTTCTGTGTTTTTTTGAAAGATATCCAGTCATCCGTCCCAGATGAAACAATATTTCGTGACATTGCAAGATATCTTATCTGTCGATTCTAAGTCTTCAAGATACTCAAGTTTTACTTTCCCTGATGTATTCCATTCCTTCAGGGTATGAACTGTTCTTAGGGTGACTGGTTTTTTTTCATCGTTCTTTTCCACGCAGTTCATCTGAGATTTGCCCGGAATTGTGGTCAAGTCCCGTCATGAAGTTGCATTGTTCCCCGCTAACAGCCAATGCTCTTTCAGTCTTTATTGTCGACATTTGTGGGATTTCGATCTCTAGATTCTGAACTTTGTAGAGATAAATGTATTCATTCGCGTTTGTCTGACTGTCTATCTGTATGGCTATCTTTCTATTTGTCCACACGATATCTCTAAAAGTGTTCGTGTGTGCATATGAGTGGTGGTGGCAGGGGTGTACGGATGTATTGGTCAAGTGTGCTTGAAAGCAGGGTCTGTAGCGCAGTTTGCCTTACCAATGACGCCATTATCCTCAAATAGGAAGCCTTTTCCAAGATGGCTTAACGAGCATATAGAAAAATCGTAGAGATTCCCGTCTCTAATCGGATTTTCCCGAACGATGACGTCATAGGTATTTTCTCTTAAACCCAAACATTTCAAATGTCACCGAAAAATTCTGTCAGATTAATTATCATTGAGACAAACCTTTTTGATGGCACTCGTTGCACGTTATATCAAATTAATTCACTTCGCTTTTCCTATCTCATCGTTCTTCTTCTTCTTCTTCTTCTTCTTCTTCTTCTTCTTCTTCTTCTTCTTCTTCTTCTTCTTCTTCTTCTTCTTTTATGACGTCAAGGGATTCCTCCTCCATGTCTTCCTTATTGTTACTTGAAACTTCATCCTTGTATTTACAATTGTCTCAGCAGTGTCCCAGGGGCGACTACAAAAATGGTGAATAAGAGATATTTGTTTCTTTTGTCCTTTAAGGCTATTCAACAACAGTGACAAAAACAAGTTGGGGAATTCAAATACAAAAAGTGAAGCTCCAAAGCTTGATCCCGGTGACGCATGTGCAATGGACAAATGACCGACCTGAAGTCGTTTGACATTAACAAAACGACTGCATTGATCGTCTGTTTTTTGTTTGTTTGATTGATTGGATGGAGATTTAAGTTGGTTTAGTTCCTTTGTTCTTTTATAATCTTGATGAAAATCAATTTGTTTGTTTTCTTTTCCGTGCTCTATTGCCTTTTCCTTCTTCTTTTCACCTTTTTCATTTACATTTTTCTTTCTTTATTCTTTCTTCTCAGACTTTCTTTCTTTACCATTTTTTCATCCAATTGATACTCTCCGCCGTCCCTTTCGATTCTTCCCCGCCCTTTGATCATCATCATCATCATCAGTCTTTTATCATCCGTTGTTGAATATGGACCTTCCTTAGGATTCGCCACATCTCTCTAGCGTGGGTGTCGTGGAGCCAATACTTTCTGAACAGGTCCAGTTCGTCTCGCCATCTCAGTGTTAGGGTTAGGTAAATCTGCTGATCTCGGTTCTGCATTTGATCTTTTGGATTAGAAGTGATGTCTATCGATTGTCTGTCATTCTTGTAATATGGCTAGCCCATTGCAATTTGAGTTTCCTATTGGTTTCTATGACGTCTCTGATTTCTGTTTTTCCCTTTAATATACTGTGTTATGGTCTCTCCATGTGATGTTGAGAATGATTCTCTCATGTGCATTTACAGCTTCTCAACTAGCTACAAGGAAACGCCAAAGAAAAGATAATGCGTAAAGGATAAAGAATTGGAAGTAACAACTCGTAGAGAATTACAGTAGGGCCCTGGGGAACCCAGTTCAAGAAAGGCGTTCATTTTGTTAGACTTCAAAGCGAACTAGGTCAAATTGACTCTAAATTATATCATTTACCTTTCTCGCCTCTACCAACGAGATATCCTCCTCCCCTCCTCCCCTCCCCCCCCTCTCTCTCTCTCCGTCCATGCAATATTTTCTGTGAAAAGTTGGGCGACTGACTACAGAAGAAGCGATTAAATCCTTGGATGTATCCAGGAATTCTTTTTTGATTGAAATACATTTTCGTTATTTCGCCGAAAAATGAATTAAAAATATTAGATTGTTAATAGCTTAGTTGTAAAGAGCAAAAGGCTTCTATGATCAGAAATCATTGTGTGCTCACGTGTGGGTGTGCACCGAAATAAATCAACAACTGACCATTATATGAAGTTGATATTCGCCAGATACGTTCTGTCCGTGTACCAGACACTGCATTGTCAAGTCTGGATGAGCGTTTCTCGATATGGGGGGTGGGGGCTCGATTCACAAAAGAAATCTATAAATTGAAACATTTTGTAAAATGTGACGTTTTTGTGAAGCGATGTGCGCCTCAAATCATTTCACAGTGGTTTCGTAATTGAAAAAATAGGAAGAGAATCAGGATTTTTTCCGTCGAAATTTTCAATATAACGAAATAAAATTAAATTAAAATTGGATGGCGTAAGGGAATTTTTTAAAATTCTGTTTTGATTCTTGTTATGATTAACAACGATGTTTCTGTTTTGAATAGCGTCTCATTTATATTAGGGGAAGATTTCTTGAAAGAAATACTGCCAAATTGGCATAAACACCGAGAGAAAGAGAAATTCGCATCCATGGTCACCTATGACGAATGGAAATTAAGGCTACTGTTTAACATTATTAGCATCTTATGGAACCTTGAATGTTCTTTCTCAAACCTGACAAATTTTCGGAAAGTCCAGGTCGTATGAGTTAGTACGCGAAAATTAAGACAAAATAAGTGAAATTTTCTCCATCATATTTCAGTTCGTCAGCCAATGGTTTACTTCGTTTCTAAACACTGGTGTATTGTTGCTCTCACTGATTTCTTTAACGATAAAATGAGTTTATTTTTCATGTGAGCACGATTGCAGACTCTATAGAATTTTCTTCCTAAAATTCGACCTAAAGATGTATGTTGGCTGGCAATTTGAGACCTGCTGGTTTCGGATATGCATTTGTTTTTCCTTTGTGATAAATAATTCTAGACTTTTTAGAACATAGCCACAAACTTGCTTAAGATCTTCATATAAAATAGATAGAACCCAATTACATTTGCACTGGGAGAAAAAGAAACCAAAAATCGCAATTTTCTAATGACGAATGGTAAGTGAGGACCCAGACTAGAATTATAACATTGTACATAAAGTTCCCTCTAAAACCCTTTTTTTTTCAACCAAAACTGACAAATTTCCAGAAGATTTGGAGGCTGAATAGATTGAAAGCATATGAAATCAAAATAAGGAAAAGCTTCAAATTTTCTCTCTTGGAGTTTGAACTTGGTCTGCAAATTACATTTTCCAATACTCTAACCAATTCAGCTACCATGATTTTGTAGCCGACGAATTGGTGTCCCCTCCCCCAACCAATTAAGAAGAGCGTTCCCCCTCACATGTGCGTAGATCGAATAAATGGTAAAAGAATCTCACCTGGATGCTGTTGAACCAAAAAATAAACTTCATGGATCTAACTGTAATAGTTTTTGAGAGAGTCTTAGATGAAAACAAGAACCATAACTCCAACGATACTTCCACCTACCGTGGTAGTAGTAGCAGGGGGGGGGGAGAAGAAGAGCAAATTGTCTTTCTTTCAGTCAATTGATTCTCTTGTAAAAATATCCCAATATGGAAATATTCCGAGAGTATCATTTTCTAAAAAAAAGTTAAATGGCCGTTTTGACTTTTTTCAAATACAAAATGCCGAACTATTATGCCATCATTGCACTTAGTTCCTTTATCATCTACTCATTCTCTTTCACCTTTGATAACATCATTCCTCTCCATTTCTCCCTATTTCTGTTGCTTAACCTAAATGTAACCGACCAACCGATTGAAAAGCATCTTATTGTGACATATGGAAAAATCAAAAAACAAAGTAAATAAATAAACAGACTCTTTTCAGAGAGCACGAACGCAGACCCCAAAGAAATTGACATTTTTTATCCAAAATTCGACCTGAAGATATTTCCTGTAGATTATTTGATTTCAGACACACCTTTGTTTCTTTTCTGTGATGCATAATTCTCGACATTTTCGAGAGTAAACATATACATACATATGTGTATATCTATCTATATTATATATATACACAATTCAACAACTGTCTGTTCCAATTTCTAGGCCACGATTTTGCATGGGGGAAGCTGAAATCTTTGCATAGTGGTACACGGTGGAGGGCATAGGATGGGTGGTTTTCTAAAGGTTTTACAGTGAGTTTCCATATACTTAATTAGGATGCTAAACTGGACCCTGACGTACTGTCTGACGTAAGCAGAAGTTAATTTTGCATCTAGAGTGCTGAAATTTGGCATAGGGATAAATCCTTTTACAGCGGGACACTAGGGCTTAGTATGGTCGATCATCTAAGGTCACTTCTAAATAACTGAAACAATTGTAAACTAGAGTTTTGTCCCTAGGAAGTTGAAATTTGGCATAAGGACGTTTATTTTCTCAGCCAAGGCTATGGTCAAAGTGAAGTTGAACTTTGAGGTCACCAATGGTCATTAATAATCATTTCTAACCGATCGGAGCAATTGTAATGCACAATTTTGCAGGTATGAAGCTCATTTTTTGGTATACAGTCACCTCCTATCGCAGAGGGTAACCTCAAAGGTCATTCAAGGTCATTAGAGGTCATTTCTAATTGCAGGGGAATAAAGGTAAGGGAGACAATTAATACCCCCACCCATTTTAATCGTTTTATTTTTCAACCTTTTGACATTTGTCTTTAAATAGACTTTTAACAAATAAAAATATAGAGCCCAAAAAGATTTTAATGTTTTTTTTAACATTTTCAAACTCAAACACAAATATTGATTTTAGTCCGATAGTTGAAAAAAAAATGCAATAAAATAATGTTTGCAAGTATTTTTTTTGTATTTTCGATTCATCGGACCTTTCTTTCCTCCGGTAATTTATCACTTTTGAGAACAATTAATCTTTAAGCTTTTGGGGGAAAGGTTCCTTTCAATGTAATTACAATGCTAAACTTGACATGGGAGTGTGTGCAAATAATCTACTAAAAAAAAAACTTTATAAAATTAATTTTTTCCGCTATTGTTATATTTGAAATTGTTTTCCCCGGGCAACGTTGGGTTTCTCCAGTAGTTACGCATTTAATACTTTATAATATGAACGCAATATATAGTGAATGCAAAATATGAAAAGGAAGAATTCTTTTTGTGAAAGATACAATGTAGCATGGAAATATCATGGATGAAGCTAGTTAAGTGTATAATAGACGTATGATGACCAACAACCTCCACCTCCTGCGGCCATGTGACAAATACTTTGTAAAAGTATAAATAAAAGTACTTTATAGTAAAGATTTTGTATAAATGTATTCATCTATCAGACTGAAATAAGCCAGCACGTACCTGAACGATAAATCTTCGTCAATATCTGAGACTTGTCAGTAAGACTGCCCCCGAGCAATCAGTTGGTCATGAATTGTAAATGTGAATGGGGATGTGAGTTATACATTTCGGTTTATAATCCTAATTTTGGTGAGTATTGTTCTTGTTGTTATTGTTCTTGTGAAAGTAGAAAAATAAAAATCAATTACAATGATTAAAAAATGAAAAAAAGAAGAAAGTAAATCATGGACTATTTCGTCCATGATTCACTTTCTAAAGGTTCAGAAAGTAAAATATTGAAGAAATGGATCACTTTTACATTCTTCCTTGCAAGACTTCTTCAGAGGTACGGGAAAAAGTTCAATTTCTAAAACTAGAGGTGAGAGAACCCAAGTCTCACGGCATGTATCAAGCTGTCATTCTTTCTCTTCTTGTGGAGAAGCTTGTTCACGGGTTATAACAGAACAGCCTTTTAAAGCTAAATGTGACAAGTGATGAAACACAAAATTGGACCCGATGTACAAAAAGTGCCAACAGGTATATTTGGAAATGTCAAAACAAATTTGGCGATAATGCATCTAAAAATGTATTGATTCACTTGAATGAACAATATCTTCTTAAACTTTCGATATAGTTATGGACATATTGTTCATATCAAAACTTTGAACTCATCTCCTATTCCGATCCCATCTGCGCTATGTTTGTTAAAAGTGATCGGGCTTTGACCGAAACCACTTTTCAGCATAGATGGTCGCAGGTTCAATACTTGCCGGGAACTTATTCTTTATTCCGACCTGCGCTGTTTATTTACTCCCTGCCGGGATGAGCTGAGTGTAGTTGCGAAAAAAGCAACGAAAATGAAGATGAAGCTGAATAGTTGTACGCAATTGAGTATGATCTTCTACAATACTATATCGAATGAAAATAAATTTAAAGAAATAAAAACTCTATAAACGTTTAATATTTCCAGATTGTTTTGTTGTTTGTTTTTCGTTTTGTTTTGTTTTTTTGTTTTTGTTTTTCATAGAATTTATTTTTAAACAACCGTCAATTTTTCAAAAATATCGAACTGAATTGGAGGGACACAACTTTTAAAGGGAGGCAACTTCTCATTTCTTTCTTTTTTTTTTTTTCTCTCGCTCTCAATTCTGTATTTATAGTTTTGAAATGTGAAATGGAAACTGTAGAGGTAATTGTTCAGTGTCTTCGGGAGACAATTTCCTCTTTCAAGGGAGGTAACCCACCAAGAAAATCAAACGGGAATAACTGAAAAAAAAGGGGAAAAACATGGAGAGAAAGTAAACTGAACTTTATTCCGACGATTAAAAAAGAGAAGAAAATTACACATGGAGCGAATTATGGAAAACAAAAATCTTTACGAATAGGAAGGAAATTAAAAGACATATTCTGAGGAAATTACTTACACATCAGAAGCCAAAAATAAGCCCAGTACATTTAAAATACTTCATTCCGAAAATTTAAAAAGGGGGGGGGGTTAAAGAAAATGATGAAAAATAATTTACACATCAGACAAAAACATCACAAACACACAAAGACAATTGGACGACACTAACAACTTGAAGAAAACAACGTCGTTGCGGACTTATTTCTTCCAATGCCTTTTTTAATCGTCGGAATAAACTATTTTTCATTCATAAATAAGTTTTCTTAATTATTTTTTGCTGTTCATTCGATAAATATCATATCATACTCATAATGAGTTTTTCTCAATTTCTTTTCTGTTACACACGAATGCAGGATTTTTCTTTCTTCACATTTTTATTCGTTCGATAAACATTTCAGATTTATAAAATTTATAAATATTCTTTTCCCCATAAATCATCTCAAAAGCACGTCTTTAAAATTTATCTGATTACACCACTAGGCACCATGTAAAAATGTTTTGTTTGTTGTTTTTTGTTGTTTTTGGCTTTTTTTTTTTCGAGAATTTTTTTTCTTTGCAGGGTTGAGGATTCTGAGGTCATTTTGGACCAATAATGCCCGAATTTTGCGCACGTATTTTCAAGATGATTTTAGATGAAAAATTCTTTCCTTAGATAATTAATTCTGGTACATACGTGGGGTCATTATCATCATTTATGCGAGGCACTGATAGTAGTAGTAGTAGTAGTAGTAGTAGTAGTAGTAGTAGTAGTAGTAGTAGTAGTAGTAGTAGTAGTAGTAGTAGTAAAAACTGACAGCAATAATAAAGCAATTTTGTGATTGCCTAAAATCTCACAAAACAAAGTGAAGGTTTCAGGTTGAAAGAAAATAACAAAATCTAAATATTATCGTGTACGATGACTTCTCTCTTAGAAATCACAAAATAATGAGATAGCTATCGAAGGAAAGTAACTCTCATGTAAAAATATGGAAGTTATTTCCCTTAGAGACAAAAAATAATCATCCACTTGGAGTATTACATATACAGATTATTATTATTATTATTATTATTATTATTATTATTATTTATTATTATTATTATTATTATTATTATTATTATTATTATTATTATTATTATTATTATTATTATTTGCAATCTCACACCAGTTGCTTGGTGGTTACCGCTGGAGTTTGAGTGACAGCAAGTCTCCTCAAGTCTCCAGCCCTTCTCTCCTAGTGCTCATAGGCCGCAATAATACTGCAGTTTACAGTTTCACACCGGTTGCCCAGTGGTTATCGCTGAAGGCTGAGTGACAATAAATCTCCTCGGGTCTTCAGCCAACATAACTTCTCTCTTTCGCCTATCATGCCAGTGCTGTGGTTTATGTTTCCGCTTTCATTTCTGTTAGGTCACTGTTAACAATTAGTGTTGCAGTCTTTACATTTCTAGCACTTTCCTCGGTATCCGAGCACTTCCTAGCAGTGCTGTGCTCTGTACAGTCTCAATCCTTCCCCTAATCCTGATCTCCTCCAGTCTCACCTTTAGTGTCTTTGGGACAGTTCCTAGTGCGCCCACTATGACTGGTAGTACCCTGGCTTTCATGTTCCACATCTTCTTCAGTTCTCTCGTTAGGTCCTGGTATTTTTCCCGTTTTTCACTCTCCTTCCTCTTTATTCTATGGTCTGCAGGTACAGCCACGTCTACTATTTGGCAGGTCTTCCTCTTCGTGTCTACGATTACCAAGTCCGGTCTTCTTGCCTGGGTGAGGTGGTCAGTTTGGATGTCAAAGTCCCAAAGCAGTTTGTGGTTGTCATTCTCCAGGGCTGCCTCTGGCTTGTGCTGATACCACTTTTCCGCATGGTTTAATCCCATTCATTTGCTCAGTTCCCAGTGTATCATCGTTACTACTCTATCGTGTCTATGCTTATACTCCTTCTGGGCGAGTTGATTACATTCACTGGTTATGTGGTTTACGGTCTCATCTCTTTCCCTGTACAGGCGGCACTTGCTGTTTGTCTGTGTTCTGTCGATTTTTGTTTTTATATAGTTTGTCCTGATGCTTTTGTTTTGAGCTGCCATGATGGGCGATTCCGTTTCTCTCTTCAGGTTTCTTTTTCGTAACCATGTCCATGATATCTCGTCTGCCACGTCTTGTATCTGTCTCCTAAACTCTCCGTACAATTTTTTATTTTCCCATTTTTCTTTCGTTGTTTGCTGTGCTGTTCCACTGTTTTCTACTTTGTTGTTTGTTGCGCTGTTTCATGCACTCTTTATGATTTCTTCACTGTTTGGTTGCACGTACCTTTCTAGATCTGCTTTCGTTCTCTGGACACAGTCCTCCATGCTGATGAACCCCCTGCCACCTTCTTTTCTCTTAACGTATAGTCTATCTGTGTCATCTTAAGGGTGTAAGACTTTATGCATTGCCATAAATTTCCTTGTTCGCCTATCCATTGATTGGAACTCTTCCTTTGTCCATCCTAGGAATAGTCATATGTATCTCACTACTGATACTGCCCAGGTGTTCATTCCTTTTATTAGATTTCTGCTGTTTAATGTGGTCTCTAATATTTTCCTTATCCTTCCAAAGTATTCTCTCTTTATTTTCTCCATCATCTCTTCTCGTTTTATCGTGTCACATTCAAGGACGCCTAAATATTTGTATCGGTCTTGTGCAGTCAGTGCTCTGATCTTACTGTTGTCCGGAAGTTCGATTCCTTCAGTCATTGTTTGTCCTTTGTGCATTACCATGATTGCACATTTTTCTATTCCAAATTCCATCCCAATGTCATCACTGTATTCTTTTACTTCGTTGAACAGCATCTCCAGCTCTCCCCTGTTTTTTGCAAACAATCTCATATCATCCATGTACATTTGGTGGTTGACTTTTCCTTTTGTTTTGGAAAAATGGTATCCTTTGCTGTTCTTCAGGATTCTATTGAGTGGTATAATGGTGAGAACAAATAATAATGGGGACAACGAATCTCCTTGGAAGATTCCTCTTTTTATCCTTACCTCTGCTATGTTTTCTCCTGTGGTCAAGTCTACTTTCCAGTTTTTCATAGAGTTTTCGATGAATCTAACCACCGGTTCGTTGATCTTGAACATTCTAAGGCATTCGAGTATCCAGCTATGTGTAATCATGTCGTACACTTTTTTTGTAATCTATCCATCCCATTGCAATGTTTGTCTTCCTTTTTCTCACTTCTTTTAAGATCATCTGGTCGATGTAGAGTAAGTCATTTGCTCCCCTGGTTCCTTTCTTGCAGCCCTTCTGTTCTTTAGGTAATAGTCCCCTTCTTTCCATTGATATATACATTCTCTCCGCTATTTGTCCGGTCAGGATTTTCCACATTATTATTATTATTTGGAATCTCACACCAGTTACCTGGTGGTAACCGCTGGAGTTTGAGTGACAGCAAGTCTCCTCAAGTTTCCAGCCCTCCTCTCCTAGTACTCATAGGTCGCAGTAATTCTGCGATGTACAGTTTCACACCGGTTGCCCAGTGGTTATCGCTGAAGGCTGAGTGACAATAAGTCTCCTCAGGTTTTCAGCTAACGTCTCCTCTCTCTTTCACCTATCATGTCAGGGCTAAAATTCGTTGCAGTACTTATATCTCTAGCACCTTCCTCAGTATCCGTGCAGTTCCCCGTAGTGCTGTGGTCTATACAGTCTCAATCCTTCCCCTGATCCCGATCTCCTCCAGTCTCACCCTCAGCGTTTTGGGGACTGTTCCTAGTGCACCCACTATGACCGGTACTACCCTGGTTTTCATGTTCCACGTCTTCCTTAACTCTCTTGCTAGGTCCTGGTATTTTTCCCGTTTTTCACTCTCCTTCTTTTTTACTCTATGGTCTGCAGGTACAGCAATGTCTACTATTTGGCAGGCCTTCCTTTTTTTTGTCTACTATTACTAAGTATAATAATAAGCTCTCCCCTGTTTTTTTGCGAACAATTTTTTATTATTATTATTATTATTATTATTATTATTATTATTATTGTTATTATTATTAATACATTCGTAAATTCACACCAGCTGTCTTGTGCTTCTTGCTGGTAATCGAGTGGCAACATTTCTTTGGCTCTTTAGAACCTTCCTCAGTATTAATGACCATCCGCTATTATCTGCACTGCCTTAAATCTTCCTCGTTCCTCCAGTTACTCCTATCTTACATTTAATGTCTTTTGGACAGTTCTAAGTACTCCAGTTATCATGAGTACAACTCTGACCATCGCATTATTATTTCACGGGTTCTGTGCTGATTTAATCAAAGCAATCAGATCTGAACAAGAAGCCATCTTTTTATGTTTTCATCTTTGCTCATCTTACGCTGATGAGTGAATCCGTTTTACATACATTGAAGATAACACTTGGTCACATTCAGAGAAATTCAATTGGATCTACATATATATATATATATATATATATATATATATATATATATATATATATATATACATATATATATATGTATAGCTACCCTGTGAGTC
Organism: Thysanoteuthis rhombus; assembly: GCA_963457665.1. Lineage (NCBI taxonomy): Eukaryota > Metazoa > Mollusca > Cephalopoda > Oegopsida > Thysanoteuthidae > Thysanoteuthis > Thysanoteuthis major. The sequence goes on along the minus strand of OY735219.1, from coordinate 45,875,092 downwards.
ACAGGTTTGATTCCTGCAGAAACCCAATTTTCTATAATTCTATACTATTCACGTATCAATGTCAAGAGATACATTAAACATGTAACAATGGAAGATCATTTCAAATAAGAGTTTATATATAACATAATGCAATCTGTAATCATTCTGTTGGATCATATATCCATTTCTTAATACAAATATATACATTCATTGATAAACATAGATCTACATATATATATGTATATATATATATATATATATATATATATATATACACACACACACACACACACACACACACACACATATATATATATATATATATATATATATATGTATATATATATATATATATATTTATATATATATATATGTAGCATGTTGAGGTTGGATGCTGGTTTTAATTCTTGCAGCAGCCCTCTTTGTTTGTTTATTCAATTTATGCTGTCTAGACCAACAGGCATGTTCACTGTGTAAAAATGGGATGTCAGTTCAAACAGAGTTTCAAATAAAAATATACCTACACATGTACATACATATTTATGTATATATGCATATATATATATACATACATATATGTACACACATATCTATATACATATATATATACATCTGTGATACATATACACATATATATTCATATACAATAATAAATACATACATACTTACATATATATATATATATATATATATAAATAGTAGAATGTGGATTCGCTACACAAACTAGCTCATGTTTCTGCCCTCTTTGGGCCTTATTAGGCGAATGATTGTCTATGTTTTTGGATTCTAGTTTTGAGGAATTTGGTTAGAATCTCATGAGTGTAGTAGTGATTATTCATTATGTGAGGGGGTGTGAACTGGATCTAGAGGTCATCTCTGGAAGTATACTCAGTAGTTTTCTGGGGGTTGTTCTTATCTTGACCTTGGTATTTTGGCATTGGCTTTTATTGCCCTTATTGATATCCCCTGTGGCTCTAGTGGATAGTATTATTTTTAATTTTTAATTTATTTGGGCATGTAAGGAGGTAGAAAATGTTGTTTAGAAGTTTTTAGGGATTATGGACATGGAAGTGAATTGTCTACATTTTTTATTTATTAGTGTGTGCGTTGCTATTATCTTACATTCATTAATAGGAATTTAGAATGATGCCTGTATTTTAGCATTTTTCAATTTTTTCTATTTAGTAAATTTTCCAAAGGCTTTTTTGTGATTTTAGTAAATCTCGAATTTCTCGTTTAGGCAGAGATTGCAGGAATTTTCTAAATTTTGGCATGTATTAGTTTGTCTAAGAATTTTCCATTTATCTGTTGGTTTGTAATTCATTTGGTGTAATTTCCAGTAATGAGCTGATAAGGTTGTGCTATTTTTGTATCTTTCGTTTGTGAATGATGATGTATGATTTGTTAATCTAAATTTAAATTCAAATAAAAATCTTAAAACAAAGATATTATAAACTTATTTTATTGCAACTAGAAGCAGAAAAGATGAAAAAGCAGTAAAGTATATAATCTGGAGGTACAACTCACCTGTTGACCAAAATAAAAAATTGAGGCTCATTATAGACTATAAACAAGGTCAAGACTTCCAACATCATCACCAAAAGAACACATCCGCAGAAAGAAACGTCATACATAAGGTCGATGATGGATACAAATTGATATGCCCATTTGGAGACTACATCTGCAACCATAACAACAACAAAACCATGGTCATGAAGGCCATCACTCTACTCTGAATACCTCAGAGTACTGCAACATATATACAATCACATTAACTCCTTTATCAGGCTACATAAAGATTCTGAACCCTTCCAGCTCCTGAAAGGAGTAAGGCAAGGTGATACCAGCTCACCCAAACTCTTCACAGTCTGATCTTCCGAAACCTGGACTGGGAAAATAGAGGAATCAAAATAGATGGCAAATATCTGAGCAACCTCAGATTTGCAGACAACATCATCCTTTTCACAGAGAACCTACAAAACCATCAACTGATGCTAGATTAGCTGAACAAAGAAAGTAATAAAGTCGGCTTACACATGAACTTTAGTAGAACAAGAGTCGTGTGCAACAATCACATCAAGAATAAGAACATAATTGTCAAAATCGAAGATGCAAAACTGGGGAAAGTAAACCACTACATCTACATAAGACAATGAATCTCATTGAAACCCACAATGGAAGGAGAAATCAAGCAAAGAATCATTCTAGGATGGCAAGTCTTCAGCAGAGCAAGCTCAATCTTCAGAAACAAGATGATCCCAATAATCCTAAAAAGAACAGTATACAACCAATGCATTCTCACGATAGTTACTTATGGAGCTGAAATATGGAACCTAACCAAGAGACAGACTCACAAACTGAGAAGCATGCAACGCGCACATGAGAGATCACAAGACAGCACATTATATAAGGAAGAAAACTGGAGTGCAAGCCATCATAGAATCTACTTGAAAAGACAGGTCATGATGTGAGAATGGCAGACAACTGATGGACATCACAACTCACAACAAAGATCCCCTGAGACCACATGCAAAACTGAGGCCGACAGAATACAAGACAGAGAGATGAACTATCAAATTCAGAAAATACTGGCTCCGCAACGCCCATGATAGAGAAATGTAGTGGATCCTGGGGAAGGTCTATGTCCAACGACTTATAATAAAAGACTGATGATGATGATATCAGCACAACCCTCTCTCACTGATTGACATCTCATATCAACAACCAGAGTGCCATTTACAAACACATTTTGAAGAAACATAGCATCACAGCCAATATTCATTAGCTCCTCATGGACAACACGAGAACTCTAAGAAAAGACTTCAAAGAGGAGAATCTCTTCTGATGAAAGTGAGGCAACCTATTAACAAATCTTTCAAGATTACCATAAATATTCTTAAATACATGTAGCATCCAGTACGTAGTTTCACTTACACACTTAAACAGATTTAATTATGATTATTCGAGTTAATAAAAAACACTTGAAATATGAGGATAAAATTATAACTGAAAATACAATGAATTACTTTTTAAAGACCATTCTCACATTTTCTTGGTCAGATCTAGAACTACCAACATTTTTAAACAATTTCAATGCTGTTAATAAAAGGTTTGTATGCAAATACATGTATATATACATTTATCAATATACACATACATATTAAAAAACCATCAGTTCAAACTATCCACATAGGTTTCTTCAGTTTTCAAGTTGGCCTGGATGGACGGCTATGTCTGCTTCTATTATGCATGCTGGCTGCACCAACGTAGTTACCGGGCTAAAAATTTCCAAATTCATTTCTCATCATACCCAGAAAAAATTTTTTCTGTCTTTTTGAAAATTCCCACTCCCTCCTTCTTCAGGTATCTGCTGTAGTCGGTAATTTTCTGTGAATTTCAAACGAAACCCTTTATTCAATTCACAGAGGAAGATCGTTCTCATTCCACTGTTCATGCTAGAAGATACACAATTATCAATGAAGTCTTACAGGTTGCTTGTGGCTTGGGTAGTGCAAAAAGTTCAATGGAAGAGGCAGGCAAGTGGCATCACAAGTCATGAGAGAATCATGCTCAACCTTACATGGAGAGATCACAAGACAGCACGGTACATAAGGAAGAAAACGGGAGTCCGAGACATCATAGAAACTATTAAGGCCATGTTGCAAGAATGAAAGACAACCGATGGACCCCAGAGATCACATGAGAAACCGAGGATGACAGAACATAAGATGGAGTGATGAACTAGACAAATTCAGGAAATACTGGCTTTGCGATGTCCATGATAGAGAATTATGATGAATCCTGGGGAAGGTCTATGTCCAACGACGGACGTTAAAAGACTGATGATGATAGGTGTGTTATTAAGAAATGGATATATGATCCTATAGAATGATTATGAATTGCATTATATTATATTGGAACTCTTATTTGAAATGACGTACTTTTATTGTACATGGTGTATGTATCATTTGGCCTAAACAACATGAATTGAATAAGCAATCAAAGAAAATGGGGCTACTGTAGGAATCAAACTTGTGACCAATAAGGTAACCACTTCACCATAGCATTGCTCTTACCATTGAGCTGAACTGCCGCTAGTAACACAAAGACCCAAATAATTGTTTCAACTCCAAATTCTCATTTTACTTATTCATAGTCTATACCTGCTCTATTTATTTATTTCAATGCAATAATCATATACATATATGTATACTTATGATACGATGAAATAATGGCTTTGTCAAATAATTATCATTAATAATAGTAGTTGCAGCATTACCATTAACATTCATTATACCCACCCCCCTATAAGCACAACCTAATGACCTTCTCATAATTATGTTAGATATACAGAACCAAACCCACCAAAAATATAAGAAGAATCAAACAAACAACAAAGGTTGTATAAGAGTGAACTCTGATACTGAGGGACAGATATAAGTAGGAATAGAATACTTCATGTGAGGAAATATACCACAAAGAGCTGATGGATTAACAACATTCTGATAAAGAAGGTGTCCATAAGTGGAATAAGACTGACGGTTTTCAACCAAGAAAAAAGACCCCAACCCCAACCATGTCTTAAATATGGATCAAAATAAATCAAATCATTCACTGGAAGGAATGCAAACAGGGCAGAAACATAAATGTGTTTGTGTAGTGAATCCATTATTTCATCATATCTAAAGCTCCACTTTAACTTGACTTAATGTTGACACATTAAATATTGAATTATTGATATGTGCTTTGGTATATATATATATATATATATATATATATATATATATATATATATACATATTTTGGAGAATCAATGGTGTATCAGACAAAAGTACACTGAAGTCTTATATGTTGGTTAAAAAGTTTTATTTTTTATATTTTTTCTTTACAAATGTACAACATCTTTCTAGACACAACATTTTGTTTCATGGGAAAACAAAGTTATAACAAAAATTGATAACAAAATCATAAACAAAACATTTACAAACATTGTTTTTTCTATTATCACGTCCACCCTTTCTGCTTAGGGCAAAGCACAATTCTTTTTAAAATTTTGAATATCTAGATAAAGAAATTTTAAAAATAAAAAGCTAAATAACCCCAAGTAATCACAAATTATTCTCAAAAACAAAAATTTATCATTTTGTTTTTCATCTAATATAAGTAAAATGTCTTCTCATTTTTTATGAAAAAATTTTACTCATTGGTTCTTCCATTATTTTTTTTCTTTATTCTTTTGTCAATTCTAGAGCTAAAAAGCTACGAATCGAATGTAAGTGAAAAATGCCCGATCAGATATTACTTTTTTGTCCTTGTTTGAAATTAGTTTTCTTTTTAAGGGATTGTAAAAATATTTTTTTCATTTGGACCCCATCCTGCTCCGAATCCTGGATCCGCCTTTGTAGCATTAGCTCTAAGGTTTGGGTTCATGATAGATGTGCAGAACAGAAAATTTCAAGAATTAAAATACCGAGTAGGAAAAGGATGCAGATCTAATTTTTTCAATTTTTACAATAATAGTCAAATAATTTGCTCAACAAAACCGTAAGTGTAATATCCCGAAAAGATTGACTTCAGACAATTCAAAATACAATTGAATAACATTACTACAATGATAAAATTAGAATTTTATTCCTTTAGCTTCTGTCTCTATCACTTCAATTCTGAAGTGACACAGTATAGGCATTAATGAAAAGAAAAGAAAAATCCATTAAATACATTTTGACTGTGTTTTAACTTAGTCTTTATTTCCAATCATTAGCTCGCTGCCATTGAGTCACAGCATAAGTTGGAAAATGACTTAAAAAATATCAAGATGAAGGTAAAAAGGAGTCAAAATGAATTCAATGAATTGGATACTTCATTTAAAAATAAAAAAAATTTAAAAATATATAAATCATTAGTAATTTCATAATGATGGACTTGGGAGTTGAAAGAGAAAAAAGCGGGAAGAAAGGTTCGAAAATATCCCAAACTAAATCTTTACTTTTGATACCATATTGCAAAAATATTCATTTCAATGGCTGGATTAAAAACCATGGAGCAATAGTCAATAAGATACTCACAATCCTCACTGGATTGTGACCTTGTGCCAAACTAAAGTAAGCTGAGTAAAAATCAGTAGATTCTCTTTTGATTATTTGAATTTCCACATAGAATCTGGTTTATATTGAGAGCTGTGCACATAGTTCAAAGATTTTTTTTTTATATTACCAAAAATACCTTAAGAAATAATCAATATTTTGCAATATGATATTATCAAAAGAATCACTTGAACTCCCCATTATATATGTGTGTGTATTTATGCATACACACATAAGATATTAGTGTGTATGTGTATACACGTGTATATTTGAATACAAGCCTGATTATGTAGATATGTATACATATGTGAATATATATATGCATCAACACAGACGCACACATACATGCACATACACACATATACAGGGTATCACAAAAGTAACAGCCCATCAGTCCCAAAATGAATGTCAGTTCTAAGGGGAGCAAGTATTAAATTACCATCAAAAGAAATGAGTGAATAGTTGCTTCCCTTAGGTATAACTGGCATTATTTGGGAGACAAATCAGGCGTCACTTTTGTGACACCCTGAATACATACACATATATTCACACATATGCATATTTACATATGTATGTACATATATGCACACACATATACACATATATACATAAACATACAAACACAAGCACACATACATGTATATTTTTGTATTTACTGGATCTACGGGACTATATATGGAGACTTTTTTTCCAAATTGATAAAAAGTAAAAGCTAAAAAACAACAATTATATTTCATTAAATGATGCAGAATGAAAAAAAAAGATTAGAGAAATCATAAGAGAAAACGTTGTTGAAAAAGATATAATGATAATAATAAAATCTACATCACACAAGTAACCCCAAAATACCCCTTTAAAAATTAATTACTTACTGCAGCGGTCCCCAACCACAGTTGCCGACCAGTACTGGGCCACAAGGCATGTGCTACCGGTCCATGAGGAAACAATATGATTTGGCGATAGAATTAAACGAATTCATTCCCTTGCATCTTAATATAAAATTTGTCGGATGAAATTTTTTTAAAACTGAGTGTATGACCCATGTATAAGTGACATGTCAGACTTATCACCTACATTGCAGTCGGGATAAACTCCATCCACCCACCACCATCAGCCGGTCAGCAACAATATTATCAATATTAAACTGGTCCGCAGTGCAAAAAAGGTTGGTGACCCCTGACTTACAGTGTTTGTTTTCATAGAAGCCCAGTACTCAATTTAAAACCACTCATTCATATTTTTTATTTCTTCAGGGGAGGAGGGGGGGTCTTTTTTTTTGTTATTTTTTCTTTCTGTTGGAAATTTTGATCTTTCCTTCCTCCCCCCCTCACCATAATTGATTTGAATAGAAAGTAGTCAATGTTTGAAATGATGGAGAAAGGATGTTCAAACACAGACAATTCCAGAACAAAGGAGAGAAAGGAAGAGAAAAGGTGGTCATCTGTGGACACAAGAAATATGGCACCCCTATAAACAGATCAAGCATTTATCTACCCCAAACATCTGGGGTGGGAGAATCTGTTTTCTTATTTCATTCTTCCAGGTTTTTGATGAGACAAGTTGAAAAAATCATGAACGCCAGACCTGTTGAAGGAGACAAAAAAATTATTGATGAAAATTATTGTATATAGCAAATGGGTCTGTTCAGTTAGTCAATAGACACTGTCATGTGACCAATATATTTTAGCAGCATGCTATGTTGGGGGTGATCAATTATTGCATGGTGGACACCTAAGAGTCTGAATTTTCAAAAAACAAAAAAAACTTTTTCTAGACATAATAAGGAGTTAGTGTTTAAATTTTACACATAATATATATATATATTGATAGGTAGTTAGCTTGCCAGAACCATTTGAAAACTGCTTTGGTTGGCAGTTGACAGTTTCTGTGAGAGAATAGCATTCAAAACAATCAAATCTATTCAGTGACGGAAATGAAAAGAGAAGATCAGTTTCAGATCTTATTAGAGATCAGTTCTAGAGCAAAGGAAGTAAATCATTACAGCTTCCACTTCTAGAGTTGGCTAACCAATTCTAACAATTATACAAATCAACAAAATACAGTCAAATACTTGAAATACCTCTCAGAGTAAAGATATAACCAATGGCTGGATGCCACAAGTGCCATCAAATAACAGACAGATGTACAGCAACAGTTGATTTAGACAAAGAGAAGCAGATTCCAGCTAAATAAAAACTACACAATTTAACAAACATTTTTCTACATTTTAAAAATAATGAACCAGAACATAATGGGTGGGGGCAGTGGACTTGTTCATTTTATTTGATGATTGACCTTTGTTCGGTGAATAAAAAGTGATTTTACATAAATGAACATTGTTCAGGAGACTGAAAAGCATTTTAGTTGCTCTTCATTCTATTTTTGCCATCAAAGGATTCTATATTTAGAAGCCATGGCTAAAATGTCTTACAAAAGACTCAACACACTAAGCACTGGACCAAAAGCATGACTACACTGGAATCATGCACACACACACATGCCAGAATTCCTTCAGAGCAACTTATCCAATCAGTTTTAGCAGACGCGTGAACAGTGATCTTTCTTGCTTTTATCAAACTTTATTCAGTGAATTAGAAGGAAGTTTGTTGTGGTCTACATGACCACAGCATTTATTGAACATCAGTTGGGATAGATTCACGAGATCGTTACACCTGAAATTTGTTATATTTAAGTGTTTACAAGTAATATTCATATAACTGTCCTATTTAGTGTGTAACAAGTGCATTAATTCCTGACCACTGAAAATCCCTCCATGGTTTTAATGAATTTCTATAGTAAAAGCGTTTGCAGTGATTTTACATTATACATCACAGGATGTTATGTATACCTTTGCCTAAATTTCTGATCACTGGAAATCTCTTCTTCTTCATTTGTGATGCAAATAATTATCATATCTTCTTTTATTTATCTATATTTATACCCGTATAAATATTATATACTTTTTACATTGGAGGTGTAGGATGGCCTAGTGGTTAACACCACAGAAAACAGAATTGGCAAATGAAGTTCAAATTCAGGCTGGGGTTGTTTATGATCCTTTATGGCTGTGAAAAAAGTAAGACTGTATTTTTCTCTCTGCTCTCTCTCCTTCATCATTAACATTCCATAATGGTAGACAAAAAATGTAATTGATGAGTTAGCATTCTCCCATAAATACATCACCTGCCTGAGCAGTAGCAGCAAAAAGCTGTTACACTGGTTTTCGACCTTGACTCAGTTCAGCCAGTCTCTGACTGCCTGGTCTTGACATAGATCATATTCTCACAAATTACTCCAAATACCAAAACTCTTTGAGTGGAGCCAACTTACCATCAGTTTTTCCATTTCTGTAATGGCGTCTCCTTTGGTGGAAATGTCTTTGAAAACTTCCTGAAATTCAGAGAAGGCAAACATTGAGAGATTTTTCCATCTTGCAGACAAATGTGGTGGCTGAGCATTTTGCCAATCAGCAACGCATTATTATCAGAAGCATCAACATTCAAATTCATTAGACGTCGGATATTTTCAAAAAAACAAGAAATGGATTTTTTCCCATAGTCCCTAATTCACGAAAAAGGATGGCTATTACAGCTCACCATACTTTTATTTGCTAAATAAATGTAAATTAAAAAGAAAGTTGAAATCCCCCAAAACAAACTGACTGATTGACAAATCCTAATCCCTGACCCAAAATTATTATCTGGATAAGTTAATAATTGCTGAATTGCCAGAATGTCCTTAACTTTTTTTAAAATTTACGTTTATTTGGCAAACAAAAATATGGTGAACTGTAATAGCCATAATGACATTTAAGAAAAAGACCCAATATAATTTTGAATTAAACTCAATAATTTGATCATTGTTTATAATATGGTCAGACTATTTCCCTTGTCTATATGTTCATTTGCTCAAAATGTTTGGGCCACGTACCCTGCCAACTTACATTAGGTGTTCTTGTTTACTTTCCTAGGAATGACCTTTTGGGTGAGAGGTTTCCAATTCTGATATAAATCATCAGGGAACTTCTTATCAAAAAGACAATTTCTGGAAAAGTACACATCTAACAGAAGAGAAGCAACTTTAAATACGACACAAAAAAAAACATTGGCAATGAATAATAATATATATATATATATATATATATATATATATATATATATATATATAAACAGATGTGACATGAATGGTATAATATGAGCATGCTTTTTAGGAAGTGATTCCACATTTTAGATCTAATAACATGCAATAAAGTCTTGAGGATACACAGCTGAAAAATTGTGAACAAATGAACAAATAGATATGGGAAACAGTTTGGCCATATCATACACAATGATTAATCCAACCTGTCTAAGAAAATTCAGCAAAGATTTCATGCACTTCCTCATGCTCCATAAGCCGCAGAGTAAAAGGGGAATTTAGAAGTGAAAAAAATATAAAGCCATAACAAGCCTGGCTGCTGCAGGGCAAAACTCCACCCCAATACCAACGCTATTCTATCACAGTAACTTTTCTGTTGTACATATGATAGATAGATTCTTACTTATACAAGACTCGTCACTTTACTATGTATTTGATAATTAGAATCAAATAAGCTCTTGCGTATCTGTGGGATACATTTTCGTAGATATGTAAGATTTGTCAGTTCGGCTCAATCAGTAAGAGAGCCATCTGCCAATCACTTGGTTGTCATTTCAAATCATAGAAGGGAAAAATTGATTTTATATATCAGTTTGGTTTAGGTGAGGATTGTGGTTACTGTATTTGTTGTTACACAGGGGCTAGGGGGTACAAAGTTGACTTCAGCATCTAGCATGGACAACAGTCTGACAAAAGATTGAGTATCAGGAGAGAAGGAGAAAATGTAGAAAAACAAGCCTGCTTGCTGCAGGGTCAAACTCCACTCCAACTTCTATTCTGACTGAAGATGATTTCTGCAACTTTTTTATTGTATACGTAATTAAAAATGAATGAAAAATTATAGAAATATTTTTTTTCTTATATAAATGTATTCATTCATTAAGATGAAATAAGCTCTCACTTCTCTGTAAGCAAAATTTGGTTGATATTTAAGACATATTGGTTTGGCTTAGTCAGTACGAATCAATCGTTTGTGATTTCAAATCACTGTAGGGAAATGTTTATTTTATAGGTGTATTTATTTATTAGAATGAAATAAGCCCTTGCACATTTATAGCATAGATTTAGGTAGATATGTAAGTCTTGTCAATTTAGCTCAGTCAGTGAGAGACTCAACTATTGATAAGTCCATTGTAATTTTAAATCATGGTAGTGGAATGTTAATTTTTCCCTCCTTAAATTTTGTGAGTATTATTCTTGTTGTTCTTGTCATCATACAAAATCTAAGATTTGGACTGGAGTTTGACAAAGTTTTTTTCAAGTAAAAAAACGAGACAGGCATGAGATGGAAAAAACAAGACCTGATTGGGGCACCCAATGAAGATTGAACTCACAAGTAAAGTCTTGCTACATGTCCTAAATATAATGAGAGAGTAATAAAATAATCATAGCAAAAATGCTTCATTTAAAATGCAACATTAATAAGATAGAGTAAAACTAGTAATGAACAGTGATATAACAAAAGTTCTCAGTATCTGAAGGCAAACACAGCACCTGGAGACAATTGTGTTATATTCAAGGTGAGGGCAAAATCATGAATTAACAGGTGATACAGGCCAGAAGAATTGTGTCCCTTCACACCTGCTACACCTCTGGTAATGAAATAATCATAGTGAAAATGTTCTACCTAAAAGGCAACAATAATAAGATGGGATAAAACCAGTAAAAAATGATAATAGTGAAAAAAAGATCATCTAAAAAGACTTAAGATGGAGTAAAATTAGTAATAAAATAATGATAGAGAAAATGCTTCATGTAAAATGCAACAACAACTTAACTTACTGAATATGTATAAGTATTTGCGGACTACAATTCATTGCAAAGGTAATATAACAAAAGAAACTTAATCAAAGGGGAATTAGTGATTGGCAGATAAGAAAAGCTTTACTTACATCTTCTAATATTGACCCATTCACTGTGTTGTCATTTTTCTGTCCATTCTCTTCTTCTTGTTCTGTTTCTTCACTCACTGTCTTTACCTCTGCTCCTTGCTCTAGGGTTGATAGAATAAATAGTAACAGGATCAATGAACAATCAAAACTTACATCATCTTATTTTCTGTTACTATATATATATATATATATATATATATATATATATATATATATATACATATATATATATATATATACATATATATATATATATTTATAAATATATATACATATATATATATATATATATATATATATATATATATATATATATATATATATACATATATATATATATATATATATATGTATATATATATATATATATATATATATATATGTGTATATATATATATATATATATATATATATATATGTATGTATATATATTTATAAATACATAGACACATATATTCCAATGTACATTCATATGCTGTGCTTGTGTTTAATTACATATTTACATTAAAATAACGTTTTGAACATAATTCATTTGACATCGTAAAGCAAGAACATGCACTTGATCATTTTTGGTAATTATTTATTTAATGCCTATAATCCCATTTGTATGCCTTTACTTTTCTGTTATCTCCTTCTGATGCTTAGCCTACTCCTTTATTAGATATTGTCAGTGGTGTTACTCATTGATACTTATTAAGGTGAGTATCATGGCTCCTATGACAGCATACTGACAAGTGTTCTGCATGAAGGGACCAGGTGCATGGTCAAGTTCTAGCTTGGCAAGATTCTGAGTTAATAGAGACAGTCATAAAACAATCTTGATGCACCTAGTATTTCAAGACAGTCGCCCCCTTGTAGTGTTCACTGACAATATTCATATGGCATCATATTGACCATCACTTAACTTTGGTGATCCTACGAGAACCAGTGTATCCAATGCGATTGGCTAAATATTGTCAGTAGCATCGTAGGTGTCCGCTACCACTTCCCTAGGGAAGGGCAAAATATATATAAAAAATATATGTATATTCTGGGGGAGGGAGCAAAATGATATATCCGGACATGTCAGGCAAGGAACTAAGGAGTGCTAAAGCTGTCACTATCACTGTTCATAGCAACTCCTTCCTCCTTGCCTCTTTAAGGTTCCAACTTTTGAACCCCCTCGCCCTTGATGAGAAGGCCTGATCCAGAGGTGGGTAATTGCCCCTTTTGTGGCCCCTGGTAGTTGCACATGACTAATGCTGTAAGAACCCCTGTGGGAATGCATTCACACAGCATACCCTTTACTTTGTTTTGGGAGGTGAATAGCATTCCCATACTATCTATATACTACTAAAATCCTCATTTTGTTCATCTCTACCTGTGCCCTTGAATTAGGCAACACAGTGCATTATATATCATATATATATATATATATATATATATATATATATATATATATATATATATATATATATATATACACACACACAGGTAGGTACAGCTAAAACACCCCCTCCCCTCAACAAAACACAGAGAGAGACATTCTATGTTCACTGGGTATTGTGTCACTTGGCATGGGTGTCTGCGGACACTTTTCAAGCCAGGTACAAAAGGATATATTTCCAGTGTGTGTGTGTGTGTGGGGGGGATATATATTCAGAATATATGTCAGTGGCAACTCTGCTACCTGCAAAGAATAATAGCATCTTTTTTATATGTGTACATCAATTGGGTTGACATAAAACAATTGTACAACACTATCATTCATTATTGACTATAAGGTTTCAACTTTCAAACCCCTTGGTGAGAAGGCAGGTCGGCAAATGCCCTGAGGGTCATGGCTTTTATCTGACAATGGATAACTATTACTCTTTGCCACCTGTCACAGCTAATGGGTTTATAGTTACCAACACATAATCATATGATGATTTGTGTTTCAAAACATGAACCTCACAACACTTATATTTTATGCAAGACCCAGAAGTAAAACAACAACATGTATTTTGAAATTTTAACCAAACGGATCATAACTTGCCCCATAAACTTTTAATATTTCAAGCAAATGAATCAATCAGATTCAAGATATGAGCATCCGTCCAATCAAATGATAGAATTCAATTTCAAATGGTTCAGGAGTCTAACAGTTATTCTGAACCAATCAAATTTGCAGCTCTGTGTTTGAGTATATAAATATTCCAATTTGTCAAATCAAATTTCAGATAATGTACATTCTCAAGGAGATGAACCAATCAGATTCATATACGACTGATCCAACAAATCAAATCATTTTTTTTTTATATAGTTGATAATCCAGCAAGAAAACCACATTGAGTTGAAATCCCAATGTATAATTCAAGATTCATCTGAGGTCTTGGTGGGCTGCATGATCATACTGATATAGCTAACACTGCCGAAATAGGGATTGTTCTGGTTGGTGATTTAATAAAAACAATTAGCCTGAAGAATGCATTGACAACATCAAAGAAAAGTTCCTACTTTTTTTGATTCAATTGTCTGAATATTAGTTTAATTCATCACACTTAATGCAATTTGACATAAACAAAATGAAAAATTTAATCAAATCAGCCCAGAGAACTCCATACAGTTTGTAAATTATTCAATTGTAAATATTTTAAATTATTTCAATTGAATTTCAGTGATTCATGCGGTTGGATATAATGATCCAATTACATCAGAGATATTGTTTTTTACCCACTCATAATGAAAGGCATGACAATTGGTGAACAAATAATATATCAGAAAGTATCAAATAGGATCATGCAATTACATTCGATTAGCTTGAGTCAATTGTAAGACATTAATGAAATTTTCCTCCCCTTTGTCTAATTCTTTCTGAGTGTTTTATGCAATTTGATATAGATATACATATATATTTGGTGCCATGGAAAGTAATGTTGCATTGTTAGAGACAAAATAGAATTCAAATGTAACCAAAGTCATCTATTTATCAAAAAAATCAGCCGCAGCAATCATCATAAGTCAACAGCTGGACCAAGGCCTTTCCCAGTTCTTTCCATGTTGACCATAACTGTGCTTGACCTCTGCTCTTGTCTTACTGTCGAACCTTTCTATCTCATCTCTCCATCTTCTATCTGGTGCCCCCCCCCATTGTGATTGCCCTCCGCTTAGACACGAATCGACTAATCTTTCGCTCACTCCGATATCTTTCCTTCTTGCTATGTGTCTCGCCAATCTCCATTTTTGTTGCTTTATCACTTCTTGGTCTACTCTTGGATCAGTGTTGATCTGTTCCTATCCCCCAGAGTTATTCCTAATATTGCTCTTTCCATTGATGTTTATGCAGCTTTAACTTTGTTTTCAAGTGATAATAATCATTATTGGCAATGACAACAGCTGACAATGAAATGCAACATTACATTTCAAACACCCTTATAATTATCCAATCAAATTGGAGATCTGGAAATCTGACCAATCCAGTCTTAGTATTCCATGCAGATGAAACATGTGACAGTTCAGTAAATATTCCAACAATTAAAGAAATAGCATCACTATCAATGCATTACTTGCACATGCAAACAAACCAGCCAATCAGAATGCAGATACTTCTCAAGCAGCCAATCAGAATGCAGATCATTCTGAACTAGCCAATAGCCAATTAGAAAAGAGAGGATTTTGAACCAAGGCAGCTCACTCAGTTTATCAGACTCATTTTGATAGCAATTTTTCAGCGGATATTTGTTACGTTTTTTTCATCCTTTTTAATCTAGTTCTTCTTAAAGACCATGCCTCACTTTTTAGTCGGAGTCTCTGGAATACCATAGTGAGTTCATCCATTTTCTCACTCTTCTTTGGGGTCAGTAGGCTGCCTTCACTTTTTGTGCGTTTCATTTTGCCCTGTGTTGAGGGAAAAAAGAGAACAAAAATGCCAAGTATGTTACAAACGAATTGGTCCTTTCCAAAATGTTAGTAGGCACGATGTCGTTTGGCACAGTGTTATTAGTCAACAGGAACCAACATCTCTTCTTCACTCCAGCAGTGAAAATGAAATGAAAGGCATTAGGGGATGAGAGAGGGAAAAAATTGAATACAGACAACAATGAAAAAATATTCTAAAAACAGGTCCAGTTAGACATAACAATTAACAGGAATGTTTGGTTAAGGGGAGGTAATCGGTCGAAATATAAGTTTGCTCATTCTGAAGTGAAGGTGAAGCTCTGAATATTTCAGTCATCAAATCTTTAATCTTTCTGCCCCTTTTAATGCAAAATGATTTATCAATAATCATTTTTTGCAAAGTTTTTTTTATTTGTAAACTTGAAATGAAAAAAAATTGAAAATGATTTCAAATAAAATGCAATAAAAATCAAGTAGAATATTGAAATGAAGGTAAAAAGTAGAAAGAAAATCAATGATAATGGAATGAGTCAAAGTACTTATGATTTTTATGACTGGAGTGGATAATTGTGATGGATTGGATTATTTGAGCTTGGAATTTGAAAAAGGTTTTTCATTTGACAGGGATGATTAAAAACAGTAACAACATTTATTTGTATAAATTGAAATAAAATTTTGCAAAATTAATTAAAACTCAATGAAAAAAATTAAAATCAAATAAGATTCTAGAAAGAATTATGAAATTAGAATTGAATTTAAAATTAGGAATGATGTGTCGTTATTTCATTATGACGGAATTTTTTGGTACAGTTATTGTTCCAGGTAACATCGGTATAAAATTTTGCTAGGGATTTTTTTTGTGCGTCACCCAACCCATCAAACTTTCTTTTCATTTACCAAACAAAGTTCGATAAATGTAGCCAACACGTAAGTTGAGCTTGAAAATAGAAAGAGAGGCAACTGAACAGCCTTTGCATTTACCGAATGATGTTTGTTAAATGCTATGAACTACCAAACTTTCTTTTTATATACCTAACGAGACATAACAAACTTTCAGCTTCAACAACAACAACAACATCTCCCCCAAATTAATTTGTTGTAATGAGAATTTACTGGATATTCAGCAACATAGCGTGACCAAAGAGGGTCGTGGCTGGCACGGTTGTAAACAGTCATTGTCTGCAATGGGTTGCAGCCTGTTCAAAGCCCAATATTGTTGTGATTTTTTAATAATCAAGAGTCAGGTTGGCCAGACCCTATCCCTAATATTCTCACACCATTTCCACAAACTTTGCAATGTGGACCGATTTTCCGACGCCTTTATTGTTAGAAGAGGTTATTTTAGGCAACAAGTTTAATACTTTGGCAAAATAACATTGTTGATTGCTGATTTCTTTGAGTGAAATGTGCCCCCAGCTATACATGCTAAGTAAATTGCAGTTTGTAAGGGAAATATACATACAATCTGTTTTAAAACATTCCTAGGACTTCTATGATATATCTGCTGCCCATAGGGTGATTTTCAAGGAAATATCATGAAAAGCAACCCAAGTTTCTCCTCTATGTGCCTTAAGTACAAGTTATTGCGATTTCATGTATCACACATTATAGTGATACGTAAAATTGCAATAATTTTCTTACTAATTGTAGTATATCAGAGATTCTGGTACCATTGGAAAGTGCTTTCAGGGGATACCAAGTTTCCAAGTTTCACAGAAATGATTTACTTTGAAATTTTTTCCCCATACATAATGATTGGTATTTTTCCTAGGAAATATAAGATGAAATGTCAAACAGAACCCTTCATCTAATCCACTCGATGTTCAAGATTTTCATTAGTTGGATATTAATGAATTGATGACCAGAACATTTTGAACTATGCCTTCATTTTCGAACAATTAACTTTTCTTTCAGCTCCTGACATGTAAAGAAGGGAAAACATTGATCTGTTAGTGATGGCCGTCGTTTGTGACATTGTTATATCTTACGAACCATAACACTGAAAACTATAACAAACAAAAAATCAAAAAGAAACAAAATGTCAATCAAGTTTACACAAAGTGATACACCTGTTTGCTTTTTGAATAATCAGAGGCTAGTTTATCTTTGATCTCATTTTTGTTGCTTCTTATCACATTTTACACTTTACAATCTCGAAGTAAGTAGCATAGATCAGAGTAGAATGAATTTTGATATGTGAAGCCCAGGCAGAACATCTGTTGGTCTGGCCAATGGAAGGGCACTATTTATTCATTAAATTATCAACTCTTTTGCATTTTTTTTTAATTCTAAGTTTATTTCAACAAAATGACCTGGTGAACCATTTTCACAGTCTTGATTTGACACTTAGTAGCAAAAACAAACAATAAAATAACAAAATTGAAAAAACAAAAAACAAAACTAAAGCAAAACGAAAACAAACTAACAACATGCAAAAGTTGAGAGGGTTGGGGAAGAGTCAAGAAATATTGTCTAAAATAACTTTTAAAAGTTGTCGCCTGCAGACTACTATTGATCCTTGTGACTTCTGTAGTGTCCATAAGGTCAAACCTATTTTCTTACATTTCCTTCTACAAAATATTTTTGTATATTTTGAAGCAAATGAGAATATATATCTATTTATCTATCTAAAAAGCCCACGCATCCTGTGGAATTGACTACGTCAATTGGATAATGGGGGCTTACAGACAGACTTCCAGGATAAATCCAACTACTGAATAGTAAGAATTTGAGGGTTTCAGAGATTAATTGGAATCACAGATTGACAGATTCAAACTCTCAGGATATTGATCTTTTGACACTGTTAGTATAGTTGGACTACTTTTCCTTCTTAAAAATAACCCAAATAAATCTATATATGCTAATATAGAACAAAATAAAAGATTTCCAATATTCTATGCATATTATTTAGAATGCATCTCTCAAGTCAGACAATCTTAGGAGGGAGAAATGCCATTCTGAAGTATGGTGAAAAATGTGCATGTGCAAAAAAGGTTAAGAACCTCCCATCTCGAGTCTCACTTGACAGTTAAATGATATCATGCAATTATATTGGATCTTTTGCAATCCAAACCAGGGGGGGGATCTCACACTAAGGGCAATGTTAGGGTTTCAGGGGGTAACTCAGATTGCAGATTGGCAGATTCAAGCTGTTCAGGGAAATGGGAGACTGTCACCAGGTGATGGCAAACATCTACTACATATCCTAAAGTGGGTAACATGATAGATTTTAATGCAAAGGTTTTCAAAGAAATGCAAAAACTTGAGGGTTTTGGCCTACCATTAAATTCTTCAGTTCATCAATGGCTTCATCTTTGGGTTTATCCTGGCACGATGGTTGCTGCAATGGAATTGGCAAACAAAGAAATGGTGACAAGCTCTAAGACTAAAGATTGTACATATAAAGAAATAAAATATGGACAGGTTTTTTAACTCTTAAATTCATACACCACTTGGAATTGACAATGAATAGCATAAAAAAAGATAAACTTTTTAAATAATTCACCAAATGATTAGGAGATGATTTTAATCAAAAGTTATTTCCCTTAGAATTGACATACAATTTTCTTTGTATAAATTTAAGAGTTAAAAGATCATTTTAAACCCTGGGCGTTACTGTACATACATTTGTGCCCCTATTTCATTTTACTTACTCTTTATTATGTATAAATGAATGATTTGACAGAAAGTTATAAGTAATATGTACATATAGGTAAAAGAAGAGTTGGGTCAAAACCAAGAGAGACATATGTAGCTGGAGAAGGTATGAGTAGTACCCCTCAGTCTAGCTAGTCAGTCTGACCTGGAGCAGAACACTCTTCCTCTTCCCTTATTACCACCAGTGAGTTAAGGTAAACAAGTTCACACACACACAAACACACACCTACAAACTCAGATATATATGTGTGATCAGTCTCATAAAAGAGCAACAAAATGATGGCACTTTACACATTATCATCCAGTTGTCATTACTGCTAATAGTAAGATAATCATTTTCTACCACTGACTCAATGGCAGAGGATACCTTTCCAAAACTAATGGCAAAAGTTTCAGCTGGAACTCTAACTCAAACTTCATTTTCATTTTGGTATCCAATGCATCAACTTGCATGAAATGGCAATCAATATTCATGGCAGGAAGAATGATATTTGTGGCAGGAAGAATAATATTAATGGCAGGAAAAAAGAAATATGAACAGATACTCACCCGCCTCATTTTGGCCCCGGTCAGTGCCCGTCCGTCTTTGATTCTGTTCATCATCTCTTCCAGGGCTTTTCTGTGAATGTCTTCTTTGATCTCATTTGCAGGCTCTGATGAAGAAAATGGACATTGCAAAGATTGAACTAAATATATATTAGACCATGGGTGCCTACCTCCTGGCAGTCAATGGGATTATTACATGCCTTTGGGTTCAATAAACACTGGGAGGAAGGGTCTATTGAACTTTTTGGATCAGAACCTTTGTTTAGAATAGAAAAATACCTTTTGCTGATAGACATTTCTGATTTATATATGATTAGTTATCTGTTGTCTATTTTATTCATATGATCAACTGACTTCAAAATTATTGTATCAGTTGATATATAATTACTTTTTATGGATTTGATACGTTTTCAGAAGATTTGGTACCTTTTAGGCTGAACTATTGGGATATTTGATAAATTTTTAAAGCAGCCATACCAGGGAGTTAATCAAGGCTCAAGTTTGGCAAACCCTGTATTAGACAAATGAAGATTCATTTAAATAAAAAGGAATGAATGACAATTGGATGAAAATCATTGCATTAAATAAATGTTTCTCATAATTAATTTTTTATTGAAGATAATTTGCAAAAAAATTGACTTTCTTTGTGTAAATTCAGGAAAAGAAAGAAACTTGATGATAATCATTATTTGAAAACAAAGAAAACAAAAAAAAAGGCACTGATGAATCATTCATTTGTAGTGGACCAGTTTCCTCATCAAGAAAAAAAGAAAACGTCTATATTCAAGAAAAAACAGACATTCAAAACACAATCACTCCAAGGGGAGCATGATCTTACCTTAAAAGTATTCTTCTTCCCCACCCAAATATTACCAGTAGAAATAAACCGATTTACTTTGTTAATAGATTAAAAAAATTCCAAGTTTAAAAGATAAATCAAATTCATATAGATGAAGGTAATCAGCTTCATAATGATGCACTAAATTTGAAAAAAAAGGAATTGCAAAGATTTAGGTTATATCAACACTCCAACCAGAATTGAGAGTCAGAGACGAGAAGGCACACTTGCTCTACTAAGAAATATTTACATTTTCATTTAAAGTTGTGCCCTGAAATTTTGTTTATATCAATATTTTTAGAAAGTTCATTAAATCTTTTACTCAAAAAATACACCTAGCATAGTTTTAGCAAATGAAGTCAATGTTTGGTGAAATTTTAATGAGCCTCTTATACACTTACATTAATACATACATGTTTTATGGTTTTTTCATTTTAGAAATTAAAGTGAGACAATCTCCTATTTTCCATATTTAAAATCTTTTTACTCTTCATGAAAGCACTGAAATGATTATATCTACAAAGATTGAAGGTGAAAGGGACACATCTATTGTGAAACTTTTAAATTTCATTCTGTAATTGCTCAGATAAATTTTGTAAAACGATATCCCCCATAGTTAAATTTAGAGAGTATGTAAATTTCATTTAAATCAAATTTCGATGATTCGTTCCAAAAATTCCTAAATCTAAATGCATAATCATTATTTGAATTATTTGGATTTTATTGATTATGAAATCACTCCCAGAGTAATTGCCTCCTTTGCATGACAACCTTTCAAAGAATCACGAGAAAATCAACGGAAAGAAAAATAACCCCGAAGTAAATTTTGCTGAGTTACTTCCCTTGGATAGGTCCCAATCCGTTCACAATGTTATTGTATTTTTCTAGATAATTTCAACTAAAACCACAGAAAGTGGCTATCCTTTTGTAATGTAATCTATAGTATGTAGGTGTCTGCAGAGAAAGGGACAAATTATCTGTAAATAACTGTATTAATACATATATCACCGTGAATATGTATTTTTTGCAATCAATTTTTCTAGTGAAAATATTTGCAATACATTTCTACAGTCAAATCATTTGCAATGAATTTTTGTAGTGAATTCTAGTATTTGCTCTGTAACTATAAGTAATGATTTGGATAGATAAATGAAAGTCCTACCAAATTTGTTTAACAAATCATGACTGAGATATTATGATTCATATAAACAACTGATAGTATAACCATATTCAGACAAAACTGTAAAACCATTTTTAATGACAGAATTGAAAACAGATTTTTCTCTATTCTCTTTTCTTCAAAAAAAAATATCCAAATGCAGGCTTTATTACATATTGTATCATATATTAAATTTTTGTAAAAAGCATTTTTACGTACAAGGACATAAATAAATCAACTCTAAAACAGTAAAATTAAATTCTTTTTAAAATATTATGTGTGTGTGTGTGAACTCACCACCAGGTTTTGCATTTCGAGATGATTTCTTCTTTTTCCATCGAGAGAGAAATCTACAAAAGAAATTGTTTTAGATTTACTTAAATACTAGTGTACCAGTGCCATGACTAATGATGGCATATATGAAATTCATATCTTGTTTTCTTCATTTATTAGAAGCTAGCATGCGACTCTAAAGATATATTTTTCTCCAATTATAAATAAAAAGACCATCAACCAAAACTGTTGACATATGTTTCTTCAGTTTCCAAGTTGGTCTAGCTAGTTATATATGTATTTATATATTGTTTGTATAGGTTGCACCAATGGAGCTAGAGGGCTCAAAATTTTATCATTTCTGCCTTATGTCTAGAAAAAACTTTTGTTTGTTTTTTCTAAAAAAAAAACACAAAATATAGGTTTTCATAGGGGTGTTTGATTCGCAATGTAAGTTTATGCTACATCGATCCCATAGTTTGTGACCAGTAGCTCTCACGTTTGTTTATCAAAATTTCAGGATATTTTGGTATTAGTTAATCACATGAAGCAGGTTGAATGACTTGCTTGAATTTTTGTTTTCACTACTTGATAGCACAACTAAGTCTCATTTTGAGCTGCAAAATTTGGGCCATTTTTCTTTTTTTCCATCTTCCACCTTATAACAATTCATCATTGAGATCCACTCTCATCTGATTCCACTTGTCCTACCGGGTGGTTACTATATTCCTAAAATATTACCTTTTACTCAAATACATTCTTCTATCTGTCTACAGCTCTATATTTCTCAGTTATAACAGTATATTAATTGCATCTGTACCTCAGATTGTACCAACTATCCCCACAGGTGGGTAAGGCTTCTACATTTTTTTCTGAATGTTTAAATGATGATATGATAAATTTGACAAATGTTTCAGCTTTTAACAACCCCCCAAAATGATAAAGAAACTTAAAACTGAATAAAATCTTCTTCGGTTTGGGAACTGGGTTTTTAAATGTAATTAACAACTGAGAGGCATATTTAGCCCAGCAAATAATTTCATTTGTATGTGCTTAACATTATCGTGATGCGTAAACAGTAAATATGGTTGGAGGGGCTTGATCTCAAACGTTTGGAGAATATTTACATTCATTCAATCCAGACGTGTTCTTCTTTACATAGAGAAAGAGACTTTATAATGAAATTGACTTTTGACTGCACTTAATTGTGTCATAAAACCAGCTGCAGTTTTGTTGGGTTGGAATTAAAGTGATAATAAAATCGGTTGTTAAATTTGGTATTCACCATATGCATATAGATTCTATAGACTTCCAATATGTCAGCACATTTTTTCTGTATTCTATTAATTAATGGATTAAGTTGTTTTAATCCTACAATGTAAGATATATTTCCCAGTCTTGGAATAATCTTGGTGGCTCTCCTCAGAACTCTATGGCATCTGAGTTGTATTTCATTTAAAGGGATCATATGCAAGAAGCAAACATGGGATGGGACATACCAGAGATTTGTAAAGTAGAAGAGAACTCTCCTCATTGATGACCCTAAATGCATGTCATGTTATAGCCGAGTGTTTCATTCACTGTATCCACTTTGTTTTGTATATGTGCAATGACGTTCAGTGAGTTGTCTATACAATAGATATTTCTGAAATAGCCTGAAAAGTATTTTCATGCCCACAGTTGATCTACTGAGATAATCAGTTGATATTGTAAACCTACAACAGGAGACTTTAAACACCCAAACCACTTTACATCCCCTGAAGAATCAGACCATGGGGAACTGGTTTCCTTGCGTCTTTTAAATTGATTCATTTTAAGCCTAAAAAGAGACTTTATTTCATGGGTAGATGACCCCACCAAGACACTTACCCTTTTGAATCTGGTGCTGGTGGTGGAGGTGGAGGAGGGGGAGGGGGAGGTGGCCGCTTACTATCTTCGTAAATCTTCTCTAAGTCAGTGTCTGTGAGATGAAAAGAAAAAAAAAGAAAAAGTTATTTTACATGATTCTGTGAGGAGAAAAATGTTTAAGAATAAAACTAGTAATGAAACCAGAATCAACTGTTTAATCTGGCTCTGAAAATTGATTCAAATCAAAGGTGCAACTTTTCAGATGACATCACATATGATGTCACATGACACATGCCAAACCAAGGTGTCAACATTAACAGCTGGCTTCAACAGACATTTTTTTTTTTACCAAAATCTTCCTTCGTATTCTTCTTCCATTAATTCCCTCATTTCTTCCTATTTATGTTCCATTTTCAACATCAAGTGTGCATGGGTGTGGGTGTGAGAATTTGGAAATTATTCACAAGTCTGTGAATCATTTACTTTGTTTTGCTGATAGAAATACTGAAGTACACTACCAATTGAAAGCCATTGGAATTGTCAGAAAAGTTTTTATAAATCAATGCTCGGATGTAAGAGATCCTTGTTTTGATTTGATTAAATTAAAACTAAACAATTCTTTATTTTCTGTACAAAAAAGTTTGCATAAACGATCTATCAACATTAACACCCAACATGACACATGACATCATATCTGGTGTCATCTGGAAATTTGCTTCTTTAACTTTAATCAATTTTAGGGCCTGGATTCTACAATTGTAAACATGAATGTAAATAATAAATACCTCATGTAAAAATCAATGGTAATAAGGAAAAATAAATCTTGAAACAATTTATCATGGTGAAAATGCTTCATTAAGAGAACAATAATAAGATGAAAATATTTGATCAAAAAATTTCAAAAATAACTGAAGATGAAGACAATATCATTAGAGAGTAAATGTAACCCCTACTTGCAACAAAGGATTTACTAGAGTGTTTTTGGTTTCATTTAAAGTAACTCTTTTCAAGAAAATAATTCTTATTTCAAACAAGGACAAGCATGTTTATTTTACATAACTTACATTTTTTCATCAGGAGATCATATTGTTGCTGTTGCCGTGTGAGACTCTTCTCTAAGGAAACGGTTAACTCTTCCAGTTCCTGGTTCTTCTTGGTCAGGTTTGGAATCACTTCATCTTTTTCATATTTGTCAAGACGACACTTGAGTTCTGAAACCTTTAAAAAGAGAAAAGGCTTTGTTTACTCAATGACTTGGTACAAGACCCCAACCAGACACGGACAGTGGAATGTCTTCATTCTGCTCCACTGTATTAAAGGGAGTTACCATCCCAACATTTGCTACCCCCTCCCAATCATGATAGGCTCCTGAGGAAAGCTATAAGGTATAATGCTGATTTGTTGTGTAAAAAAGAATAAGTAAGCTGAGGACAACAGTCCAAAAAGATCTTTGTCAAGTGAGGATTCCTTATCTTCAGAATTTAGGCTGGAGTGATGAATTTGATGAGTGTTCATCCACTCTACCTATGGGGCTAGACTTAATCCCACTGACCTCTGACTCTTGAGAGATTGGATCAATATAATAAAGAGTAGTTTACCCTTGCTGTCAAAAAATGATGGCAGTAATCAAGTAATTTGGCAATTGCATTTTACTTTTGATATTTTAAAAAACATTATGTTGCATAGCATTTTCTTATTCGTTTCTTGAATATTAAACTTATCTAAAGGTAAAATTAAGCAAAGGTACAATTCATCAAACCTAACACAAAATTTTATTTTCACTAAGTTACGTCACTGAGGACATTAAAGACATCTGCACACTATCGCAAATGAAGACACCATTATCAAATTGCAAATTGGACTGGAAATTTATCATAAAGTGAAAGAAATCTTGCTATGATGCACCCTTTTTACTATGTTATGGTAACAAACATGAAAACAAAGAGACAGAAATCCGTCCATTATAATATACAGAGAGTGCAAAGTACCCAATACATTTCAAAAAGTTTATTTTGACATCAATATACCAAACTCAAAAAATATTGAACATTGAGAAGTCAGAAATCTTTCAAAGTGTCAAGGGAAATCCTAAATGCTTGTAACAGAATGGAATGTTAATTTCAAGTGAAATAAGTTTTTTAGAATTACCTCCCTTTGACAATTTGGTGAATTTTCAAAACCTTTTTCTATTCAATCCATTGAAAAGTTCCACCATCAATTACAAGCACATTAGCAATTTAAGAGTTAAAATGTATTGGATACTTTTTGCACTCACTGTTGATGTGGAGTTTATATTCTCTTACTTCTTTTTCATGCTTAGACTTGAGTTCAAGAAGTTCTTTGTTCAAGATCTCCATGTCATCGAGAGCTTTTGAAACTCTTTCGTCAGCCATCCCATGGCAGAGGAGAATATCACTTTGACGTTTTATCACTTCTGTATCGTGGTGAAGCTGTTTGGAGATAATGAGAAGAGAGAAAAATTTTTTATCGGTTTTCAAAAGAAGATATAAAAATAAGAAATAAAACTTCAAAAAAGGAAACAATTTAGACAAAAGAAACATAAGCCAGGCTGCTGCAGGGTCAAACTCCAATCTTACTTATATATATATATATATATATATATATGTCTTAATATAAAGGTATTTATTTATTAGAATGAAATAAGTCCTTGTAGAATAAATTTTTGGAGATAGGTAAGACTTTGCCTCAGTTGGTAAACTTTTCTCTAATGGGGTCGTGTGAAACCTTAGGATTCTGCAAGAAGTTATTAGGGATTGCATGAAAATTTTACCCATGCATGAAAAAAAAGAATCAGAATATTGCTTCATTAGAGAGGAAATAATGGATCTTGTGAACCATCAAATATATTAATTGTTAAAAATAAGATTCTTGTCTTTATTGCACTAAAGAAATCTTCATCAATATTTCAGAAAATCATCTAAGTTCAAAGAGAAGAATTCATTCTGATCTGTGTTCCATAATTTTTGATCTAGCAAAATTCCATTATTTTTGCAAATATAAATATTTGCCAAGATAATCAAGTCATAAATTAGTCCCATCATTACAACCAAATAGTGTCAAGGAAACCACTTCTTGTGAAATCACCAAAGTTGAGCAATGTTGAGCCAAGTCATTACCTAGATGGGTGACTGTCGGGAAATACCAGGTACATAAGCAACCGGTATCAATCCCTGGCTGAGTCATACCAAACACTTGAAAAATGGTACTCAATACCTCACAGCTAAAGAGTAGGATTGAGAGTAAATAGTAGTTGAAAAAAGGATAAGAGTTGCGCCCACTCCCTATCTGAAAATATAGTTGCAAAAAGAAAGAGCAACGATTGACCAGTAAAATAAAAGTTGAATGACTTCATATTTGACAACCTATTCTGAATTTCTTGAATGAGAAGCAGAATCAGACTTACTTTCATTGCATATTTCTCTGCTTCATTTCTACAATGCTTCTCTTCGTAATATTTCTTCCTTATATCCTCATATTCATTGTAGGATTTATCATAAACTGAAAAAAGAGGCGGGGGAAAAAGACACATGAAGGAATCTAGAACAGAAATTACATAGGCCTATGCACACCATTCGCACACACACATACATGCATGTACATATTACTCACAGACATACATACACACACCACTCGCATACATGCATACACACACACCACACATACAGGCCTACATGCACATACATACACACACCACACACACATATGTATACACCCACACAAGCACACACATATACATGCCCCTTACATACACACCACACACACACACTAGGTGCTATCTAAAAGTTCATAGAACAGTTTGCTTAGTCTATTCACCTCTAAAGTTTGTGTTTTTTTACATTTTATGTGATATCACTTCACCAAAAAATGAAGGACTCAATTTCTTCTTCCTTTGACAAATTTCAGCTTTAAAAACTCATGGATCCATCTGAACTAACTTTAGATTTACTGAATGAAGTTCAATAAATGTGATGAATCCGTAGATCATATAAATGCGTTCGACTGTTTCGACTGTTGATACAATTTGAAAGTATCTTAACTTTAAGTTTTATCAAATTGAAGAGGATGATGAAATTTGAGCAAAAATCATAATCATAGCAGAAATTTTAAGTTCTTAGAAAAAGTAACAGTTAAGATCCAGTTTAAATCTATTTTTTGTGTTTCTAATTCTTTAATGACTGGAATCCTAATATTTGAATAGCAAATAAGTAATTTTTGTGCTACATGAAGGTAAATAGTTGTTAAAATCAATATAGTTCAAGTTAGTTTACATCAATTTACTTCACAGTTTGATAGAAAAAACTTTCTTCTTCACCTTTTATATAACATGAATACTAAAAACAAAACTGAACCCCTATCAAAATGAATGGAGTGAATGTGAAAAAAAATTAAAATGAGGGGTAACTAAACTGGGTTGGGATTTGCCAAACAATATTTGTTAAATGCAGGGAACTACCAAACTTACAACCTATCAACCAAACCAGAGGAAGCCATCAGGTATAACAAACTTTCAACTTTAGCAATAGTCACCTCTGTCCAATCAGTTTATTATAGCTTGACTTTACTGTATATCCATGAATCATGTAAATTTTGTCTGCTATAATTGTTTACTAATGTTCACTACAACAAATTTGATTCACAAATTCAATCTGCGGGTGATATCATGATTGCATGATTTCTCAGAATTTCCTGTGTTTTCTGGGAGAGCCAAATATGCTGCTCGTTTTGCTTTGTTTTGACTTAGTCATTCTGTTATCATCCTCATTTTTTTAATGTTTTCTTTACTCATTAAATAGAGGAAAGTGTGTGAGCTTGAATGTGGCATAGAAATTAAAGTTAATTAAAAGATTGTCTTACTATGAACATTTTTGGCAGTTCAGAACTTGTTGAGAAACAGTAGAAGAAATATCAAAGTGACAAACAACTAATGCTGGACGCTTTCTTTTTGCAAACTTTACCGACTGTTTCTGTCTTGTAACTCAATAAATTTATATTCTGTTTTGTATTAAAGCTATTTTTGCACTAAATTTTTTGAAATTGGAATGAGTAAAGGGAAAAAAGTAAAAAATTCTCTGGTAACATTTGCTTTAATAGACATTTGTAATTAACAGACAACCGTCTGCCCTATTAGTCCATTAAACCAAGGGTTTACTGTACATTCAAATAACAAGTGGTATTGGATGATACACCCTAGATCCTAGAGAAAAAAGAAAAAAGAAAAAAAATATCAATTTTGAATTTTCAAAATGAGGAATTACCATCATTATCCAGATTATGGTCCAAGGTTAGGTTGTTATCCATACAACATTTCAGTTGCAGTACCCTCCGTCTTTCTTCAGGTGTCTGTCATACTCAGTTACCTCCAGGAAATTTTGAACCAATCCCATTATTCAATCCACAGGGATAGATAGTTCTCATTTCAGTGTCCATGCCGGAGCCTATCTCAGATCAACTCATTCTTCCCAGCCAATTAGTCCTTGGAAACAAGCGCATATGATTTTTTTTAATCACTGCCAGAGCCAACAATTGTACTCCTGACTGCCAGGTAAGTTACTAAATATTCTTAACTAATGTCATCATTCAACTGCCAATTTGTCCCAAAAAACAAAAATACACACAAGTAGACATTTACATACAAGAAGACGTTGACAAATTGCCCTATGCCAGACACTTCCACAGATTCAAGAAATGTTTCTTCATGAAGACAGGCTTCAAAAGTGAACTTACCAGTTCGAAACTCTTCCAAAGTTTCTCGGTATTGTTTTAAAGCTTCTTTTTGTTCCTTGTTTTCTTCATCAGCCATGTTTAACTGAAATTTTTTAAAAGTCATGTAAGGACATTTCTGAAGAAACTGTTGTTGTTATTTTAGCTTTAACTTCCACAGCCAACCATATTATTAAGTACACCAATTCCCTCATTAAGATTGTTTAATTCAACGTTGTTTCGTTCTAACTTTGTTGAGAAAACAAAGATATAAATATACAACAATATAAAATATTGTAGGTGGAATTGAGAATTAAGTTAATACAAGTTAGTCATAAAATTCCTATACTACAATAAATCAAGTAACCCCTATTTATATAATTGTGTCTATAGTAAAATTGGTTTTACTCAACATTATTTCAGTTAATGTAGTGGTTCTCAGGAACCTAACCACAACTTTAATGGGAGAGTTAGTGTATATGACTTTGTCTCAACCCCACCCCATCTCTTGAAGTATCCTTCCCTGTGAGGAAGTTTAATGATAAACAAGCAAAGGCCAGAGGAAGGACGAGTCGTTTTCTAGTGCCCAACACTTAATTAGTCCTTTTCAAAGAAACATTTCAAGCGTTTCTGGTACTTACTCTCACCTTTTGTTGGGTGGTGATCAAAAAAAGTCTAAATTTTCAAAAAACAAACATGAGCACTACTAGACACAAACTAAGAGACCAATTTAGTATAAACTCACATTGCAAATTGAACCCCCACAAAAAAGCTATTTCGGGGAATAAATGTTCAAATTTTCAGCTCCATTGGTTCAGTCTGTATACATATAGCCAGCAAGCCAGCCAGCCAGCCAGCCAGCCAGCCAGATTAGCTTAAAATCTTTAGAAACCTATGTTGATATTGATAAGTTCGGTTGGTGATTTCTTGTAACTCATTGAAGCAGGGATGCAGTGCAGCCGGCCTCACTGGAGTAACACTCTAGCACCTCAAAAAAACTCAAATGAATGAGACAAAATGCTTTTCCGAACCACTCTGAATGCTTACTGTCCTACTCTGTTAACATTAATCACTTCAAAAATATGATTTTTTCATTTGTATTTATACAAAGAGGATATAGCATAGAGTTAAAGGTCATAACTCTATGCTTACAGTATCAGAAGTTGAAAAAATGTTGTAGCTTCTTAAATTATGAACGCTTTTTCTTGTGACACACTTTTTGTTTAGGGAATTGGTTTAAAAAAAGAATTATATGTTATGAAACAAAAAAATAAATATTCCTCTTTCTTTGCCCACTTTCTCTATCCTTCCTTTCTTATGAATGCTACCAACCAATTCAAATTTGGTCTGAACTTTTTGGCATTCATAGAACTCTCTATAATTTTGAGACGGTTCATGAACATTCAGAGAGATTTTGGGGCAATTGAACTCCTTGTTGTTTGTGTTGTTAACATTTTCCAATTGATCCATTCTATGGCCTTCTTCAGGTGTACCATCTGAATGCAATGGTGGTAAATTTTTCTAATGGTAGCGATGATATAACATTGGATTCAGGTAATATCTTCTTTCATTGTTAGGCCTGGATTTCCATACCATGTCCCAGTTGAGCAGTAGAGACCCCAAACGGGTTGAACTCCACACTTGTCTGACTTATACACAATCAATATGCTGATGTGGGTGGCCTTCTTGATTTTTCTCAGTTCCTGACAGCATTCCCCAAGAAGATAGTGAAACACTCTCTCTCTCTTTCCAGATATGGCCAGCCATCCCAGATCTTTCTATTTTGCCTTTGATTATAGCTTTTTATGCTTGTTGAGTCAAAACATAGATTATACTCCATTAATGTCTACCAGACTATGGAGCATGGTTCAGCAAAAAATCACTAAATTATAAAACTTCACAAAACATTTACAACACATTCAATCATTCACAATATTTTCTCTATGAATTGAACAAATCCTTTCTGTGCTTGAATCACATTTTTATCTTTCTAAAAAAGAATGATACGGAAAATGTTCAGAGGAGCTCCATCAGCTGGTTCCACCAATACGAGATATTCTAGTCAGAAAATGGTTTGCTTTCTCTAGTGAATCCTATCCACACTTTCTGACCATTCCATGTACACACTGCAATTTCCACTCAAACAGTTCTTCCTCTGAACTGCTGTTCTTTGGAACAAAGTTCCCAGAGAGTGCTGGAAATGATATCCATCTTTTAAATCCAGGGTCAACAAACATCTTACGAAGCTATCTTGAAATTACTTTAACCTTATACCTAGAGTGATCCCTGGGTTTAGTATAGGGTGACTCTGACAAATTTTTATTTGCATGCTTATGCAATGGCAAGACTTTGCCAGCTCAACCTCCAAAAATAGGAAAATCCCATTATTCCCCTAAAATTGGGTGTAGACCCTATTATTTTGGATGGACAAATGCATCCTCCTGATAGTCACCTACAGAGCTGAAACATGGAACCCAACCAAGAGTCTGACCCGCAGACTGAGAACCATGCAATGTGCACATGAAAGAATGCTCAACCTCACATGCAGAGATCACATGACAACACAGTATGTCAGGGAGAAAATAGTAGTCCAAGACATCGTAGAATCCATCAGAAAACCTTGAATGGCAATGGGCTGGTCATGTTGCAAGAATGGCAGACAACCAATGGACATCACAACTCACAATATGGATCCCCAGAGATCACATACACAAACAAGACCGGCAGAATACAAGATGGGGAGACAAACTAGACAAATTCAAAAAGTATTGGCTCCACGGCACCCACAATAGAGAGATATGGTGAATTTTGGTGAAGGTCTATGTCCAACAACAGACATTAAAAGACTGATGATGATGACAATACAATGATATGAATTAATTGTTTTGAATTAAATTACTTGAAACTAAATGCTTTTGATGCTATCTGACAACAAAAATCTAATGAATCTTTTGTCATTTCCAATACAAAAGAGGGAGTGCTAGGTTGCTTAAAAGTTATCTGCAGATTCCTTTGGGAAAGGTATGAATCCATCTCTACCTGTGCTTTTCCTTTTCACTCTTCAAAGATAAATAATTTTTCAGAAATTTATTATCATCAATCATGTAGTAAGATGCAATCACTATAATGAAGGCAATCCTCACACTCCTACAACGGCATATGTAATGCAAATAATAGAATTATACATACACACACATAGTGCATGGAAAAGGACAAGCATGCACATATACATTATGTATGTGTATGTGCAAGTGCATGTATGTGAAAGAGTGTGTTTGTGTATGTATATATATATATATATATATATATATATATATATATATATAGTACATGTACCTTTTCAGAAAGTAGTTAATATCATCAATCATACAGTTGAGTACCATCTCCATAATCAAAGCGGCCATCACTTAACTGCAATGGTGCAGACAATAAAAATACATGAGAAATCAATTTTAGGCCCAAATCCGAAATAGGAGAATTTCCTGGTGTTGAGAACTGAATTATTGATTAACTAATAATATCAGCCATTGTTGTAGAACTGTTTAGATATAGATCCAAGTATCTACAAGTGGATGGTATATGCACCTGTGTATATCTCAAGTGCATGGATGGCTGGGTCTGCAGGGGGGGGATGTCAGGCCCAAGGCCATTATCCTGCAGACATTCATTTAAGGCTTTGCTCTAGCATCAATTGCTGTCACTGAATGCCTGAGGGGCTGACATACTGAAATGTCTCTGGCTCAGTGTTGTCAATTCAAATGTTTTTCAACAAACTCTAGATGTTTTTAGCAGCGTCTACATGTCAGGAATTTATATTAAGATGAATTTCAACATAATAAATACTACAGGCATTCTTTGATTCATGTGATTAATTTGTTTCCAAATTTTCTATAATGATCAAAACAGTATCCTTCTGGGTTTTATCATAATTTGATGCTTTTTTTTTCCAGCTTATATTTAGTTACATTTATTTGTACAGCAATATCGTAACTGTACTACACCAAAACACACACTAATCAAGGTATCTCTTTATTTTTACTTCATTTATGGTGATGAAATAGGTTATACTTTTTATAAATTTAGTAATATTTTATAAGAATAAATGTTAAAAAAAGGGTTAAAGTCATTGTTGATTTATTAATGATACGTGATATGTTTCAAAGATCTTCTCTACATAGCTAGAGAATCTAAATTCTAGGTATTTTTTGACTCAATTTCTCAATTTTAGATATAAATTTGAAAATAATGTTGGCAACACTACCCTTGGTAGATTTTCACAGACATACACAAAAATAGCACATTTATTGTCTGACTTTCAGACTTGTTATTTTTATCTACTGTTTAATTCAATGATGATTTCAGAAAAAGATTTGGCTTGAGTTCAACATAGTCATTACACATAATCATTACAACATAATCATCACAACATAATCATTACACATAATCATTACAACATAATCATTACATATAATCATTACAACATAATCATTACTCAATCATTACAACATAATCAATAACACATAATCATAACAACACAATCAATACACATAATCATTACAACACAATCAATACACATAATCATTACAACATGATCATTGCACATAATCATTGCATATAATCATTACAACATAATCATTACACATAAAATCATCGAATATCGATTGTATCTTGTATATAAAGTGGAGGTGTGAGTGGCGGAACAATCAACAGCCATATTGTTGTGATCGACAAGCCGAGTTCAAATTCTGGCTGAAACAGTTTCTGCTGACTTAGCACTAATTTGTTGATGCATGTATCCATCTTCTACCCCCCCCATACAGGGTCATTGAAGCAGGGTAAAGCCCCATCTCCATGTCTTACACCTACTTGGGGAAGGAAGGTTTTCCATTGTTAGGCATGGTGATTATATATATATATATATATATATATATATATATATATATATATATATATATATATATATATGATACTGAAAAAATCTAGAGAGATCTTTAAGCTGTGTTTAGCAAGAAACGCTCACCAAAAGTGATATATATATATACTTATATGAGTGTACATATTCATGGATATATGCATATATGTGCATACACATATTCACATATTCTGACCCAGATATTATTAAATCTCAATATGGATGTTTTCTTGATCTGAATGATCTGCTTGCTCAAATATAAGCATACAATTCTTTCAACATAGATCTGGCACAGTCCTTTTTCCATGCAGGATGAAAGTAGATTTATCTGATTTAACATAATACAAGAACAACTTCATAATGTGGAGGAACTAATTAATAAAAACAGCTTAGAGATTATTTTCAAAATGTATAATTGTTTTAATATATTATCATCATATTTATGATTATGGGCATAAGTATGACTATTAATAATATCATCATTTTGTGTAACCAACCTTTTGTGCACACATAAATTTCCTTTATGAGCTGGTTGCAATGTGTGCATGCACGTGCAGCCCAAAAGAGCCTATGATAAAGGATGATACCAGAGAATAAAATAGAAGGAAAATTTTAAAGCCTCACAGACTTACCTTCTCCACCGTAAGGTTGTACTTATGTCGTTCATTTGACAATTCATCTTTTACTTCTCGATTCTTTAGCTTAAGGTCTGCTATCTGATCCTGAAGTTCTGGAAACCAAGGAAGACAAAAAATAAAAATAGAATTAAGTAAAAGACTATTTTGAATGCAAACAAGGAAAATTCTAACAACGCAGCCCAACAAGACCAAAATTTTACAGGTCAACACATGGAAGTTATCAAGACCATTGCCTAGGGTACAAAGTACAAGGGGGAGCCTATCGTGTTTCTGAAACAGTGGGACTTTCCAATTACAAATGGAAACACAAAATAAAAACAGTCATAATAAGAAAATTCCATGGTGTGAAGTCAAATTCTTCAGGAATATCAGACAGATAAGCACTTTCTGTTCTATTCATCAAATGATCTGAAACTCTGATGCTATGTCAGACCAGTTTCTTTAACCTGATTATTGTAATGAACTTTCTTATTCCTTGGTATTTGTTTTTATCGTAATAAAAGATGATTAAATAAATAAGATGATACTATACTTTGAAAGGTACTTAAGTTCGGCTTTGATTCCTAAAATCAACTCAGGAAGTTATATATCAAGCTAAAACACTGAGCTTTGGGCCCCCTCAATGATGCTCTATGAGGATATAAGCCAAAATGTAGCTTTCATCTCATCATGTAAACTAGTTACAATACAATAAAACAGATTACATTTTGGGAATCAACATCCAAAACTGTATAATGTACACCAGAACACATGCCTGATGAAAATTTGTTGTTAACCAGAATAATCACTGAGCTCAGCTTACTGCAGCAAAAAACTGAGGTTCATATGTAGGCATCATTTCATTAAAAAGCCTCATAGATGAATGCTTCACAAAACTTAGCTTCATGTAGAAAAAAAAGAAAAAAAAAACATAATTAAAGTCATCATGTGTCAACATACAAAGTTATCATGAGTCAATATGCAACAATGAATTCTAAAAATAGAAATGAACAAAAAACAAAATCAAACTGAACAAACCCTCAATTTGATTTTGATAATGTTGTCTCTCTTCTGAGTCTTCGTTGCTTGTTCCATCGACTTTGTCGATGTCAATATCAACTGCGACCATTTCTTTCGGGTTGAGTTTACAAAGAAGGTCGCGGCTTTTCCTACGCAATTCTTTATTTTCTCTTGTGATCTAGTAACGAAAGGAAAACACCAAATAAATAATTACACGTGACTTCTGAGAGACAAAAGGTAAAACTATTTATGGTATATGTTTATCTACATTGGTCATGCACCGTGAATGACAAGGTCTTTTACAATGACAATATAGTTTTCCCTTTTTGTTAGAAATAGAAATCATCATATCATATTATAAGAGAAAAGAAATGGTATTTATTACATTCTATGACACTTTCAGACAAAGGGTAATGCTGTAATATTAGAAGTCGTGTAGTGCAAAACAGAATTGAGAGGGTGCAGGGCTGCCTGTTCCAGCAATCTAGTGAGCAAAACAAGCCTCCACAGCTGAATGGTTCAGAAAGGGGCACACACATTCTTCATTCAATATATATAGCTACAATACTCTGTTTTGGCTAATTGAAGGGTACAGACAGATAAACAGAATAAGAGTTTCAGTAGGACATAGAAATTCAGGGAATGCTGTTCCCACATGTCCCCATAGCACTAAACGACTAAATATTAGGTTATTATCCATGAAATGGATATTTTTTTTGTTTTTTTATATCATAGAGAATAATGCTAAAATTGAAAGATTTACTTACGTAATTGTATTTTTTTGTAGATTGAATGTAAATATGTATAGAACTCATTATTCTTTGAAGTTTTCAAATCCTTCAAAAGAAATGGTGTCTACCCAAGTAGTTAGTCTAAATTTCAAGTACAATTTCAAATGATGCATATTAGGAGGGAACACTACTATAAAGCAAACTGTTCAGTTTAGGTTCAACAGATTTAGGGTTCAGAAATAAAAATACCAATAATAAATCCTGACGTAAGCCCAAACCAATGATGAATAAATGATAGCAGTGGCCAAAAACTCACGAATTCAAGTATTTCCTTGAAACTTTGAAAAGCAACATCAATCATATCACATCATCTCAGAGCAGTAGGGAAGGATAAATAGATGAGAACATCAACCCAACATGAACTGTAGGAAATGCTGTATAACAGTGCAATCTTGAAGGATACTGCATATTCACCAAAGATTTCTGTTAAAGATTATCATTTTTTCAAGCATTTTGTACTTCATAAAAGGTTCAATACTAGGAAAGCAATAAATTTGTGTCCACTGAAACTAAAGAATTTTATAGAAATGTCATATGGTTATTGCTTCAAATGGCTTATGTTTTTTTATTTGATATTGACCGTTTTGTGTTGTTTACACTATTTTTCATCTAACTATTCGAAAAACATTTTATATATAACAACACACAAAATAAGATCAAATCTAATCTAGAAATTTACCATTCATTCTTACCCGATCACTAGATACTATATTTGATGTTAATTTTCATATGTACACTAGTAATATTAGTAGTGGTAAAAATATTATCTTGAATTCTTAAAAGATGAAGAACTGTCAACCCTTATTCATTTTTTATAAGTATTTTTATCTTAATATCAATTGCTTTTCACTGCAAGTACTCAGACTGTCATTCAACAACTATTAGTAAACAGTAAAACAGTAAATAAAGAACGAGCTCATCATTATTTCCAATGTGCAATCTATAAATAATGTCCCCAAAATTATAGATGATTGCAATGAAGAGCATTTAAGAAAAAGGAAAGAAAGAGAGAAAGAAAAAGGGAAGATTAGGGGAAAAAAAAGAAATTAAAAGGAAAAGAGAAAGAGAAGGAGAAGAGAGAAAGAAAGAAAGAAAGAAAGAAAAGGAAAGTTTGGAAAATAAAGAAAGAAAGAAAAAGAAAGTTGGAAAATGAGGAAAGAAATTGAAGGAAGAAAAAAGGAGGAGAAACAAAAAAGAAGAAAGAAAGGGAAGAGCGAACAATAAAAAGGAATAATACGAAGGAAAGAAACTACAAAGAAGAAAAAAGAACAGATAGACTAATAAAGAATACATGAAGATTCTTTTGAATACAATGAAAGGAAGAAACATTCATGAAGGAAATATGAAGGGAAAAAGAAGAGAATCATGAAAAATAACCCAAACACACAAAAAATATACCACAAAACAAAAGCAGAGCAAAAGATTTGAGTGCCTGGGGATAGGGGTTTGGCTCCTTGTGGGGCCCCTTCCTGTATTTTGTAAGATTTGTCAGTAGAAATGCGGTAGAAAAACTACAATTTATAAAGCCGTCAGATGCCCCAAACCCAACCCCTGCCAATCAAGGGGCCCAGACTGTGTTTTCAGATAGATTTCCCCCATCCTATTAAGATACATCTCTTACAACTGTCTCCTCCATAGATATTACTGATATAATGAGAAAATAATTCCGACACACTAAATATGAAAATGAATGCATCCCTTTTTATCTTGACAAAAACTGGATACTAACAAAGAGGATTTTATTATTCATTATTGATAGAGATGCAGTCAAAAGATATTTACTGCATGAACTTATTGATTCTTCATCTTGGACATACAGAGATGTGTGATTAAAATGGCTGACAAGTATTTGAGGTTACTGGAGTGATAATTGCACTTTATACCCAAAGGGGATTCTATCTCTTCATTTATTTCTTGTTGCATGTAGCCTAGGCTGTCCAAGGATTTAGGCTGGGACAGAGGAGGATGGACACTGCATTGTTGAGTCTAGTGCAGAGATTGGTCTCCACTTCGGAGGATTATTAGGATCTCCACGGGGGGCTCTCTATATAATCCCCAGCTGATTACAACACCTGGTACACCTAAATGGCAACCCATCTATATAATGACCAGACTTGACGTTGCTTAATCTTGATAATAGCGTGAGTACCTGTGGATCCAATCTGATTTAGCCATAACAGGGGATTCTATGATCTTACTATAATTCATCAAATGTCTATCCAACTGTTTGTCATCACATAACTGGAGGACGGCCACAGCTATGGCCACCAAATTTTCCTTGGTTATCAATTGGACCCTAAATCATGTTTTAGCATATTAGCTTTGGAAAATTCCTTGCAAAATAATTGTGTGGAGTCTGTATTTGTGCTCACCTGATAATAATGATCTGATTTTTATCTATCTGCTTATTCATCAATCTATGTAATACTAAAAGTCTGATTCCATTTATTCATATGTGAACTCTAAGTAGCTAAAATGGTGTATTGTAGCCAGAGGTATTGAATTGAGGTATTCCAAAGAATTTTTTTAAATGTGAAACAAATGATTCTTACCTTAGATGCATATTTTTCAGCTTCATACCTGCAGTCTGCCTCAATCTGATATTTTGTTTTGAGGATTTGATATTCCTTCCAGACTGGTTCTAATACTGAAAGAAGAGAAAAGGATTCATTTTTGCTTGGTTTCTCTTTCTTTTGTTACTTTTCATCCCAACTTACATTGGTAGTTTTTACATGCTGTAATCATTAAGTAAGTTGGATGGATTAAAAATTCTTTGGTGAGCTACAAAGGGATCCAAATTCACTGTGGGAATCCTGGTCCTGGTCTAACTCAAATGTTTGATCAGTCTCACAATTAAGGCTTTATACTGAATGTCCCTGCTCCAGAAGAAAAGGAAGCCTATCTTGATTTGGTCAATCTTTAATTCAATTTATTTTTCCACCCTCCTCTTCAACAATATATTTTATCCAGGGTTATGTTACTTGTTCCTATAGTCCTGCTACACTACTTATGCTTCCAGCCTTTTCTTTTTGTCAAAGATATGGAAACATTTGATATGAAACAGGAAGATAGATTTGATTCTCTCTCAAACAAAAAGTCATCTTTTTACTGTTTAGAGGGATCACTCCCTTCTTTACTTCTTAGTTGAGCATATGTTCTTTATTATGGGATTTGGGATGTAATCTGCCACAGCATGGCTGCCATTTAGAATATTGAGACCATTCTGAACTTGATGAATGATATCCAGCCAAATCAAGCCTAAAAAAATGCAGTGAAAGTGTTGATGAATTTGCATCACTTTCTGAACACTACAAATGCAATTCTTTGGAAACAAGTGATTAAGTCTTATATTAAAAACAACTCATCACACCATCTGGTAGTGTTGTTTTTTTCATTTTCCAGGAAAGGTTATCCAAAAAGATGAGTTTGAGTAAAGGGTTGAGATGAAATCAGATGTCAGTTTCTCACTCTCTCCCTCTCTTGCACTCTCTCTCTCTCTCTCACACACACACTCATACATGCATACATCAAATGAGAGGCTGCTTCTATGTTTTCAAGGAAAACATTACGAATCAGTTTATTCTAAATTCACTGATTGTAAATATGATCAAAATTTGTTCTACGTTAGTTTCCATTTCCAAAATCCTGTATTCTCATCCAAAGAGAACATCCTATGTTGGAAAAACAAAATTGCTCAGTTTCTAGGCAAAAAAGTTTCAAACTAGTCTGATTTGACTTTGTGATAAAGGTGACAGAACTAGCCACAAAGGAGCTACTAAAAAAGGCTAATAAAGGCTGAGCAGGGCAGTACAAAGGACACAATTAAACTATTCCTAAAAAATGCTGTCATGTACATTATATCTATGTTAGCTATATGGAAAAAAATTATAAAGCTAACCCTAACCTTAAGCTACAATGCTTCCTCCTCTTTCTATACAGCTCTTTCATCATAGCTTTTTTGAGGACAGCTCTTTTGCAGCAATTTTTTTGTGGCAAGCTCTTAATGAGTGCACTGGCAATTAATTTATTTTCTTATTGAACAACAAAACGAAAACTGGTCTGGTTAGTCACTCAATAGAAGCCATCACGTGACCAATGCCTTTTGGCAGCATGTTGCAGGTGTAGCTTGTGCATCTGACACTGTATGTATATATATATATATATATATATATATATATATATATATATATATCTATGTGTGTGTGTGTGTGTGATGCGTACAGGCTGCAACAATGGAGCTAGTGGACTGAACATTTGAATGTTTACTCCTTATTATATCAAGAAAAAACTGCTTCACTCTTCAGCCAGACAGAATCCCTAGAAAACTGAAGAAACCCATGTTGACAATATTGGTTGATGGTTCTTAATAGACATATAGTAAATAAATCCATCCATAAGAAAGCATTTATGTAAATTAGTATGTTTGATAGTTTAATTGTATGATTGTATGTTTTCTGTTTGTATAATTCCTGATTCCTAAAAATGATAATGTATTGTTCCAAGTAAAATAGATCAACAGAGCTGAAAAAAAAACATTTATACAGTAGTAATAAAATGTGATGTCATGACACAACAATGAATGATATGTTTCAGAATTACTCAAGATATTTGTCTGATCCCACATTAAAACACCTTCAGTTGAGTTGAGACTTGAAAGAAACTTAAAATTATGATACTTCAATTATTAAAAATAAATTACCAAAAAATAGCTCTCGGCTCCTTAATTTCAATTCATACATCAATGACACCATCATTTCTTATGGGTGTATATGAGTAATAGGAATGAATATGTAAGTCTGGGTGGGATAAACAGAAGATGATTTGGACAAATTCAGAATGTTTTGATACTGATGCTCAAGAGAGATAAAACTGATAGAACTTGGGGGAAAGACCATTTATAACAACGGATTTCAAAGACTGATAAGTAGTAGTAGTAGTAGTAGTAGTAGTAGTAGTAGTAGAAGAAGAAGAAGAAGAAGAAGAAGAAGTAAAAAAAAGGATGACTCACATTTTGTCAAATCATCAAACTTTTCCTCTAAGGTAGTCTTCGCTTTAATCAATTTTCCTCTCTGAAATGAAAGACAAAGAAAACATCAATCGCAAAGAACCAGATCAATATTAAAGGTCAGCAAATTCACTTATTTCAGTGGTTCCTCTAGTAATTTTAAGGGGTTGCAAATAGTAAGAATTTCTCTAATTATATAAGGAATTTCCTCAACAGAAGCCTGTTCAGATAGTGTAGAGTTCGCTCAGATAATGTAATGGTTAGCATGTCTGCCTCACACTCAAGAAGGTCGTGGGATCAATTCCCAGTTTGAGTGAAGAGTGTGGAAAACTCTTCAATAGGATAAATTTCCCTGTACACTCAGGGTTGAGGTACACTATTGGTAGACTTGCATCTTGCCAAGTAGGTGGTCATCAAAATTTGAAGGT
This sequence comes from Thysanoteuthis rhombus, assembly GCA_963457665.1. Lineage (NCBI taxonomy): Eukaryota > Metazoa > Mollusca > Cephalopoda > Oegopsida > Thysanoteuthidae > Thysanoteuthis > Thysanoteuthis major. The sequence continues at coordinate 45,832,328 of OY735219.1, read as the reverse complement.
ATAAAGTCCTGGTCTCAACCAGACTTGAATAGCAAGGATCACTAAGTTGATGCATGCAAAAGAAACCAGGACTTTGTCACAACGGCCGTCATTCTCCATAAGAGGTTGTCAATACTTAATATTGTAATGGACATGATGTTTTAGGATTTAATTTTTTTCGGAGTTCCAATTTCAAGCAAATCGTTTGGGTGAATGTGGGGGGGGGGGCATGAAGTTACAGGTCAATTATGGGGGGGGGGGTAAGTGTTGAGGAACTTCTGAAATAAAATCTCAAAATCTTTATATGGACAATATTCTCCAAAAGTCTCTCAAATCAATTATCCCAGCTTATAATGTGTATGTATATATATATATATATATATATATATATATATATATATGTATATATATATATATATCCAGCTTCATCACATAAGCATACATATATGTGTGGGTTGTGTACAATGCGAGGGCTATGTGATTGTGTTATGTGCAATGTTATATCCAACCATACCATGCGCATATGTATATGCATGCATCTACATATATACATGCATACATTCATACATACGCATAAATGTAAAAATATACATATATATATATATATACATACATATGAATGAATGGCTTGGCTTTGCAAGCGCAGATCTTTGGAGAGTTTTCATTAAGAGCAGAAAGTTTCAACACTGAACACCAAAAACCCTTTTTTTTTTTAAATTTTTGTGTTACTTCAGTCACTCATTTCCTAAAATCTGTTAATGTAATTTATGTAATTTTCTTTAGTGTATTTTTTTCTGTTTTATATCTACTATATTATGATGGTACAATGTATGAATTGACTCTTGATAGGATCATCAGTTATTTCCCATGTAACTGTTTCAGGGATTTTGGAAACAAAACAGATATATAAAATTGGCTTCCCAGCAGTGTTGATCAAACACCACCTCCCTTTCAGCTATGATTTTGATATATAGCTTATATCATACATGTAGTTCATTATTTTGTACAGAGTATTATCATGATGTATTTATATGGATGTTATTTTATTCTACACATCATTATTTTCATACTGGGCTTATTTATGCAGGCCTCCCCCCATATTTAACGACGAAGGATCAATAAGTATAACAACAAATGTGACTCACTGTTTGTGTCATTTCTATTGAGTGTTTACCCATGTTAATGTTTGATCTGTTGAGTTGGTTTTAATCTCAGATTGCATGCAAACCAACTAATGATATCATCTTCAAGAATATTAATTACACAGAAAAACTTCTTCCAGTTGATTCTCTATCGACAAGAATTTGACAATTTTTTCCACAAACCTTAAAGCTAATTTTTCCACATCATATACCATCTTGTTTCCATCAATTTGTTTTTTTCCCTTAAATTATAAAATAAATCACCCTTGTATACATGGTTGAAATGAAACCAAACCACTTTCTAGCCAGTAGTAACACCATGGGCTATTGGGCTATTTCCTTAATCCACTATGATGATTTGTTACTTGGCATCCCACCCAACTACCTATCAGTCAGACAAATGAACCAGAGCCAAATGTTTTCCTCTCCTCCTGGTTCCATTCAATACAATAATCTTCCACACTAACAAAAACCTGATCTATCACTTTTACTTACCTAATTCCCCAAACATTAATTCAAATTTATTTATTTTAATATACATTATTCATTCATTCTATTCTTATACTCTCCTTATCATAATCTTTGATTTTCAATATCATTTCATTATAGTCAAGCTGATAAGTTTCAAACGGATCGGGATGATAGGTCATGACTTTATTAAATTGACTGAAAATCTTACTAATTTTCATGGACCATTCTTACAACTAAAGAATAATAATAAAACTAATAGTAAATAATAATAAAATAATAGCTATAGCTATTATCAAATATTTTGATAGTATAGTTCCATAAAATATATTTGATGGAATACTGCTGTTTCTAAAGAGCATTTGTATGATATGGAACGGGAAGAAATCTCATTCATCAAACAATTTGTAGGCAAACTTTCCATCATCAATTTTGATATCCAATTCTAGAGACATTTCTTGCAATCCATTACGTTCACTCTTCAATTCAAGATCCAGATAGTATATATTACTGTATGTTTTCAATATTCTCCTACATCGTTAAGAGAACAAGTCATCAAAAAAACAGGTACAGCCTAAAAATGAACTTGCTTGCTTTATATTAGTTCTAATTAAAGTCTAGTTCTGATCTCATGGGGACACCGATGATCTAATGTAGATTTATGATCTAATGTACATATCAGACTTGGAACTACTTAATAGATCTCGATTTTTTTTCATTAAAGAGTGTAATAGCCTACATACATCTCACCCGAGAGCAAAAGTTGTTTTGAGAGAAATGGTGTAAATTACTGAAAATGCCTAAATGATACCTCCTCGATACAACCTTATCTACTAAAAAGGACATCCACTTGTCAAGAGACCCAACTTACATATATCAGAAAATATCTTCCCATTTAATGCAGAGTAATAAAAAAAAAATGAAAAATACTCATTCTCAATCCATACCCAACTATCATCTGGGCATTTTCTGTAATTTTCACCATTTCTCTCAAAACAACTTTCGCTCTTACAGCTCTGATAAAAGCTCAAGATATATATATATATACATATGCAACATGAGTACAGATTTTTTCAATGGTTCATTCAGATTGTTAATTCTATTTCACTTGAAAGAAGGTAAATAACCATCAAAAAATCATTGCTCATGTCCTAATCACTCTACCGATGATATCAAGCACTATTTAGAATAAAAATCAATTTGATACATATACACACACTTCCGGGTGTCATATATTTATCATTCTTCAGATATATATATATATATATATATATATATATATGTATATATATATATATATATATATATATATATATATATATATATATATATATATATATATATATATATATATATATATATATATATATATATATATATATTGTAAATTTTCCATTTTCTGACCGCTGGAAAGTCAAAATTCACATGACTATGACCAAAGTATCCAGGACTATGTGCCATACAAGTCACCTTTGATTCAATCACTCTTATTTCATCATGTTTTTCCATAACTATTTTTCAAATTCTAGGATCTTGATACATGTAATTCAGTTGTTTTCATTTTTATTTTTTGTTCTGTTTGTTATTTTGGGGGTTCATCAGCTGTGTCTAGTGGTGTATTCATGCAAATTTTCTCGTCCTAAAAATGCAACCACCGGACACTCGGACACACACACACAAAGAGAGAAGAATATGCAGCCCACTTGAATGGTAGTTCAGGTGAACCATATGTGGGGTTACAATGATTTGATAGGTAAATATCTACAGTTGAGATAGATAGCCAGATGTATGTATTATATCATACATATATTTATGTATAAAACATTTATATATATATATTAGCATAGTATCCATGAAAAAAGAAGGGATTTTTATGTCATCAATGGATAAATGAATATTTCAGAATAATTCTATTTTCTAACATAGTTTGTCTCTTTGAAGGCCCAAATAACTGTTTCCACATCAATTTCTCTCTCGTTTATTTTCCGTCTTTACACTTTTTCCAACACAACATCGAATAGACCGAGGTTACAATAGTAAGAGTATCACTACATTCACTATCAATTGCAGATTCAATTCCTGTAACAGCCCCATTTTCTTTAATTGTTTATTCTATTCATGTTGTCTAGAGTGAGTGATACATTAACCGTATAATGACAGAAGATAATTTCAAGTAGGTTTCTATACAATATAACATAATTTATAATCATATATATATATATATATATATATATATATATATATATATATATATATATATATATATAAATATATATATAAATATATATATATATATATATATATAGAGAGAGAGAGAGAGAGAGAGAGAGAGAGAGAGAGAGAGAGAAAAACTTTTGCTTCCAAAGCAAAGCATCTGATGATAAATTCATTTTCAACAGAAAACTTTTAACCATTGAATGGTACGCACACACACACACACGCAACTGAAGATGAGAGTACCTCCTGAACATGTTCAGCTTACCAATCAATACATTTATGGATTAACTAATTAATAAACTAAGTTTCCAAACACTTTCACTCTTGAGTCTGTCTCAATAATACATTTGCCACAAACATATAGAGCTCATAGATATATTAAAAGATATCTATTATGGATTGTTACATAGATGGACTCCCTTACTGCATTGCTACATAACCATGGCCTTTTCAATGTGTATTAGTGCAAATAGAATGTAAACAGTATTGGTCAAAACTTGAACTCTGTTTGTAAATTCCATTTTTTGTACCAATAACCATTATTCCACTCAAGATTCAAAAATATTATGTAAAAAGCATTATACATGCGTCCCTCAATATAGCGTGATTTGTGATATAGAGCAAGTGGCTTGGGAACTCCAACATTTTTGCCTTTATCATTGCCTACTCATTCAGAAGACCACAAATAAAAGCAAAATTTCATCAAAGGACTTCTTTAACATGAGTAAGATATTAGATTCCTCCAATTTACAGTTAACTAACATATAATTTCATGGTGTTTTTTTTTTATACTTAATTTCTTTGATTTTGTGATGAAAACAACACCTTTGCTGAACTTGTTCAGTACTCGTAATTGACTTTTTGATTATCCATAGTTCAGTTATAACACAGTTGTCTTTCTTGGACCCCAACACTCACATTATAAAGGGATACTATTGAATTGGAAAATGTGATGATGTATCAATTTTTTTATTTTATTTTGCTAAAAAAGGTCTGGAAAACTGAAAAAGGCATAAGGGAATAAATGAGAAATGAATGAATGAGTGAATGAATGAGTGAATGAGAGAAAGACAGTCAACATAAGCAAGAATCAAAGCAAATTTAAAATAAAGAAAAATGAATGAATATTGAATGATTCATTCATTCATCTCTCGTCGCAAACAAACAAGCTAGCCAGAGGGTTCTGGGTGTATGGGAGAGAGGGCCTTCACTTTGCATTATTGAGCATAGAGTAGAGATCGGTCTCTTCCTTTGAAGGATTATCAGGATTGCACGAAGGAGACTATATACATGATCCCCCGCTGCTTACAGAACCTGGTGTTTTCAGATGGACGGATGGACAAACGGACGGGCATCTATCTAGGTACCATGGTATAACTTTGGTGGTTGTACAAGTAGTCCATCTGACGTGATTTGGTTGTAACATTGAAAGATTAAGAGTACATGAAGAAATAAGACTGCACTTTATATTCCAGTACATAAGACAAACATTTCATTTTTTTTCTTTAGACTATACAAATATGACCCCAAGTCAAATGTTCTGGTATAACGTGATTATGGTGGTTGGAGTAGCAGTAAACAGAAGTTCTCCCATGTAAACCATTCATTTTATACTCTGTCATATACAGTGTGTAAGAATGAAGGTAGAAATGAAAGCAGGAATAAGGGAGGGAAAAATGGAAGAAATGTTCATTTTTAGTGTTAATGTCCAAACTAAATCCTATTAGCCTCTCAGGTATTACCAGATTAATTTGGATTATGATAATCTCAACTGTAATGGAGTTCATTTTTCATTAGGTGCTTGAGAAAGTACTTACCCTTTCCCTTATCTCATATGCCAACGGTCAAAGTTTTATTTTGTATCTAGAGATAAGGAGAGAGGAAGGGAGACTCCACTAATATCTGGATAGGAGAAGAGTCTACATTTCCACCATTGAGATGAGGTCCAAATGATGGAACATAACTGAAGAGTGGGAGATTGAAAGGCCCCCAACATAGGCAAGAAACAGGGGACCATAAATTGACCTGATCCTAAATTAACCTGTAGGTACCCTCAATGTCAGTAACCCCTACCCTCTGTTAATCCTGGGGTCAAGTTATCCTTAGAGACGAATTTACAGCCCCTAGACTGCAACCATGTGGCTGGGATATAAAAAAAAACACAAGCAGGCAAAGAAACATTCATTGTCCTCATAATATTACGTATGCATAATTTGTGTGTGTGTGTGTGTGTGTGTGTGTGTATTGTTTGTACAAAGTAGCCTTTATAAGGAACAAAGTTTGTTTTATGGAGCACCTAATGAAGATTGAACTGATGAATAACAAAGCTTTCATGCTAACCATTACACAATACAAAAGCAACACAAATGATGAGTTCGAAAATCCAAACAACTCCTGAAAGTATTATATTGCACCAGTTGCTTTGAAAGTTGTCTTTGTTCATAAGAGTCTATTATTCTACTAAATGGGATTTATTGCTTGTGATATGGAATATAGCTTTGTAGAGTCTCTATAGTTCCATTAATGGAATTCATTGTTTGTGTCTGACATAATATACACTATACGTATATGTTCGTACTGTTTGTTGTACTGACCTAAGGAACACGTTTTTATTAATGAAACACCAAATGAGTATTGAACTTACTGATGATGAGTTACAAAGTTATTGTTCTAACCGTAACATATAAATGTATAAAATGAATGTTGACCAACAGAAATGAAATGGTAGCAAATACACTGAGTAATCCAAACAACTGTTAAAATGGTGAAAAGAGCTTAAAGTTAGATATTTGTATCAAATTAAGTTAATCAAACTCTCCACACAATAGGAATGGCTTGCTGCACTCACTCAATAACCATTACTTTCCAGCAGGTTTTCACCCATGATCTGGAAAACACATAAATGCTCCACTCGAATTACTATAAAATTAAAGGAGTTGAGCTCCCTGGTCTGATATCTTATAATATAAAAACCCATGTCACTTTTTTGTCTGTTTACTATGTTAAAGTAAATGAAAAGAAAGGAATGAGATAAATTAAGTCTCAATTGTGTCAGTGTATTTGTATCTACACTACTACTACTGTTGCTCATGTCCAATTAGAGATATGTGATTTTTTTGTTCACAATAAACATATTATTCTAAAATATATATTTATATAATTTGTCATTATGTAAATGAGCCTAGCATTTTTCATGAGTTCTATGCTAGTTATTTCATGAGAGATGTCAAGAAGAAACCTTGAAATTTTAACCAGCTTTCAGCCAACCAACAAACCATCAATCATAAACAGTGATGAAATTAAAATGAGTGACCCTTCAAGTAGACTTTAAACAATAGGACTCAGACAAATCTAACAATAGATAAACTGTAAGTGTTTTGTAGTCTGAAATTCAAGCTAGAAGGATATTGCATCTGTTCAGCTGAAACATCCTGTTTCTTTGAAAATGCCATTTCCGAGAATTACTCATTTGCAGGACACATGATGTTGTCATATTTTCCCATTGTTATTCAATTTATATATATATATATATATATATATATATATATATATATATATATGAATGCATTATATTGTTTGAAATGACCTCGGTCTAGATAGCATAAATAGAAGGAAAACTTGAAGAAAAATGGAGCTGCTGTAGGAATCAAACCTGTAACCGATAAGGTAGCTGTATCAATATTGTGTTGCTTTCCAACGGGAAGGTAAAGGCCTAAATGGATATTAAGCTAAAAGAGCGTTATCCCCACTTTTCTCATTTTTTCATTTACTACCATGCCTGCACTTGATGTTGAACAGAATATTCATGACTATGTTATATTATTTGAAACTCTATTTGAAATGATCTCCAGTTATTGTACAGAGAATGAGTATAACACATTCATTATTATTCTGACAGATTACCATATCCATTTTGGAATAATATGATTGTCAGCATTGAGAAACAACAGATCAAACATGAATGCACAAAATGAGAAGAGTGGGAATAAAGCAGTTATTTGAGTCTTCACCTTTTCAGCTCAATAGTCAAGAGCAATGGTACCTTATAGATTGCAGGTTTCAATTCTTGAAGCAGCCCCACTTTTCTTCATTGTTTATTTATCTACACAGTCTAGACCAAGTGACTCATTCTCTATGTAATAACAGGAGATCATTTCAAATAGAATTTTAAAGAACTGAAGAAGATGTGGAACATGAAAGCCAGGGTACTGCCACTCATAGTAGGCGCACTGGGAACTGTGCCAAAGACACTGAGGATGAGACTGGAGGAGATCAGGATAAGGGGAAGGATTGAGACTGTACAGACCACAGCACTGCTAGGAACTGCACGGATACTGAGGAAAGTGCTAGAAATATAAAGACTGCAACATTAAATGTTAATATTGACCCAACAGAGGAAGGGAAACGAAAGAGGAAATGTGAACCACAGCACTGGCATGATAGGCGAAAGAGAGAAGAGACGTTAGCTGAAGACCTGAGGAGACTTATTGTCACTCAGCCTTCAGCAATGACCACTGGGCAACCGGTGTGAAACTGTAAACCTCAGTATTGCTGTGACCTATGAGCACTAGGAGAGAAGGGCTGGAGACTTGAGGAGACTTGCTGTCACTCAAACTCCAGTGGTTACCACCAGGTAACTGGTGCGAGATTGCAAATAATAATAATTATGATAATAATATTCATCCAGGCAAGAAGACCGTACTTAGTAATAATAGACAAAAAGAAGGAAGGCCTGCCAAATAGTAGACGTTGCTGTACCTGCAGACCATAGAGTAAAAAAGAAGGAAGGTGAAAAAAGGGAAAAATACCAGGACCTAGCAAGGGAGTTAGGAAAATGTGGAACATGAAAACCAGGGTAGTACCGGTCATAGTGGGCGCACTAGGAACTGTCCCCAAAACGCTGAGGGAGAGACTGGAGGAGATCGGGATTAGGGGGAGGATAGAGACCATACAGACCACAGCACTACTGGGAACTGCACGGATACTGAGGAAGGTGCTAGAGATATAAGTACCGCAACAAATTGTAGCTCCGTCATGATATGCAAAAGAGAGGAGACGTTAGCTGAAGACCTGAGGAGACTTATTGTCACTCAGCCTTCAGTGATAACCACTGGGCAACCGGTGTGAAACTGTGAATCGTAGAATTACTGCGACCTATGAGTACTGGGGGAGGAGGGCTGGAGACTTGAGGAGACTTGCTGTCACTCAAACTCCAGCGGTTACCACCGGGCAACTGGTGTGAGATTCCAAATAATGATAATAATAATAATAATAATCATAATAATCATAATAATAATATAGCCAATTCAAAAACATATATACATACATATGTGTACAGCTCGATTCAAAATTATATCATATCCCTCATAGAAGTCTGCAACATTATAATTAACATGAATTTTTTCAACAATTTATTACATGGTGGATGTACAATCAGTATGACTACCTAGGCACTTTATCTGGTCGTCAGACTACGAACCTTTTTTTAATTAACAAAACATATGTTTAGTGAAGAAAAAGTTTTAGTAGCATGATTTCAATTATGGACTGTTCCAAAAATACATCATATTTTTGAAGTATTCTATTGATTGTGTTTTTTCTTTGATCAAAGGATGATTTCTTAACTCATCCAATTCATCAAAGATATAAGTAGTAGCTTTATCATGGTAATATATTAAATCTCTTGCTGTAAAAATGGGCCAACACTCTGGTGCAAAGGGCTCAAAGGGCTTGACTGCTACTGAAAAGGAAATAGTGTTAAACTTACTCATCATGAAATAGCAGTACATATGAAGATTGGTCAATCTTGTGTCTCAGAAGTTCTGAAAAGAATAAATGATGAAGCAACATTTGTAGCTAAAAGGCACACTGGGTGTCCATGCAGGAGTACTCCAAGACAAGACCAAAACCAGCAAAATAGACAAGGATGCCTCTTTGTCCATTTGGAAAGGGAATATACAATGCAACAAGTTATCTATTAGACAAACACTAAGAAAATCTGGATTGGTAAGTACTCATAAGGTTAGGAAACCTATCTTCACTGAAAAAAAACAAAAACAAGCCAGATTTTACTTTTGTGAGAAATAAAAGTTGTGGACTATAAAGGATTTGAGAAAAGTAATTTTTAGCGATGAATGCAACATTCAATTTGCTTCCAGGAATGGAAACCATAATATTTGGAGGAAAAAATCTGAAGGATTTGCAAACTTTGTATTAAAAGACACAGCAAAATTTCTTCTGTCAAATATGGTAACAGGTTGCATACCATCAGAAAGGTAGAGTGACCTACATATCACTGAAGGTTGAATAAATTCAATGATTTACTCAGAAGCTTTACAGAGTTAACTGTTGCTGTTCAAATGCTTGCTAGCTGACTTGAGAAATTGGATGTTTCAGCAAGATAATGCCCCCTGTCATGTTGCACATTCCATTTTAAATTGGTTTTCCAGCAAGTGAATCTGCATACTGAACTGGTCAGCAAACTCTCTTGATCTAAATATAATAGAAAACCTTTGGGGGAAACTCAAGAACGCTTTAGTTGAAGAATCAAAAAAAAGAAAAAATGTCCAGAGATGTTTTGATAGCAGCAATTCAATCAACCTTGAGAAATAAAATAACACTTGAATACATACATCCCTTAAATGAGTCGATGCCTGATAGGTTTAAAGAAACATTGCTTGCAAAATATTGACTATAATAAATCTTATTGTCAAAATAAGTGACATTTGCTCTACTAATGTAGTTTTCACTTAAATGTAATATATATGTTTGGAACAGTCCATAATTAAGATCAGTGTAATACATGCTAGTGAAACTCCTTTAATTCACTACCAGGATTGAATTTATAACTACTACATAATAAATTGTTTCAAAAAATTAAAATTAATCATAATGTTGCTGTCTTCTATAATAGATATGATATCATTTTGAATCGATATATATATATATATATATATATATATATATATATATATATATATATATATATATATATATGTATATTGAGAAATGGATATATATGGATTATAAATTGCGTTATGATACATAGAAACTTATTTGAGATGATTTCCCGACATCAAACAGTCAATGTATCACTTAGCATAAACAACATGGATAGAATAAACGATGAAAGAAAATGGGGCTGCTGCAGGAATTTGGTCTTTCGCATTACCAGTGGTGGCTTAGCTCAATGGTAAGAGCATCTCTATATTGAAGCAGCTACCCTATCGGTAATAGGTTCGTTTCCTGCAGCTGCTCCATTCTCTTCAGTGTTTATCCAATTTACATTGTTTATGCTGAATGATACATAAATACACAATTTATAATTAGATATATGTATACATATTTATATATATATATATATATATATATATATATATATATATATATATATATATAATATATATATATATATATATATATATATATATACAATACAAATCAGGTATGCAATATAATATTATGTAATATCTGATGTATGATAGGTTTATTTCATGAAGTGTGCAATATATTCAACTATAAACATAAGTTGATGTAGAGTAGGGCTCAAACAAATATATTCAATTTCTAGCCTGTTTGGGCCTCTTCAAGCAAATGACTATACATATAAATAAAATAGAAGGGAGATCCTACCACCTCGTAAAATAGATCCTCACCCAAATGGCCTAAATAGGAAACTAAAATAAACTGAATCATTCACCTAAAGAAACCAAATCGGGGCAGAAACATAAAGATGTTTGTATAGTTGGTGGTGGTTGGTCATTACTTGTGTTTTTTGTTAATAGGGGTGCTATGCTTGTTGGTGGTTATGAATTATAAATCAGGAGAGTACGGTGTGGTCATTTTTGTGTGTATGTTCAATATGTGGTTGATCTATCCCTACTTTTGTGATGTTTCCTCTCTGAGAGTATTTTGTTTTCACTTGATTTGGTTTCCCAATATAAGTTCCTTTTTATATGACCTTGATTGTTAATTTGATTATTTGGGTTTGGTCATCATGTCTAAGATAATTAAGTTGATTGGGTTGTTTTTATCAAGTTGGCTCTGTGAATAAGATATCTTTGGTGGTTATTTTTAGTATATCTATATATGGGTTATTGAGTTATATTTGTTGATAGAAATTTTGAGGGATGCCAGCATTTCAAACATTATTCCAATTTTTTTGTTTAATAATTATTTTCTTGTCTTTCTGTTCTATTGACTAAATAGAAGATTTCAAGTCACTCATTCAGGCAAAGGTAACATGTTATTTCAATATTTTGGTATATATCTATCCTTGTTTTAATAATTTTCCATTTTACAGTAGGTTTGAGTTTGCTATCAATCAGTCTCCACATATATTTAGACAGTGATGTACTATTTTTAGATTGTTTTTGTTTGTAAATAATGATATATGGTTGGCTAATCTTAGTTTCAAAGGGTGTTATCTATATTCCTATATATTTCATTTCTAAGGGTTTCTCTTGGATTGATATTTTGGCTCGGTATACAATATTTGATTTGAGACATTTATTCTGCAAAGGGCATCTATTTCTGTTGGTACAATTGCAATCTGGTTTGTTTATGCCTCTTCGTTAGTATCCAATCACTCTATTGGTATGTTTTATAATGAGTTTATTAGAATTATCCATACAACTATACCTAATTTCCTGTTGTTCTCAACTCAGTGGGTTGTTCGAGGGAAGAGTTTTTCTATCAATTGGATGAATATTTTGCTTAAGTTAGTTTCTACTTGTAGGTTAAATGGTAGAACAAACAAGATGATTTTCTTAATTCCATGTTTTTTTGTTGTAACTATGTCTTACTCTATTGGATTTAACATTTTTATCATATTTAAAGTTAGTTTTGGTAAAACCAATGTTCTTTAGTGTTTTAGTATTCTTATTTCAAACATTGTTAAATATTGTTTCATTTGAGGAATTATATATTAGTCTAGTTCCTATTGATTTGGAGATCTTTTTAATGATTTTGTTTGGGTTGTTAAATCTTGTGTTAATATATGTTGTTACAGAATTTTCTTTTTTACATGATTTTTTGGTGTTATTAAAGCGACATTTAAAAAAGTGACATCTAAAAGATGTAAAATTTTTCGTATCATTTGCCTGAAGAATCCAAAACAAGGCAGAATCATGATGTTTTTGTGTAGCAAATCCTTGCTCCATTATATTTTAAGCTCTACTCTAAATCAACTTCATGTTTAATGTTGAATGTATTTTACATCGGATATTGTATTATGTTATATTATATCATATTACATTTTGAATTTGTATTATATATATTCAAGCATATACTATGAGTAAAGTGTTGTTTTAAATAAAAAGTGCTCAATAATTTTAAAAAATACAAATATATATACCTAACAATTTGGAAAGACATGATTCCACTTCTCCTGTGCTTTGTCCCATTGCCAGATAACTTGACAAAATGTCTGGCATTCAACAATTGTTAACACAGATGAGAGTGTGTGAGAGAGTACTTGCTCGGTCACTCACCTATAAATAACTTACCTGCTCAGACAGTAACAGCAAAAAGCTACTACACCCATTTTCAACTATGACTAGGGCTAATAAGATAAGGATATATGTGGGTATGAATCCAAAAATATCTAACTAATCGCCCGAAGAAGCCTTAAGAGGCAGTAACACAAGTACGACTGTGTAGCGAATCAATTAATTCACCATATTTAATGCTGTATTCCAACTAAATGTTTATGAAACAAAACTATCTCACATCATGTATTGAATTATACATTCGCACTCAGATATATATATATATTCAAGAAATGGACATATTGGTCCGACAGAATGAATGATGAATTGCGTTACATTATCTAGAAATTTATCTGAAATGATTTCCCGTCTAAACATGGTTAATATATCATTCAATTTAGACAACATAGATGGAATAAACAATCAAAGAAAATGGGGCTGCTGCAGGAATTGAACCTGCCACTGATAGGTAGCCACTTCAAAATAACAATACACTTACCATTGTTCTAAACATTCTAACCCAAATTCTCATCTCATTTATTCTCAGTTTTTTTTCGTCTCTTTCAACATGACAGCAAGTATTTAAGAAATGGACATTTTGGTCCAGTGAATAAATTATAAATATCGTTATTTTATACAGAATCTCATCTGAAATGATTTCCCATCATTCATGTGTAATGACAAAGAATAAACCAGATGGAAATTTGAGTTGAAAGCAGTTTTTCCACCTTTGCCTTATCAACGGGCTGTTTAGCACAATGGTAAGTACATCACTACGTTGAAGCAGCTCCGGGAAATCATTTCAGATAAGTTTCTATATAATATAATGCAACTTATAATTCATATATATCTATTTATATCTATAGATATAAATCTTTACACCCAGCAAAACCAATTTCTCTAGATCAATGGCAGCAAGGTTACAATTTAAGCTATTTCTTAGCTAAGTGTTTAGCAATATAGATAGATGCATGATGTATATATATGACACTTACTTCCCGTCATTTACAGAGAACAGCTTATAGGAATTATCTTCCCTTTGTTCTGATTTTATTTTTTTAATTATTAATCCTCTTATTTATTTTCATTTTTGAAACATTATCGGATCTGTGCCATTTTTAACATGTTGCCTGCACAGGTGTGAGAAAATTCCACGCTCCATGCCAAAAGTGATGCAGTGGAAAACTACAATTGCTCTAAAGTCTATTAAGGTGAGGTTATAATGGATTTGCAATTGGTGCTGATTGTAAAATATTTGAAATTCAACTCTCAATTAATTTGCTAAATTGATTTTGTGCTTCCATTAATTTGCTAAATTTTTTTTTTCCTATAGACTCCTTGTGGAGCATAGTGCCATATTGCAATATCAACATCAACAAGGTTTCATAGGTTGAAATGTCTAGCTCTATGCCCCAAATAGATTGCCTTCCAGGGCTGAAGGGCTATAAATACCCTGCTATTTACACAGAGCTGGTAGAAGTGAATTCATGCCTTTTTCTTGGGTATGAGAAATGTGAAGTGAACAGAAGTAGCCTTGACCAAAACTCAAACTCAATTTGCTGATTCTGTTTTCTGTGTTATGTGACTCTGCATGTTCAATGGAATTTGTTTTGCAGAAATATAAAATATTCCTATCAACAAAATTATGAATCACATAAAATGAAAAACTCTTTGTCGCAATTTTTTTTTCTGTTATTTTCAGCCTTTTTTCATATTGGTTTTCATAACCTTAAAAAAACAATTACATTGTCAATTTTTTTTTCTTTTTTACATCATTCAATTGTTGGACAGAAAAGAAAATTTCAAAGACTGAGTGCTAAAACCATTTTCTTTCCATTTGGACGAAGGAATTTAACGGGGAAATGACAATTCATCATTTTTCTTGCTGATTTGTTTGTTTTTTATTTTCTACATGTTTCAGAAGATTGTCAACTGTAAGGGAATTCAAGTCGAGTATCTGATGGTATTCAAAATATTTTGAGATTTGTTTCTTAGTTTGGTTTTATTTTGTCAATTAGAAATGATGATGTTGGAACATTGATTGAGGGTTAGGAGGGACTACAAAAAATAAAAGAAGAAAGATAAAACAACAAGAAAAAAAAAAGAAAGAAACCAGCAAGAAACAAACAAACAAACAAACAGTAATGAAAAAAAATGAAACATGAGGATGACAAGAAAGAAAGAAAAAAAATGAGACCAACAGAAAAAGGGAAAGTTTAAACGAAAGAAGGAAAATACTGTGTAAAGATAAAGGAATAAAATCAGTTGAAAGATCAAAAGAAAGAAATTAAGGAAGATTGGAAAAGATGAACGAGATAATGGTAAAGAGTAAAAAAGAAGATGAGAGGGGAAAAAAGTAAAGGAAATGAAGGAGAGGAAAAGAAAAGTTAGTAAAGATGATAAAAGAGATGAAAAGAAAATGGAGACAAAAGAGAGGAACAAAAGGAAGTGAAGATCTTGGAAGGGAGGACAAAATTAGATGAAAGGACCATTAAAAAGGGAGGAAAAATAAACAGTCCTATTTTGATAAAAATGCAACATCAAATCTCCCACACACACAGACATACACACCCAGGCCTTGAAATATGAGATATGTCACCAGACAATATCTCTTGAACAATACTCACAAAAACCACCGCCTACCCTTCACCAAAAAGTGATCAATATCCATGAGCACTTCTTTTTTTACAAAACACAATCGAGTTAATCTCACTTGAAGACTTTAAAAATGAGTTTTGAAAATGAAAATGAAAATGAAAAACTCCCAAAATAATGTATTTTTCAATTTGAAATGACACATTAATTCTCCTTCCCCCACAAGCTCACAGAATCCAGATATTCAGCTTGGTGTTGACCGTGTCTTTAATAAAATTGTAGGGAGTTGTTCTATGATTTTGTCATCAGTGGCATAGCTAGAGATTTGGGGATCTGGGGCCCCGTACAACATTCAGTGAGATTTGATGAAAATGTCAATTAGCCATAAATAGACTAGCACTTAACTGGTGAAAAACAACCCCAAAAGCTAAATTATTAGTTGTGCAATTTATGTATGTACAAATATACCCTTGTTATTGTAAAATGTCAGTAACTATGAACTATAATCTATAAAGCTTCTGGGAGGGGTCGTCGTTTTTTTAATACACCCCACCCCATAGCTATGCCTGAGCACCGAAGATGTCTCTGGAAAAATGTCAAGGAGGGGTTGCTAAATTTTGTCATTAAAAGGCAAGTACCATTTTGTGTGTGACTTTTGCAAATTAGTCATTTGTTCTGCAGGTTGGTATTTTGGAAATAATTTCTGTAGAAGCAGGAGAACACTTCATTAAAAGAAAGGACATAGGAGAATTTTACATAGATATGGAAATAGCCTATTAGACAGTTCCTTCAATTAAAAAAATAAATAGATCTGGTTAGTTGATCAATAGAAATCATCACTGACCAGCATCTTTTGGCAGCATTCCATGCTGGGGGTGATCAGTGAAAAGATTACTACTCTTGCCTATTGTTGGGAAGTGATCACTACAGAAGTCCAAATGTTCAAAAAACAATTATTTTCTGCATACAATAATGAGTAAACTTGCAAATTTGCAGCCCTCTTCTTCAATTGATGCTGAGTTATACATGCATATGTACATAGCCAGCCAGCCAGAATCACTTGGAAACTGAAGAAACCTATGTTGACTGTTTTTGTTGAAGGTTTTTAATCAAACTATGCAAATCTTTAATTTGAGAGTAAAAATTCAGCGGTAGACATGTCAGGCCCTGACATTGAGTAACATACTATCTCCATGGGGAAGTAGAAATAACAATATTTCATCATGAAAACACAATTACAAAAAAAACTCTGGAAAATTATGAATGAAAGGAGGTAAAAAAGAGAACACCATCAAGAAAATATTAAAATAAATCTTTTTTACTTACATCTTCCTGACAAGCTCTGTATTTTACAAGTATGTCATCATAACAATCAGCAACTGAAAATGAGAAAGGGAAAAACGTGATGAATAGTTTTCTAGAAGCGCAGCTGTAATCATTTCCATTTGAAAAGTCATTTGATTTTTGGACAGGAAAATCGGTTGAATTTGCTGCATTTGCATCAGATGTTTGTTTCTATCAATAGAAATCTATACATCATTACTCAGAATAGCAGACAGCATATGGGAGTAAAACACAGGAACTTACAAAACAAACAGAAAGACAACAGAGAATTGCAGAGAGAGCAATGCTATGGATAACTCTACCAGATAGAAAAATTGATATGGATTAGAGGGAAGACCAGAGAGTGAAGTATCTAATGCAAACCAGAGGGAAGACCAGAGGGTGAAGTACCTAACACAAATAATTAATCAACAAAAAAGGAGATGGGCCAGATACTTACCAATAAAAATGACTACAGATTGAGCAAAAAGTGCCCATGGGATAATAAATGCAGTAGGAAAAGATCAAACATGAGATGGAAAGATGAGATAGAAAATTTTGCTGATAAGTCATGGCAGAGGTTAGCACAATCACAGTCGTCTTGGGAGGAGACAGGTAAGGCTTTCATCCAGCGGTGTCTATCTATAGTATAGAAAGTCAATCTATTGGAGAAGCTTGACAGAGGTGTAAGCATATTTTGAAATCCGAAACACTTCTGATCCCAGATATTTCGAGTAAGGGGTACTCGACCTGTACTGTGAACAATTATCAAGTGTTTCTAAAATCATTCAATCATATCTACACAATACCTTCTTGTGTCTATCATTATTATTCATTTTTGACTACTCTTCATATTAGCTTTAGGTGCATTTTTACTGAAACATAAATTGACACTTCTAAAAGAAAGAAAGAAAAAGAAAGCAGAATAAATAGTGCTTTCAACAATTGTATACACTTCACATTTAAATATTTATAACTTTTTCCTTTCCACTGAACAATATTTTTCCTTTTATTTTTGATGCAATGATTATTCATTTTTGTTTCGGATGTTTTAATTGGGATTAACTTCAAAAATCAATCGGAAACAAATAGTTTTCAATGATATTGATATTTTTATTCCCAGAACAAATATGACCTAATGCTGTCAAAAAACGTATTAACAACAGATTTCGTTTTTTTTCTTGCTTCTTCACTGAGTGCTTATTCTTTACTTCCACTCCATTATCTTTATTCACTACCATAGATTGATGGCCTGGCATCATGTTGGGATTTTAGTTTTTTGATGAAAAAGAATCAAGTTGAAGGTAAACAGTAGTCAAAATATTAATAATAATGATATCAACAAGCAGATATTGTCCTTCAATTTACACTACTTTATCTAATAAAACAACAAATAATAAGATAATTGCCATATTTGTGTGTGTGTTGGCAAAATTTCAGTTTAGGTCGATTGAGGGGAATTTGAGGAGTCAATAAGTGCCTTATTTGGTGTAACACCCAACACTTGACTTTAACAATTCTACAAAAAGAATTGTTCAACTTGTTATAAGCATCAAAACTTGGCAAACAAGCATTCTTTCCCTCAATTTGCTAAAATCTAACTGGCCAAAATATTCTGTTCTTCTTTAGGTTCCTTATCTATCCATATAGGATGACACACAATCGTCATCTACTGTGTCAGCATATGGGATGATACTTGGAAAGTTTCCCATCCTGTTATAGTTAGCTGTTCACTGCCATCCATGTTGAAGCTCGGACTTTCCATCTTCTCTTGCCATTCTCAGACTTCGTCGGATGTAACATTTTGGACATTGTGAATCACCCGGTCATAAGACATAGGAGTGAGAGAGGGGGCTTACTTTGCTATGCTGACCCATGAGATTTTGACGAGGGCAGGGTATCTCTATATGATCCTAGGTTTACGGCACTTGGTATTCCCAGACAGTCACCAATCTAGGTACTAACCAGGCTTGATGTTGCTCAACTTCAATGACTATAGCCAGTCAAATTAATGACTGATGTCCATCATAAAGATTAGAGACAAGATACTTGTGTAGCGATGGAACTTAATATCCAATGAATTGGTTAATGGAAGATATTGATATGCCAGGAAAGAATCATGAGGAAATGAAGAAATTCCCCTTTATTCTTGAATCAGATGAAATTTTTAATATTTTCAGTTGGATATTTCGTATTACAGTAGGATCTATATTGAAGGAATTTCAATCCCAATTATCAAACAGCCTGCACTGACTTCCAAATGAAGCAGCAATGGTCTATCCATTATCAAGTCAACAACAAGATATATATGTATATGTGTGTGTATATATATATGTGTGTGTATATATATATGTGTGTGTGTGTGTATATATATACATATATATATATATATATATATATATATATATATATATATATATATATATATATATATATATATATATATATATAAATTCTTTCTACAATGAATTAACAGCCTAAGAAGGCTATTAACATAATTTGTTATGTGATGCATGTTTATGTCTCTAGAGAACACAGAAGAAAAAAATCTAAGAAGGTCTTTAGGAACTTCTTATTGTTCTTGAGCTCTTCATTTCTTTGAGACAAAAAGATTTTGGTTAATCAGCTTTTTTCCCTCCAACCTCAACTCCATACTTATGAAAGCTGTTATTTTTATTATCAAGAGTTGAAGAGTTGCTTTAATGGAAATGGTAACCAAAGATCAAATTGGAATTTCCTAAGGAAATTATGACAAATGGAATGGTTTAAATTGAGAAAGGAAGAAAGTGAGGCAGAAAGGAAGAAAGAAAGAGAAAAAAGAAATGTGGTACCAAAAAAGCAAGAAAGAAAGAGTGAATAAAGAAAGATCAAGGAAAGTAGAAGGCTTAAGGATGAAAGAAGGAAATTGGAAGGAAAAGAAAAAAGTAAAAAAGTGGAAGAAAGAAAGAAAATGAAGTCTGAAAGATAGAAAGAAAGAAAGAAAAAGAAATTATGAAGGCAAAAAGAACCAGAGAAAAGAACAGTCTTTAAAGAGGAAGGAAAAGAAAGAAAGGAAAAACACAATGGAAATTATGAGTCATCGTCACCCATGAATGGTGGTGGGAAAATCAAATTACCTTAATGAAAATCTATGACAAGTATGGTTTGAACCATAAATTTCTGAATAAAAAATATCAGATCTGGTCAGTTACTAGATGGGATGATCAATTGAATAATGGGGAAAATGGCCTTTTTGGGGCTGTAATCACTAAAAAGTACAAATTTTCAAAAAACGAGCATGAATGCTGCTGGACCCAAACTAAACCTAATAAGTCTTTTCTTTACTCATTGAGAGTGTGCAAAATTGCAACTTTCTAACATGGTTAGTTAGGGCTGAGTGAAGTCCAAATATATAGATGTAAATGTTGGAAAAAATGAATAACCTAAACCCAGCAACAGTAATTAAACTGGACTGCCGTGGGTAGCGGTGATTAAGGAAAGCATGTAGTGATGAGTGTTGAAGAAAGAGTGAGTGAGAGAGCAGGATGGAGGAATTTGTTTCCCATCAGGAATGTCTCTTTAAAATAAAAGTAATGAATAGTAATGATTGTCTGCTAATAATACATGTCAGCTGAGTGGAGGATATCAGTGACAGTAGGCCCCAGCACGGGGAGGGCACGGGAAGTAAGAGATAAAAATGAGGAAAATAGGCAGACTCAGAAATGCAGGATGCCAGAAAAATAAAAGAATCAATACATACACCTAAAGATACACATGAACTTCACTATAGACACACACACACACATATATATATAAATATACATAATTCGGCGGCATATTTTTCCAATACATCTTTCATTAAAAATGATGGACAATGAGTTTGGCCAATCTTTCCTTGTTTTTGTACAAGTGATTGGATTTTTGATAAATCATCAAACAAGATACAAATCTACCAAGGAACTGAACAATACAACTAAGCCCAGATATTGGCAGAAGATGCAACCAAAAGAATCCCCTCCAACACACACAATCAGACAGAATGTAAGACAGGGTAGAACAACTCAGTTTACCCCTCACAAATCTTTGTATAAAACAAATACAACATATTCAGAAAACATTAATGACTACAAAAATAATTTAGCTATAAAGAATTACCACTCAGAGGTACAACATCTTTTGCCCAAGAGAAAGGCATAAATCCACCTATCCTTCAAGCTGTGTGTAATAGTAGAGGCAGTTGGAGCCCTTTAGACAGGCCATTTTGGGTATCATGCCAGCACCCCAGCCCCATTAAAACCCATAATTGCTACAAACAATGAATGAGTCTCCATGGATTTTTTTGAGAAATGAGGAGAAATCCTTGTCTCATATGTCACACAACATGAGATCAACTGAATCTGAATGATGTGCAAATGGTACCAACCAAACAATAGAGGACCAAGATTTGGCAACCTGAAAATTGGTGTCGAGGAAACTTGAGATCAATGTATAAGAGATGGCTGAACGACAAATACGTTTCCTTTTAAAGTTGAATGCCTGGCTAGACTCATATCATCATCAACACAAAAGATGGGTGGAGCTCCAAGATCAGGCAGAGGCTGGATCTGCATGGATCTTGTACTTCAGCACTGTGATTGAGAATAAACAAAGCCTGATGGTATGATGAGGCACTGCTGGAGTTTCCTGGGCTGGTGGTAATGATGCTTTGGCTCTGAAACCATACCTGACCCCAGTGTCATTATCTACTGTAGGCTTTGTTGGTAGTTTTTGCAGCAGTGGTTGCATACATTTATCTATTGACAATGTATCGTATAAAGAAAGGCAAAAAGATATTTATAAAATTACCTACTTATGAATGAAATTAAATTTCAATTATGTTCATATAACAAATTAATTTGAAAGTTAACAAAATCCAACTTCAGGTAGGAATCTTTCTTAATCAATATTTTACAAACAGAATAAAGAGACTGCTTCTTAGATAACTCTTAGATTCATAGACAGCTTGTAACCATTCTGGAACTCTTCAATGAATAAGATAAACAAAATAGAACTCTTTTGTGAAATGAATCGAAGAAAAAGAAAAAAAATATTACACAAAAAGTGCAAATGTGAGAGATAACTTTAATGTGAAATGACTACTCCAGGATATTTTTTGAACTCACTCAAATGAATGAGTTAATTTTGTGTACACTTTCTGGCTGGCGAGTATAAAAATCTTTTATCTATATAAGTTCATAGTATCATTATTCAGTCATCAAACTGTTTTCTCTGGCTTTCTATAACTGAACGCTACATTTCAGATGACCCGCGTATTCTATCATTCAAGGGTAATCAAATGAGGAGAAGTTGTTGAAAGGTCTATTAAATTAAGATTCATGTGGGCTAAAACAATGAAATCTTTCAACTTTGACTTCAACATATTTGATTTTGATATAAGTTGTTAAAAAGTTAAAGATATGAAATAAAATATGCCAATACAATAAGCACTCTTTATAACATGGTTGTTAGGGTTCAAGAAAGACAACTGCACTATAACAGAATCATGGTTAATCAAAAGTCAGTTATGAGTGCCAAACAAGTTAAAAAATGGCATTGATTTCATCAAAAAATCAAAAAAATTATGTGTAAAGCATCATGTATTTATATGTTAAATGACTGCAAATTGAAGGATTTCAGTGTTTTAATCATATTGAGGAAGTATTTTGATGAAATTCTGTTTTTTATTTGTCGTTTTCCAGTTGAGTAGATGATAATAAAGACAGAACTTTTGGGCCCTAAGACCCAGCTACCTTTTAATAATAATAATATTCTGGAATAAGGCCATTTAAGCTCGGTACTTCAACTATTACCTCTGGAGATTGTTCCATTGATCAGTGACTCAGGACTTGAAAGAGAATTTCTTGACGTCTTTTTTATAGATCTCCCAAAAGCTTGTGGTGAGTAAATCTGCGGTCTCTAAGGAGAATGACTTTTTTTTAAAAGAAGGTTTCTTTAGACATAATAAAGAGTGAATATTAAAAAATTCAGCCCTCTAACTCCTTTGACATGGCCTGTTCATGTGATACATACATAAATGAATAGCTAGCTAGCCACACCAGCTTAGAAACTGAAGAAACCTATTTTGACAGTTTTATTAGCGTTTTGATAGATGGTTTCTAATGAGATAATGATCATGAATATTGGCATGAACCTTTCCCGATGGGTTCGTATTTAGTATCAGCATCTATTGCAAATCCAACAATGACTATATGGACTTTTTTAAAAGATTTTAAATCACTCTAGCCCCACAAATGGCTCAACCAACCAGCCAAGTGAACTATAGATTCCTCTCTCTTTGTTTGTCTATGTGCCTATCTGTGTGTGTGTGTGTACATTTGTCAGTCTGTCTGTCTCTGGGGACCTCTGGTCACATTTTAGGCTACAACCTTGAAAATTTGCATGAGCACACCACTAGACACCATTTACAACTTTTTTTGAAAAAAATGCTCTTTGGAGTCTCAATCATTTTGAGACCAACAATGCCCAAATCTCATGCTGGAATTTTTAAGAATGATTTTAGATAACATAATTGCAGATTTAAGTTCTACTTTTTTCAATAATTTCTGATAATTTTTAGATAATTAATTCTGATACATATGTGAGCTATGGTGATTCACTTATGAATACGAATATCATCATTTTTTTCATTAGTATTTCTTGAATCTCAACTCTTGGATTCCTATAAGAAATTTGGATATTATTATAAAAGGGAATAACTACTGAATGAAGTTATCTGTCTTGCACCTTCAAGTAAATTTGTTAATTTTTCTCTATTCTATTCACAGAATGGTTCCATTGTATTTTATTTCATTCACAAAAGTGTTCCTCGGTCAAGTTGGAGCAGTAACAAGCAGTTCATGAAATTAATAGATAATCTAATTTTTAGTACTTCTACTTTCATTTACCTATGAGTGCTTTGCCATGGTATAATGGTTTATCAATTGGTCTTATAGATTGTAATGAGTTGGTTACTCACTGAGTGCTCTATACTTGCGGTCTTGTACCAAAAACTAAGATATACTCTGTAAATAACTTTCTCCTTTTTTCTGTATTTGTACACATCTATATCTATCAACAAATCAGTATACAAATATATTTGTTCATTTTTATTTACCTATCTAACTACCTACCATTGCCTATCTCCCTACCTATCTCTACTTACCTACCTTTACCTATCTATCTTCCTATTTCTATCAAACTGCCTACCTTTCTTCTTAGTTACTTATCTACCTACCTTTACCTATCTGATTCCTTCTGTCTCTATCTCCATCCGATCATATCTACCTTGAGATTCTAAACTGCTCAAAGATTGATCAATCTGTTCGATTACCAACTTACCTAGAGCTTCTCATGCTCCCCAGGACATTTAAAGCAAGTCTACTCATATCTATCAAACTATCTATCTATCATCTAGATCTTTCTATCTCTCTCTCTCTCTCTATATATATATATATATATATATATATATATATATATCTCATCTATCTATCTATATCTATCTATCCTAATCATCTTGTATTTATCTTTTTATCCTCATGTGCTTATATCTATTTATCTATCTATATCTATCTACTATCTACGATCCATCAATCTTTCTATATCTATCTATTTATATCAATCAATCTACTATCTATCCATCTATCCTAATCATTTCATACTTATCAATCTATCTTTATCTTCTCATATCTATCTATCCATCAATCTATATCTATATCTATCTACAATCTATCTGCCCTAATCATCTCATATCTTTTTATCTATCTATCTTAATCTGCTCATATCTATTTTTCTGTCTATCCTAATCTGCTCGTATCTATCTACTGATCTAACTAGCTATGAAACAATGCTAGAAGCAAGTTGACACTTGAGCAACTACAAGATATATTTCTGTATATCATTCCTGCTCATGACCTACAAAATACATAATAATCACGAGTTTAAGTTTGGTAATTCAGTGAGTCAGAAAAAGAGAGTAAAAACCCTAGTGGTAGCGGTGGGGTTCAGGAGATGGCATACAGCTTTAAAAATTTAGAACAACTGTTTTTTTATTGTATGACTAACATAGTGAGGTCACATTATAAAATGTTATGCAATGGGGAAATCCCAGTGTAGGCTCGTATTGCAAACTATGTCTCAAAAGTTATTTCAAAAACCCAAACCTCAGGCTTATTTTCTTATAGGTATATGTCTTTAACTATGTCTAAATTAATTGTTTATTGTTTTAATAAATTACTATAGGACATTTTTTTCAAATACGCAAAATGACATAGTTACATGCATTTGAAACATTTTTTTTCAAAAAATGC
>OY735219.1:45779292-45801792 GCA_963457665.1 Thysanoteuthis rhombus | reverse complement strand
TTAGCACACTTTCTGTGGTTATGGAAGGAGGTAGGAAAGGTCCAGCTGCGGTCTCACAATGATGATGGTGATGATGAAGTTAATGTATATATATGATATAATAGTTGAAATTAGTTGAATAATTCACTTGAAAATATTTTCCCATTGTTATTTAATTTATATATACATCAGATATCATATCCACATACATACTTTTGTCTTTGTATGTATCTATTTATGACATCACTGGTATTTCCCACAGGAAAACATCTAAAATAGTGTTAAAAACATCTAGAAACATATAGATACTGGAGAATCTAGATGTTATTAATAAACCCATCAGAATGAGGCCCCCCCACCAAATTTTTTTGCCATCTTTGGTGACTATGGTGATTCAATGATGTTTCTTTGGCTGTGAATTTTTTATCCCAATCTTCTTCAGTTATTTGAAGGCTAGAGAGATTAATGAACCCTGGAAGTAACCATTTTCTTTCTTTTTATACTTTTCATTCTGAAAGATGGAGCTGTTTATCATGTGGATGTGTGATAAATGCATTGGTTAGTGTGTACACATCTATATATGTGAATTATTTTTATTGATCTCAGTAGAGGAGAGTCTCCTCTGTCTAATCCTGTGTGTGTGTCTTTAGATGTGTAATTGCTTGTCTTGATTGATTCATTCATTCCTTGTCACTCGCAGCCAAGCCAGTGGGGTGGGTTGGGGACCTTTGGCTTGTATTATTGATCATCTTCCCCCTTAAGTAGAAGAATGGGACAGCCAGGGGTAGTTCTCCACATGATCCCCAGCTGCTTAAGGCACCTAATATTCTGATAAAAACACCCATTTAGGTACTGACCAGGCTCAACTTGGGTAATCAAACTAGAAGCCATGTGTCCAACCAAATTTGGCCACAACTTCTGTCAAGCTATTTGTGTTCATATGTATCCGCATATCAGAATGATCACATTTGTTATCATGTAAACATTCTTATGTACATTTGGTAAGGTGCAAACATGTAGCTATTTATTTTATATATTGTTATGAATAAGATTTGTAAATAGCATTCATGTAATGGTAATAATATACCAGAGATAATAGAGGCTGGTATTACATGATAAAAATGAAAGATGAAATGGAAAACCATCTTTGAAATGGATGCAGCAAGCTGGCCGGAGAGGAATATAAAAACAGGCCCAGCAGAGTAGGGACAATCATACACTGGGAACTATGCAAACAACTTGTAAACAAATGATAAACTGGTACTGCAAGCAAGTGCTGCTCTCACGTGTATGTTTGGGTCCCCTACAATGATAAACCAGCCTTGTGTCACGTTCGCTTTGCGGAAGGTAGTTGAATAACTATTTTAGATTTTCATGTTCTCCTTGATTTATAGCTTCTTTGAGTGTTGTTTTCAAAAGGAATTGTTGCTTCTATTTGAATGACTTTAAAATTAACCGACGAAATAATAAAATCAGGTCAGTGGACACTTGAAAATGATGGAAGTTGGAAACATAAGACATTGAAAACTTATAAGACATGGTAATCTTCATTTTCATGCATTCTGTTAACATTTCCAATCATGAGATATTTTAAGAATTTCATTATTTATTTCAGTGTCTATTTAAATAGAAATCCTTCATTACCACTTTCGCGTCACGGGGCCGGATTTAAGGCTGCTAGATATATTAGCCCCCTAACATGTAAATAACCAGAATCGATCTAAGAAGATAAATCCTGGTAAGTAGCGTGTTCGTTGCTTAAGCACAAAAACAAGGTTAGTACACAGTTAGTTGGATCGTTAACAAAATGAAGAAATAAGAACAAACAAAAAAGTAAACAACAGTGCCTGGTTAAATTCGTGAGTGAATTAAAATAAACAAGGACCGGAGTTTCTGCCGACACGAATATGTGGAGGGATCTACCAGGATAAAAGATGTGGAGATAGGAAGGATGAAGGAAAAGGAATGTCACTAAGTAAATGTGAGATAGAGTCTATAGAATGTCCGTCAGTATGGTCATCCTAGTTTGGCCACTATGAAGTTATCTTAGGAAGTCCGACCTAACTACGCTGAGAGTGCTTAACTTAGATAGGATGTGTTCTTGAGATAAATACGTGATGATGCGTGTGTAAGAAGTAAGTGTGTATAAAAACTATACTAACTAATGAGAGAAAGAAAGAACATGGCCGGCCACAAAGGCCGTGACCAGAGGCATGGCCAGCTAGGAATACAGGCGCCAAGGATCATTGGGCCAGGGAGAAGGGAAGAGAGAGAATGGTCGGCCGCAGAGGCCAGGGCTAGAAGTATATCCAACTAGCGGTGCTGGACCATGTGCGTCCAGGGGTTTTATAGGGGTCGTCAGAGGAAGTGACGTTTTGGATATCTAGCTAAAAGAAGGGTTTTGTACTAAATTCCTAACTAAAAGTATAGGAGGCACTACACTGCATTAATACAGGGAATGTTTTTTAATTTTTTACTTATCTTGTATGAATGGACAAGGCTCAATGGTTAGCATACGTAAGAATAGTCCAAAAGTTTTTGATTGAGTGTGTTTTGCTCTTAACAACTAAGTTGTTAGATATTGCTAATGGCTAAACAAACAGCCAATATCATTTTATCAAAACCTTTCATGTGTCTCAAGAAATGTCCATGCTATTCTCCCCATTCATGTCAAAGTCCTGCAACTGAGTTTTTACTTTATTTTCATTCATAACAACAGTGATGGATGACAATGACCACACCAAAATCCAGTGACATCATGTATGAATAACAGTGACATACACAAAAAACTGGTGACAAATTCACTTGCACTTCTAATGCCAGACTCTGGTCAACTTGGGCCATATAGGAACTACTAATGAAGGGGTTGAAATGGGACGCTGAGTTTTGGAATAACATTGTATGGACAAATGAATTCTGTTTTGTTTACCTTTTAGATTTTAATGAAACATGAGAGTTTGACCCAAGCTGGTTATTATTATTACTATCGGAAACTATTGTTTAAAATTTTCAATATAGGTTTCTTCAGTTTTCAAATTGGTCTGGCTGGCTGGCTGTACCACAAGTATTTGCTGAAACACTGGAGTGAGAGGGCTGAAAATTTAAACATTTACTCCTTATCATGTGTCAAAAAATCTTTATTGGTCTCTTAGTTTGTGTTTAGTAGCATTCATGCTTTTTTGAAAATGCTGACATTTTTAATGATTACCGCCCAACAAAAGGTGAACTAGTAACTTATTCATTGATCATCTCTTTTTCCAATTTATTAATTGATCACTCCCAACATGCCAAAAGACATTGATCACATGATGATTTCTACTGAGTGACTAACCAGACCTGTTGTTATTATCATTTTAATCATTATTCATGCATCTGCATGTTCACACCAGACGATAATGCTCATCTAATCTTGTGTCTAGTGTTTTGGCTCTATTCTAAGTACACTAACCATTATAGGCATAAATCCTAATGTTCAGCAACATATATGATCAGGCAGGTCTCCTTTTCCTTGTTTATAAATATCAAATCTGGATTTTGGTTTGGATATGGTGGTCAGTTCAGATCTCTAAGTCCTTATTTCAAAATTATCTTTTTAGATTTCTACGGTAACCTCAGATTTGTACTGATATCATTTGTTTACATGTTTAAACCCAAGCTGTTTGCACAGTTCCCAGTGTATGACTGCCCTACTCAGTCATGCCTGTTTTTATATTCATTTCCAGCAAGCTTACTGCATTCACTTTTTTTATGATTTACTATCTTTTTGCCAAATGTTCACAAAACTTTTTTTTTATCAGTTTTTTTGTTGGACATAAACCTTCCTTGCATAAGAGTAAGATATTGGGATGATAGGCCATACTCTGTCGTGTTGGCCCATAACATGTTGGCCAGGGGAGTAAGAGATGGATACATGCCTTTCCCAAGAGCAATAATGCGAATTGAATATAAACTGTGTCAGCCAGGGTACAGAATCGGTTCATCAATCCCATTCTGTATGCCAGCAACTGCTTGGTCACCTCGCACACAAGACCCCAACCCCCCTAATTAGAAATGGAATCATTTAGAAAAGCACATTCATATGAAGACAAATATCTTGATGCAAGCAATTACATACACACACATGTTTACATATCTTAATACACACGCTCACACATACGCACAGAATTATGTATCTGAATACACACATGCTTAATTGCACATGGGTGCATAGCAGAAACTCTCCCATGCTGATTTTGAAGAACCCACTCATGCAGTATACACACTAACAAATACATTAACATGCATATCCACATGATGTACAGAGACCTGTTTTTGATGAGTTTTACAATTCACTGAAAGGGCGCCTTCCATTAATCGGATTATTTGAAATGATTGGGAGTGGGGTGAGAAGTCTTGGAATTCCATATCTCTGGTCCTTTGTATTTGATTAAGGGAGGGGAGAAATGTTTTCTCCCTTTGAAGAGAGTGAGGGAATGAAAAGGTGAGAGAAGGGAATAGAGGCTAAGAAAAAGGAAAAGAGAAGAAAGGGGGGGGGGGAAGAAAAGGTAAAGGAGAAAAGTGAGAAAGAAAAGGATAAAAGGAAAGAAAGAAAAGGTGCAGATGAAAAGGAGAATGAAAAAATGGAGATAAGGGAGAAAAGTGAAGAAGAAGAAGAAGAAAAAAGAAAAAAGGTAAAAGAGAAGGAAAAAAATGGAGGAAAAAGGAAAAAAAACAATATTTTTAAAAAAAGAAGAAAATTGTAAACAATATCAAGATCAGAAAGAATGTTAATGATTCTTTGGATACACTTCAAGAAACCCACCCTCCAATCCCAACTTTTGTCTACTGTAGGAAAGTATGGCCCTTACGCTGGCTGTGGCTTCAGTTATCCCAGCCCAGGATCTACATATCACCTTTCCCTTTGGCTCTGGTTTGCAATATGTGAATTACACTTAGTTGAAGCGTTGTCGATCATTTCACCCTGCACTATTTTACCCATAGCTGAGAGAAGAGGTGCAGTCTTGCCTTTCCCAAGAGCATTAGTCTGAAGTGAACACAAACTGTCTCAGTTCACTGACTCCAGAGAGAACAATGCCAAGAACTTCTCAGTCAGCCCGCATCTCCTCTACTCCAAAAAGACATGAAAATTGATCCTAGATTTAGCGGTAAGCTCACTGAGGACCTGATTGGTTGATGTGTCGAGTGACTGATTTCCCACAAAGGAAGGACATTCAGCATGAAATTATTTTGGCCTTGAGAGACACACAGACAGAAATAGACTTGCACAGACAAAATAAATCTACATGAAATTTCCTGAAAAGTCTTCTACAATTATTTTTAATAATGAATTTTATTTCCTTGTTAGAAATCATCAACCCAAGCTGTAAACATAGGTTTCTTCAGTTTTTAAGTGGGTTTTGTTGACTGGTTAACTACCATCTATGCATGTGTCAAAAGTACAGGCTGCATGAATTAAACTAGATGGCTGAAAATTTCAATGTATTGCCTCAAAAAAAACGTTTTTGTGTTGTTTTTTTTTTAAAATTACCTCACTACATCAGTTATCAGAGGGGGCTGCAATTTAAAGTGTAAGTTTATGACAAATTGGTTCCTTAGTTTGTGTCCGACAGCATTTACACTAGTTTTTTTTTCTCAAATTCAGATATTTTCAGTCATCTCTGATCAACTAAGGGCAAGAGAAATAACTTATTAATTGATCACCCCTCTTTCTAATTTTCAGTTGATTACCCCAAACACAGTATGCTGCCAAAAGATGTTGGTTACGTGATGGCTTCAATTTAGTGACTAACCAGACCTGTTTTTAATAATGAATTTAATTTCCTTATTTCCCATTTATTTCTTTGATCTTTATCTTCAACATGACAACTTCTATCAAACTACAATGACCAATACAACAAACGGTACTATTTGGTAATCATCTTTGCTTAGTTTGGCATAAGACTACAATTTACTTACAGAATAATATCATTCCTTGTCAATGCACTTGATTCAGTTGTGAATGTCAATCATGTATAATCATTCATTCTCGATCGATTTGCTTCTTTCAACACAACATTTATATGATAAGAAATGGATATATGTTATCCAACATATATCTATTTCCTCATACATAACTGAGAGCAATGGGTAGACTATGAGAATTTGGTATGAAAGTGGTTATTTGGGCCTTTACATTACCGGCGAATGTCTACCTCAATGGTAAGAGCATTGAAGCAGCTACCCTGTTGGTGACAGTTTGATTCCTGCAGCAACCCCATTTTCTTTTCTCATTTATTCTATTTATGATGTATAATGACGGATGACCATTTCAGATAAGTTTCTGTATAATACGACGCAATTTATAATCATTCTGTCGGATCACATATATCCATCTCTCTCTATATATATATTAGGTGAATGCAAAAACACAACATCTAATACGGAAAAGGTAAGAATACATTTCAACTGAAATGCAGAAATCAAAACAATGAAGATGAAGATATTTGTTCAACAAATTCATGGAATATATCTAGTTAGTCACTCAATAGAAACGTCTTTTGGCAGCATCACGTGTTGGGGCTGATCAATTAAAAAAAATTGGAAAAAGGACTGATCAATGAATAAATTACTTCCCTTGGTTGGATCACTAAAAAGTTTGAATTTAAAAAAAAAAAAACAAGCGTGAACGCTAGGGAAATAAAAACTGAAGAAACCTATGTTGACAGTTTTGGTTGATGGTTTCTAATAAGGACAATATTCAATTTTGAAAATGACTTGCAGCAAAAGCTTGATCGTGGTGTATCATTGCATTTTCTATTCAGTAGTTAAGGTCTGCAACTATCAAATTGATAAATTCTCCGAGGCCCATCCCTCCGCAAAATGACATTGAAATTTATTCAGAACTTTAGGAAAATATTTTCTGGACAGACAGATAGACAGACAGACAAACATGCGTAGTTTCATATATCTCTTCTAACTTTGTTGGCAGTGGTAAATCATTATCCAGTTATGTCCCAAGAAGCTCTTTGAAATAATTACCTGTATCTTTATCAGTGACTTTGAGGGGGGGGGGGCTTTTTATTGTTCGTCTTCCCCATGTGACAATAATTTCAAGGTAAATTCTTGTCGCATGACACCTTAATTAGTTTGTGAAGCAACAAAAGTAACTGATGACAAGAAAAAAAGAAGAAAGAAAAGAAAACTAAAAACAAATGAAAGTGGAAATGGGGTGAATACCCAGAAAATATCCGACCAATTAATATTTCCAAAAAGAAAAATAGCTTATCTGGGGCATTGGCGCCTCAGTTCACTTCAAATGATTAATATTCATCAGAGAATAAAGAGCATTGACAAGAAAGGAGATTATCTTGAAACTATTTGTTTTGAAAAAATAAATGTTTTTTCCATCATTAAACCATGGAATAGATATAACAGCAAATGTAGCGAGTTGACTCCGAGGTGGCATAAAAATGACGGGGGAACGGAGTATTCAAAAAGCTGTTAATGAACCTCTACCTCCAGACTCGTTCGATTTCCAAAATTGACGCTGTTCGAAAGCCTATATTCGGCAAGTCTCTGAGATAAAGCTTGGGTTATCTCCCCTTCTGGCTCAATCTGGCAACCTTGTCAAGTCCTTGTAAACAAGAAGAAAAACGGGTCAGAGTGTGTTCAATGTAGATCAGAGTAAAATTGAAAGAAAGGGGGAAGCTAGAAAAATATTTCAGAAACGTGAAAGTGACAGCTGAAGCCATCATTATCTCAGCAAACGAGATTGAAAAGGTATATGTATTTGTCTGTCGTTCCATCTGTCTTTCCATCTGCCTGTCCACACGCTATACCCGAAAGTACATGGATTTCAATGAATTTCTCTGAATGGGTGGGCAATAGGATGAAGAAGAGGTGCTTACATTTTGGCAGATCCATTCACAATTACCTCCCCTATGTTGTTGTTATATGTGCACATCACATAATATCGTATTAGGTTCTGCACAATATCTGCTCAAGTATTGAATGAATTTCAACAAAATTTTCTGGACGGATGGTTTATGGGCTTCTAAAGAAGTGATTAAATTTGGGTACGGATCAATGTACAATTATCTCCTCCAGCAGTGATGTTGGCAGAGGTATGCACTTTCAGGGTGCTTCTTCGTTTTTACTGCATTTGGAACAGTCTTGAAAAGCTTCGCAAAAAGATAGATTGAATTGGAAACCCTTCAAAGAATTGAAACCATCACACGTACCGTATTGACTCGAGTATTGACTGCGATCTTTGGCGATCTCTGTACCCTTATCTCACATCTCATACTTCATTGTCACACCCAATCGGTCACCACACAAAATTTTCAGACGGTTTTTAAAGGTGTTTTGAAAGAATAAAAAGCACAAATCTATTTATCTGTCAGCAACTTGACCTTAATTCACCGGTTTATGCACAAGTAGAGTCAATAAAACTTGGAGAACTCAACCGTCATTTTTTATGGCTTATGTTTCATGAATATAGATAAAGGTGATTCTGAATCCAGACATAAAAGTAAACTCTAAGACTGCTGATTAGTCAGTCAATTGAAACTGACACGAGACCAACGTCTTTTGGCAGCATGCTGTGTTGGGAGTGATCAATTAAAAACCTGGAAAAAAGGAATGATCGATTTATGCGTTACTTCTTTCGCTTTTTGTTGTGCAGTGATAACAGAGAAAATCTGACCAAAAAAAAAAGCAGTAAGAGTACAGTCAGACAACGTAGGGAATAAGAACTGAAGACACTTTGCAAATTAAAAATATATTTGAAGGAATTTTAAAAAAAACAACATTTTTCGTAGACATAATAAGAAGTATATGTTGAAAATTTCAGCCTTCTAGATCCATTGGTAAAGCCTGTACACGTGATATATAGCCAGCCAGGCATCCAAATCAACTTGAAAACTGGAGAAACCTATGTTGACAGTTTTGGTGACTAAAAGCTGTTAATTCAGTCAAAACATCATGTGATTCATTCTCAAATTAACTCTTTCCACTTGATTAAAAAAATCTTCTTTTGTTTAAGAAAGCAGTTTTCTTGCAAGAAAAACATAATTTTGTAGATGCTGTCAAATGATATGAAAATACGTCAAATATGCTTTCTTTGGTAGGAATGAAAACCAAACTAAACAGAAACAAAGATGTTCGCTGTCATTTTGTCAACAGAGTGTGCAAGAGGATAGATCCGGAATACATAACACAGTGGCAAACCTGTTGCACGATTTGCATTCCACCCGAGGAAAAATATGACTGTTTGCGTCAAAATTGAGTTTATTAACACTTTCAGTGCTTTGTGTGGAGATTTCCTGGGTCATAACTGGTAGATACGAAGATCATTGGGTTTTTTTCAATCAGTTTCTAGTTTCTATACTTCCCTGTTGAAACTATAAGGCTCAGTTCCACGTCTCATCGGTGGTCTCAAGGAAACGTATTGCACAATAGGGAGTGTAACCATAAAAAAAACCTGCATTAAAAGTATTAAAATATTACTTATTTCATTACTATAGATTGAAAACGACTTTCAAAAGCCCTGTTGTCGAAGCGTGATCCCAGTGGTGCAAGTGTAAAAGACCCAACAGACGCCAATGGACATTTACAACGTTTCAAACTTATTTGTTGGATCGAGGGAAAGATGCGCAAGATAGGCGATGAAATTAGAGCCAAGCGCTGCCTCAGCTCTAATAGTTCCGTTGTCTGTGTCACCCTGACTGCATCATCATGCACCTCCCACTAAAACAATAAGCAAAGTGATACACTCTACAGTTTATGACGGATTATCTATCAACTGGGCCCTTAGGCTGAGCCTTAGTAAAACAACCTTTGTTGAATTTAATAAAGTGACGTTGTCAAGTTGAATAATTCATATGATTGTACTATGTATAATGTACAACACGTATAATATCATAGGATTATATGGATCAACTTATCAGCTGCAGAAACCTTTAATGTCCATCGTTGGACGTAAACCTTCCCAAGATCCACCAGTTCTCTCTATCGCAGGTGTCGCAATGCCAACATCTCCTGAACCTGCCAAAATAGACACGCCATCTTATTTTCTGTCGGCCAGAATTTCGAATATGATCTCCGGGGATCCACGTTTTAGGTTGTGATGCCAAGTGGTTGTCTGACATTCTTGCAACATGACCAGCCCATTGCTATTTCAGCACCACAAATAACGATTGGGGGGGATACATTGGTTCTTAAGACTAATGTTGTTTTGTTTTTTTTTATGCTAAGCTTGCTCTACGAAAGTTTGTCTTCCTTGGCTAATCCTCCGTTTGATTCCTTCTTCTGGTGAGAATTTCATGGAGATTCACTTATTTTCAATTTTCTTCAGAGTTATATTTTTTAACGTGTGTTTTTGGTTTACAGAAATATCGATAGCAGTTTATAAAAATCAATAGATCGGAGCATATCTGATTCATTGATCACCCCAAACTTGAGCCTACTTAGTGCAATGGTTAATCTGCCATTGTCTCCAGTGTATATACTCTCTAACCTTCCAAGCGGACCCAGTAGAGAAGTATGAATTCGACTTCTAGTCAGCCGCTGGGAACAGAGCAAAATATCGGAAAGACTTCAAAGCAAGGTCCCCGGGAAGAGGTTCATAAGGAAATGCAAAGCTGTTTCCAGCGCCTGGCCACCCTCATCCTTTCGCTAACCCCTTTTCGTCTACTTTAACCCTTTAGGCACGCCATTCTATATTTGTTCGTTGGTAAATGAGTCGACGTATTGTATCAACTAATATACCACATTGACTTTGAAGTTTTGATTCATTAGCTCTACCAAAAAAAACTAGCGGGTCCCTCTGGGTTAAACCGGTTGCACCCCTCTCCAAGAGGCCCTGCCCCAAAGACAAAAACAGTGGTGATAAATTGTACTATTCAAATTACTG
Source organism: Thysanoteuthis rhombus (assembly GCA_963457665.1). NCBI lineage: Eukaryota > Metazoa > Mollusca > Cephalopoda > Oegopsida > Thysanoteuthidae > Thysanoteuthis > Thysanoteuthis major. The sequence continues at coordinate 45,790,922 of OY735219.1, read as the reverse complement.
GGGCATCATTCTACTTTCGGTAGCAGACACAATCCTCGAGAGAATCCTACAAATTAGTATCCAACCCAAAGCGTCCCCGGGCCCACACCAAGACTGCGGGTCTAGTTGCTCACTCAAAAGCGGCTTTCCAGCAGGTAACATCTGTTTTGTAAAGGCCACAAAACTATTCGATATAGAAGTCTGAAAGTAATCATCTTCTCTCGACCCACACAAAAATTGAAGTATTACCCACCTTCTCTCTCCATCGGCCTGACAAAACCGAAAGTGGTCCAACACTTAACCTTCCACGACAGCGTCATATCCTCTGACGCAAATCTGGACAGTGAGATAGATAGGAAACAGACTGGCAAAGGCAAACCAAACGGGTAGATTATACAAATGTGTCTGAGTTAACGGGAAACCGAAGAAAAATACAAAAACAAACAACAAATGATCATGCTTTCCGCCATCCTATATAGCGCAAAATTCTACACTACAACTACGGCTCTAAAGTGCTTCCAGCTATGTTGCCTCTACGCCATTCTCAATGTGCACTGGAATAATTCCATCACTATCACTGTGATCTTCAAGTTAATCAGGGTTACAAACATTCAGGCTATGCTTCGAAACACTCTCCTGATCATGACAAGCTCAGGAAATTTTAGCAACGTGACGCTCCGAAGCCAAATTTCTGGCAGACCATGGAGAAGATGGCCTCAAAAAGTATTGGTGCAGTGAGGTAGGAATACGTGGAAACAACCTTCCCTTATGTTTTGCCGGGAGACGGGGAACAGGGTACCCTCACTATCTATATACTACAAAATCCTGTTTATATCCACAAGTTAGCCAGAGGTGCATTAAAGCTACATTTATTGAATGGAGGTGCCCCCCCCCTCAAAAAAAAAAACGTATCCCTATTCCGAACCACACTGCTGTATAGGCATGGTTCGCTCACAGGATTCTACGTTCGCTAAATCAGGCAGCCCTACGTTCCATCCACTCCTTTTTTAGTATTATATTACTGCCAAGAACAAACTGATTAATGACTGGGTAATGATGATTGATGATTCTTTCTCAAAAACATAAATGCGCACGTCCATTGAACCACTGCCTGAAAGGTTTTTTGGTTTAGATATCATGGCCAACAGAAACGAGACTGCCCGTATGGGCAGGGTAGTTACAAGAAGACAAAAAAAAACAAAAAGAAAAAAAACAAGCCTGGCTGTTGTAAGGTCAGATTCAACTCTTACTTCTTATTGATACGGAGGGGCGGGCAGAGTCAACACTACGCTTAGACTAGTGTTCGACAATATGAATAAACCATAACATTACCCGTTCACATTGGCATATTTAAACCCACCCTGTTATACTCAGGAAGTGCAAGGCACGGAGAATGGATACGCTAAGCCAAGTTCAAACCCCAGCTGGGACAGTTTGTGTTCACTTCGCACTAATGCTCTTAGGAAAGGCATGAATCCATATTTCCACCAAGCTTTGAGTAAAATAACGCAGGTCTGTTTCACAAATCGCAAACCAAAATCCAAGATAGAATAACATGTGATATGTGAAGCCTTAGCTGTGTAAGAGCTTATCTTACTCGCAGTTTCACACGTTGATACAACCTACGACATGGAACAATGGTTAACAAATTGAAGATAGATAGAGAGATTGGCACAGACCCTAAGTGAGTTCGTTCTTCACTGAATGACTCTTGTATTCCTGTGTAAAAATAAACTAAGCTTTATCAATAAATTGGAATCCAAACATTAGGCGGCGCTAAACGTAGAGCGAGATTTATTTACTTGAAAATCAAAGAAAACGAGTATGACACTTCTTCCGTAGAGCAATGGTTTTGTTTGGCTGAGTCGGTGTTGTGGTGCGTTCGATCCCTACAAGGTGGTTTTGTGCCAGACTAAACTTAAAGAAAGATTAGTCAAAATATAACGCAAATATCATTCAATAAGCATTACTGACATTTCAGACAAAATGTACAAAAATAAACAAGCGTGTGTGTGAGTGTATCATTTACACTGCCATATGTTATTCCTCTTGGAGACCCAATGTTATGTGCTTAGAGGCAGAAGGGAGAGAGATTTTCATGATACAGTTGATTACATAATTAATACACTAGTATTCACACCTGAGAACAGGTGATTCTCAAACAGAAACACACGTCGACCAACAAATATGGTCAGTCTTTCTTTCTCCTAAAAAGAAATCAACATTATTTTCTTCGAGAATAATGTTTTTGAAATTTGTGATTGAGAAAATATGTCATAAATAAATTGCATTTAAACGCATACATATTCACTCACACACACACACACACACACACACACATGCACATACGTACACATATGATTCACAGAAGATTTGCACTGTAAATGCAAAATGACAATGCGATACAACCGCTGTGGAAGTGTAATCCTATGGCTACAACGGCGTTTCCTTACTTTGTTAGGGAGAGGGGCGAAGTTCTGTCACTACCTATATACAACTAAAATTCTCATTCTATCGGTTGTACCCTAAATTAACCGAAACTGTGTATTTTAGCTTTGTACAATGAACAAAAGAAGCCCTAAAAATGCCGAACCCTTCCTGAACCTCCCAGTTCCCTCACTTCTTTTTTTAGTACTGTTTCACAATACACGTACAATCCACAATAGATGTCTGCACCCTACCCAACAGGTGTTTGCATGTTTGAGAGAGAGAGAGAGAGAGAGAGAGAGAGAGAGAGAGAGAGAGAGAGAGAGAGAGAGAGAGAGAGAGAGAGAGAGAGAGAGATATACACAAATACAAATACAGGTATGGGTACCAGCAATTTTTTGTTTACGCATTGCTTCGTTGAACAGAACAAATAATCTTGGTTGCAAATAATGATTTTGTTTTTGCATTTTGTTACTCAATATATGTTATTTTTCATAACTGTTAAACACAAAGGGAAGAAAGGCATAAATGCGAGAGAGAAAAAAAAACAATCGCATTTTCTTTCACTTACACACATACATACCTGCACCCTTACCCACAATCTTGGAGAAGCGGTTCTTAACAGAATGAACAACGAACGATTAGACAATAAGCGAGTGCATATATCCACAATACCCTCAACACACACACACACACACACACACAAGCAACAGCAGATATAAATGGGATGCATCGGAATCGCTCCTTCATTATACCCTTGTACCAGACTTTAAATCATTCATTATTTTAACTAAGAGTTGATTCGTCGAATGAAGATGTATGTGCAACTCGGAAAAATTAGTATATATTCGTTGAAGTTGCAGATTTATTTTGAAAGCACAATGCTGCCACTTGTCGTGATCAATGTCATCATTACAAAACATGAAGATAGATGTGTTGCTTTTAAACGCTATAAAACTGAAATACATGATTTGACCAATTAACTATTCGTGTATGTGTGCGTCAAAATGACGGCATATGAAATCGATATTCCGTTTAGTCCTCATTATTCAAAGGTTTCAACTTGGGGTATTGTGAGGTATCCTTGTTTTTGTTGGCCTCGAGCCTCAAAAAATCCTTTTAGCGACTGATAACAGGAAAAGGGGTGACGATTACGTATATCAGTAAAAAGTTTCTATCATTGACTTCTGGAATGTTTTTGTCAAATTCATTTCATTTTTCATTTGGAGTGTTACGGACAAAACTATAGAGATACGTGTGGAGTATTATAGAATATTTAATCAAGAAATTAAGGTGAGTGGAGAGAAAATAGAAATAAAAAGCGAAGGTTTATTCCACGGTACCGCTGCTACATTGCAGCGGTAACCCCCAATAATGCTACGGTTGGATTAAATCAGCGCTACTGTGTTTGTTACAGTAGTAATTTTCAGACCCGATACTTTTCATGGCATGAGTGGCGAAACTGACCGCACTGAGTGACAGGGTTAAAAGATTTAAGGCCATGACGTCAACTTATAAGCCGGTTCACAGGCCAGAGTTGCGACGTTGAGATTTTTTTTTTAATATAAGAATTAAGAGAACGTCTTTACGCTCTGAGCAACCCAATTGTGTAGCCGATTGTTAGTTGTTGTTGTTGTTGTTGTTGTTGTTCGGCGTTTTCTTCAAAGAAATCCATTCATGACTAAAATAAAAAGGAAAAAAACCGGTATAGGCATGCTCTTTTTTCTTTTTTTTTTTTATACTTATGGCACGTACCTTTTTGAGATAGTCCCTTCAGGGTTGCATATTTTGCCTGTGATTCACTGTACAAGGTCTGCCAATCCGAATTATTGTCTAGATGTTGCATCATGGTAACCGTGCAGGACCCAGGGTCCGCGGTCGTAGAAGCCATACAGCAGGTCCCCCTCTCTCTGTCTCTCTCTGTTTGTTTTTTTTCCTCGAGAGACTAAGAGAGTTCAATTGATTAAGTGGCCCCTCTGTATTAGTATTATTCTTTCTTTCCTTCAAGAAATGATGTTGTTTTTTGTTTGTTTGTTTGTTTTTCTCTCTTAATTTTTCTCCTTTTCCCCCCTTTTTGAGAATAAGACAAAAAGCACAGATCGGCCCCACAGTCTTCTTAACTGTTAAGTGGTGATGTGATCTGATATATGATTTCACCGGGGTTCTTTTCCGGGGTAGGCTCTGTTCAGTCGTGCTAAGGGGTTGTGTCTTCAAACAAGTGCTTGTCGGAGTCGGGCACTGCGTTGCGTTACCACTTGTGTCAAATTGTGTCGGGTTAACGAACAGCTGGACTTACGAAGAGGCAGGGGGGAGGAGATGAAGTGGAGGGATGAGGAGAGAGCAGCAGCAGCAGTTGTAATAGTCGTTGGTAAGACTTTACGGAGAAAGAGGGTGACATAAGAATAATAGGGAGTGTCAGAGAAAAAGGGGATGATAGGTTGGGAAGGAGAAAGATGGGGAGGAGCAAAAGAATTAAAAACTGCACAATAGAGTGTGTGTGTGTAGGGGGTAATAGTATTGAAGAAAAAAGAAAGAGAGAAAGAGAAAAGAGAATAAGAGTCAGAGAGAGGGTAAGAGGAAATGTGTCGGGTTGGAGAGGATAAGAAGGGAAGAGAGAGAAAGATAAATGAGAAGGAAAGTTGATGAGAGAGGTAGGGAATGGGTGGCGAAGAGGAATGAGATGAAAGAGGAAGGAAAGAGTAGAAGAGAAATAAGGAATCAGTTGATGAGAAAAAAAAAAAGGAATAGAAACGGAGATAGAAAATAAAGGATACGAAAGGAAGAAATAGAAACTGACCATCTCAGTCAATAATTGAACGACCGTAGCGTCAAAATTTGAAGTCATGTAGAAAAAAAAAAACAACGAAGAATAAACGTTGTCAGATTAAATACTGTTTATGACATCACTGTCATTTCCCACTGAAAAATCATTTAGAGTAAAGAAAAACTATCTAGAAACATCTAGATTCTGGACAAACCCGGCACCAAAAGGCTGGGGGGAAAAAAAAGAAGCTTTTTAAAGGAAAAAAAGCATTTTTAGAAAGGGTTTAGGGAGGTACTGATGCCAATTCTCAAGCCCGGTGTGGCTAGGAGCACTGGAAAAAAAACAAACACACAAACATGCGCACATGTTGAATAATCATAGAACCGTTGGCTATCTGGTGGCTACGGTCGTTCAGCTAATGCGCATGAAGAGAGAAAGCATAGAGTTGAAAAAGGAGTGGAAAAAAGAAAGAAAAATGGTACACAAAGCAAAATAAAGATAAATTCTAGAAAAAAAAGAAAGAAAAAGGGGTGATAAAAAAGAAAGAAAGCTAATAGAGTGATATTAGAGAAAGAAAGAAAGAAAGAAAGTAAAAAGAAGGGTGACTAGAAGGAAAGACAGAAGAACGAAAGGAAGAAAGGAAGGAAGAAAGAGAGAGGAAAGAAAGAATGAGAGATATCAAAATAATGTGAAAAGAGAAAAGGGAAATTTAAATAAACAATAAGAAAAACGTCAAGCCATGTGGTCCTTGAAAATAAGTGTGGTCTCTCATACAAAGCTAGTAGTGCTACTTCATTTTCACAGCTCACGCTCCAAGTAAAATTCATGATCCCGAATGCCGATTTTCTCGGCAGGCAGGCTATTACCACTTTGGGAAATTGCGTGATACAGCCTTCATAACCTCTGGGCGTCCGCTGCCACTTTTCCAGGGGACAAAAGGATATATTTCCAGAGGGGGGGGCAAAAAGATATAACACCAGGGGACGGAGTAAAAGGATATATCTGGAATGTACTCAACCCTGAAAGCAGTGAATTAATGTGGGGTTATATGAAATAGTCGTACAGCATCATTATCCCTTATTGACTATGATGTTCCTAATTTTAACCCCCTTCACCCTAAGTGAAAAGGCCTGATCCAAGGGAAGTTGGGTGTAAATGCCACACCCCCTTCGAAGTGAACGCTCATGCCGATTTGCCACAATCTAGTCCTATAATATGCCAAGCTAAGTTATAATAATGATTTCCTCAGCTAAGCTTATAATAAAACTATATTAAGCTAAGCTTATGATAATAATATACTAAGCTAAGCTTATAAAAAAATCCCACTAAAGGGTTGAGATAGTTGTGTATTTACTGCAGCAGTGGTCCGAATTCGAAAACTGATAAAAGCTTGAATATCGAAAGCTGACTTTCTCTATCTGAGCAACACACAATCTCTCTCCGAGGATTTCATCATTTGCACCACACTAAAAAGAATAGCCTATTCTGTCCCAACAGACAATAGAACGACACTGAAAAAGCTCCTCAAAGACGAAAATCTGGGCGAAGTGTACGGAGATCCTATGTTGGCCAATCGACAGAATCCCTCTCCTGGCCTGCTGTAGTCCAAAGGAAAGCAGATAGATACGTTTGATATCAGCATTATTTCAAAGCTGACAGTCAACGTTGACATCGAACCACCTTGAGTGGGCTCTACCCGCAGGTTCGGAATCAGAACTGTCCGTCTCCTAGATTGGTTTCCAACCAAGGCTAGAGAGTACAGTCCATCCTGCTATTTTATCCATAGCTGGAACCAGGGGGGTGAACGCAAACTGTCTCAGCCAGAGATTGAACTCGACTCACCGATTCCATTCCCCTGGCCACTAACTGTTTGGCCACCTGCACCTCCAAAAAAGGCCAACCACGTGACTGAGATGGTTGCATAGTTGCCACCGGCGCCAGTGGCCGTTGTTCGAGCTCAGATGAAAGATAGGATTTTGAAAGCTGATTTTCTCGGTATTGGCACAACACAATGCCCCCTTTATGATTCCTCCCATCAAGCTAAGCAACGTACTAAACCAAGATTAATAAATAATGTTACGTTGCGCGTGACGTAGCAGATATTCGATATTTAGCGAACAATGGGGGTTGATTAACCCATTAACTATGAATGATGGGAATTTTCGATGAAATTTCCATTTCATTGTGATTGATCGCAACTCAGTTTCTAGTCAGAGCTTTTATCTTGCAATGGATAACTTGCAATATACGAGGGCTTTTATTTTGCAATGACTACTACTCTTCATTGCCATCTACAATTAATGGGTTGACATGAATATTGGAGGGGAAATGCTGATCAGTAAATGAATGCTGGCAGAAACATTTTCTCTTTATTAGGGCAAACAAAATGGAGATGTTAAAACTTTGTATACCACAGCCCCTCAGGGAGACAATCCGAAGTTACCCCTTCAGGGTTTATAGTTTGCTATTGGTTTTAAAAGAGAGTTTTAAAAATTGTTTTGAGACCTTTTCTTCTGCTTATTTACTTCGTTTATTCTTGCCCTGTTGGTACCGATATTAACTTTTCGTCATTGGGTGGTACCAATTTTGACTTGGTTCTATTGAGTGGTAATGACTAAGAGACCTTAGTGGCACCGATCTTAATCTAATCTCGTTTGGTGGTACTAATCTTTATTTGATCATAAAAAGGCACCGCCAATGACCTTAGTAAACGACATTACCACCCAATAGAACCAAGTCATAATAAGTACCACCCAATGAGACCAAGTCAAGATAGGCACCACTAATGTCCCTTAGTAAAGGTCATTACCACAATATAATTAAATAAAGATTAGTACCACCAAACAAAGCCTAATTAAGATCAATGCCATCAAGATCCCTTAGTAAAGGTCATTACCACTCGGTAGAACCAAGGCGAAATTAGTGCTACCCAGTGAATCAAGATAGGCCCCAGCAATGCCCCCTAATAAAGTTCATTACCACCATATAATCAAATAAAGATTAGTACCACCAAACAAGGCCAAATTAAGATTGGTACTGGCCATTACTAAAAGACTTGGTTTCCTTCAGTGGTGCTATTTTTGACCTGTTTCTGTTGATTGGTACTGACCTTTTTTTATATACATATATATATATATATATACACATATACATATATACATACACACATATATATATGCATACACACTTATAATTATAAATATATATATAGATACACACATATACATATGTATTTATATATTCCCATATATATATATATATATATATATATATATATATATATAGAGAGAGAGAGAGAGAGAGAGAGAGACATATATATAGATATATGCACATACACGCATACCTACAGATATATATATATATATATATATATATATATATATTTATATATATACATATACAAAATATACATGAGTATGTATATATACATAGATATGTATGTATATATATATATATATATATATATATATGTGTGTGTGTGTGTGTGTGTATGCACATACATATATACATACATTTATATGTATATACATACATATATATATATATACATACATATATATATATATACACATACATATAATGTGTACTTTAGAGAGTAAGACAGACTCGGGAGTGAAGTGTTTGGTGGTAAGGTTTATTAATCCTATAATAGTCCATACATATATATATATATATATATATATATATATATATATATACATTTATACATACATATATATATATATATACATACATATATATATATACATACATATATATATATATGTCATCATCATCAACATCAGTCTTTTAGCGTCCGTCGTTGGACATAGACCTTTCCCAGGATTTGCCACACTTCTATATCATGGGCGTCACGGAGCCAGTACTTCCAGAACTTGTCTAGCTCATCTCTCCATCTAACATTTTGCTGGCCTCGGTTGTGCATGTGGTCCCGGCGAATCCATGTTGTGAGTCGTGATGTCCATTGATCGTCTGCCATTCTTGCAACATGGCCAGCCCACCGCCATTTGAGATTTTGTATGGATTCTATGATGTCTCTAACTCTTGTCTTTTCCTCGGATGTACTTTGCTGAACTTTACTTCTTCCGAAAGACCAAGGGTAGCTTACTTTGAGAAACGGTGGTCTGTAGTTTGGATTCTCTTAAGGTAAGAGTTAACAGCAGTGAGTTAAGATGTAGCTGCAATGTTAAGCAATGTGTTTTGTAGAAGTAGTAACGAGACTAAAGTGTCCCTCGCAAGGTTTATGGAGTCTGCATACCCGGCCCAAGGTACCGGCAACACGGGCAGCTGCCCAGGCGCCAAGTGCTATGGGTGCCTATCATGTGTTTGAGACATTCAAATTTTCTCAATCACCATCATCATTAACGTCAGTCTTTTATCGTCCGTCGTTAGACATGGAAATTCCCCAAGATTGGCCAGACTTCTAGATCGTGGGCATCGCAGAGCCAGTAATTTCTGAACTTGTTTAGTTCGTCACGTCATCTAATTTTTTGTCGGCTACAATTTTGCATATGATCGCTGGGGATCCACGTTCTGAGTTGTGATATCCAGCGATTGTCTGAACTTCTTGCAACATGACCAGTCCATTGTCATTAGTTTTCCTATGTTTGTTATGATATCACTGAGCCCAGTTAGTTTTCTGATATATTGTGCTTTCTTATGACCCCTTCACGTGATTCTAAGCATGATCATCTCCTGTCAGAGGGCCAATCTTTGGGTTAAAAATCGGAAAATGAATTAATCAAACAGAATAAAAACAGTCAAAATAAGAAAATTCCCTGATGTGAAGTAAGATTTTTTTGGAATATTTGACAGTTAAATGCCTTCTGTTGTATTGAAACTAAGAGAAACATTTGACAAGGGGAATTTTCATAATTTTTATTCTTCACCGTAAAACATAAATAAAATTAATATTCTACTTTAAAGGATACGTAGGGCACCAGGAACCGGCCCTGGGGATCTATTATGTAAGAAGAAATTTAGAAAGACAAGGATCGGCATAGCTCCACTACTTTTCTCCATATAAGTTGCTTTCTTGTCATAAATAAACGGAGAAGCTCCTTACAACTTTTTTTTCGTCCCACGCATTTTTGTCTTTTGTTGTTTTCATATACACAAAGGATTTTTCAAGCAGGTAGTGTTAGGCCAGACTAGAGTATTGATAATGCTGTAACAGCATTATTTTTCTTTTGAAGAGTATGAGTGTCGGTATACCCCAAGAATAATTGCTACTAATGTGTTATGTCGAGACTAAACTGAAATCTTTGAAATACGATAATGCAGTGAATAAACAGGAAATGTCATAAAAACGAATTTTGTAATAGCTACAAAAACAGGTAAGATGAAGGCAAATAGATTTTAACGACCAAGTCTCTTATCAGTTGTTTAGTGTTCTTCGCAGGAGATCTTATGAAGAAATTTTAGGAATAGTTGTTCACTTCCTGCAGAGCTTTTACAAAGGAAATTGACTGGCCAGAGATGAGAGTCAAGAGTTAGTTGAAATTATATATATTGGGGCGGTGCATGTTAGAAAGGACTGGACTGATGGTGGGTGGAGTAGCCAATAATAAAAATTCTGTGAAATAAATTTCGGACAGTGGAATAAAACTAAGACTTCGAAGTATTTCAGTTACTTCTTTTCAGTGTTACCAGTTCAGACATCCAATATATAGATATAGATCTATTGCCTACGCACCCTGATGCCAGACGACGACGAGATTTTGCGGATCATAGGACAATGGGACAGTATATCATTATTTCCGATCTGACGAATCCATTCCATCCGATTCTTCTTCCACAACCATCATTGAAGTATTGCAGTATAGACATATCGTGCCGTGGAATATGCGTGTACACTCGATGCCCAACGAGCATGCCTGGATCAGAACCCCCTCTCGAGGAGCTAATGGGCCGGGTTATTGAAGACTTCTTACAGACAGGGAGCATGGCCAAATCAGCAGATAACCTATATTGTGGCGGATAAACTATAGACCAACTCCTGCACAATTGGGGTCGCATCCTAGATTCTCTAGGAGAAGGCAGACTCCGTCTATCACCGACAAAAACGATTATATGTCCGTGCACGACTACGATACGTAAGGTTACAACTTTTTCTTCGGATACTGTTTGGCCTTAGGTAATTCTTTGAAGCATACAAAGTTCACGGACGCGTTAAACTAAAATCTTCTGAACTTCCAACTCCTCTGGAAAATTCGATATCTAGGATGCAATTCAAGGATAATATTCAGTGGACCAACTAACCACATCTTCACTTCTCAAATGTACAAAGCCGGATGACAACGAACAAGGTGATCGTAGTACCTACGCTATCTGGTGAGCAGTGGATTGTTACCAACAGATCTATGAGAAAGTGCGAATACGATGCTACTCTGTATGCCATGCGTGAAGGAAAGCTGCACCTGGCGGGTTGCTTCAGTGCAAAGTTACGAACCTCCAGGTA
>OY735219.1:45709292-45774292 GCA_963457665.1 Thysanoteuthis rhombus | reverse complement strand
CCTCCATGTAGAGAACTTATGAAGTTATAGTGTAGAAAAACTGATGGACAGACGTACACGAGTGAATACTTATAGCTCTCCCCCAAAGCCCTCGGGAGGAATTTTATAAGACAGTGCAAAACTGTTTTGTTTGTTTTTTTTTTTCAAGAACCATCAACACACTAAACGTCTATCACAGTCTAACCACTGGAAATGTTGAATTTCTAAGATGGCTGCCAAATCCTTATGATGTCCCTTACCCGTTCATTATTCACTCTAGGCAAGTTTTTCCAATGTTTTGTTGTATCAATTATGCCTGATAACATATCAGAGGCATACCACAGCCTGACCACTGGAACTGTATATATTTTTTAAGATGGCGTCCAAGTTGACTACATTTATGACCCCTCAAAAAAATCAAAGGTTTCTCAACGGTTTTTTTTTTTTTTCTAGTAACAGATATGCTCAATGACATACAAAAACTTTACTGCAGTCTTTCCATAGGATAAGTATAATTTTCAATACGTCATACAAAGGCTTTATTACATACTACGTGGGTTACAGATGTTTTCATACAGCAAAATACACTATGTAGACAAATTCCAGGATCCACCCCCAAATTCAATCACTTCTTCCTTATCCCGTGGCCCATCCTTCCACAAAATTTCATCATAATTCATTAAGAACTTTCGGAGATTGTGAGGATAAACATGAGTGAATTCAGAGATGTATGGAAAAAAAAAACAACAAATTCCTGGATTCCTTGATCCAAAAATTTAATAATCTTTTTTTAACTACATGAAATTTCACTGAAATTCATTAAGAACTTTTGGAGACATCGTGTAGGCAAACAGGAGCGAATACTGAAATGTACGAAAAAAATGCAAAAATATTTCTAATTCAAAAACGAATTCCTGGACCCTCCCCAAATTTAATCACTTCTTTCTTACAATTTCTCATTTTTTACAATGTGGCTTATCTTTCCACAAATGTTCGTACCTTATGAGTTATAGACGTTTGTACAGAAAACACCATAAAAACAAATTCTTGGATCTGCCCCCAATTAATCTCTTCTTCCTTACTCCATGGCCCACCTATCAACAACATTTAATACTTTTTTTTTATTTTATAGCCTACCTTTCCACGAGATTTCATTGAAATTCATCCTGAAATTTCCAAGTATCGTGCAGACAGGCCTGAGCGAATATGGAAAAATTGAGTTGGAAATTAAGGATGATTTGTCTTAACGGACAGTCTCCTGGCTCTTGAGGTAATCATTGATTTGAGTTGAAACAAGTGCAAAAAAAGGTTTCCATACACAAAGATGCAAATGTCATAAAAATGGACTTGTGTATACCGAGATTTGCCTTTGTGAAAACAGTGAAAACAAATAGACTCAGGTGATTTGTTATCAGAAGAGCAAGATGAAGATATTGAATGACTAGTTATAGAGTGGAGAAATCTTATGCAACGTTATTAACATCGAGTGAGTGTATGGAAAGTTTGTGAAAGAAAAACATATGATAATACATGAATTATATTGTGAATGCTTTCAACCGATGTGCTACTATCAGTAGGAGGATTTTACAAGTAAGCAAGATATTCCCAGATTTCGTCAGCCAGCAGGATTTTACATCGAATCTTGTCTTATTTCAGATAGAAGACTGGCTAAAAAGAGGGATTCGTAATTATCTACTGTTATGATTTCTCTTCATAGGCTAAAAAAAGGTATGTGGCCGGCTATCCTCCACCTTGATGGTCAACGGAAGTTACAGAAAGTGGTGTGGTCCTGCATTGGTAGGGACTCTAAGGATTTGGACCAATAGAAATATAAGATAGGTCTAAGGAAATGGAGAAAATGTTGGAATTAGATTCCAGATTAGGGAAACCCCTCGAATTGGGGTGGGGATTGATTTTTATGGACCGGTGGGTCATTAATCATGCCACAAAATGTGCCTAACCCAACTCCAAAAAGGGAGCGATTTTCATAAAAGGGAGTTGATTTCCTGTTCTCAATAGCAAGCAGGGGCAGTTGCCCGATGACTGACTGTTGAAAACAATGGTGAATTGACACGTTGAGACAAAGGACTGACGCTGGAACCTAAGAGAGAAAACTGAGACCACAACTTGAGAAATTTCAACTAACAAAGAGAGAGGTCGGGAGAGGTGTAATCAAGACAGAAACCGCAGTTCAATCCTTACTTCTTGGTTGCAAGCTTGAAACCTGTGCATTGAGTATACTCTGCGTCTCTTTTGCTGTGACACACTCTTCCAAACTGACCGATTGATTGACATATCAAATTGCCACCAGTTTTGGAAAGGATTCATTGACGACAGAAATAGACACTTGGTTGTATTCGAAACAAATCTTATAGTTCCTTTTCGCTTGTCCTATCTCTTTTTCTTTTTATACTTTTGCTACCTCCACATCCGTTTACATCTGTAAAAGAATTAATTAGTAATAAATATGGTATTTGGGTTCAATGAAGGTAATAATAATATTGCTTCAAATATTTTGAATTGATGATTGATGTATGTTTTATTATACCTCAGTCCACTACGGATCTGGTCTGAAAATACATATCATGCAATAGAAAAGATTGCCGAAATATTTGTTTTTACTTATATTGAGGATTCGTAAAGACTTTACTTCATGCTTCTAATAAAAAGTTCTCACGGGATCCCAAGAGAACTAGCTACATAGCCCATACTTACAGCTCGGTGGGTGATATACGTAATTGCGTATTTCACACAGGGGTCAGAGGTCGATGTTCAAATCTCAGGTAAAAAGGTTAGGGTTTCGAGTATTAATTTTTTTCCAAGGAACACGATCTTCCCACCCTGCACCCCCATGCTCCAATTCGACCATGTCTTGTGCTGTACACAACTAAGCATAGTAAATATCGAGAATAAGTACCATTTTGGATGATAGTCTCACAATGGTTGAGTGACACTTCAGCAAAGTCGTTTATGATTTGTGTTATGAATATATGAACAATAAATTAACACAAGTCTGGTTAGTCACTCTATAGAAACCGTCACGTAACCAAAGTGTCTTTGAAGCATGTTGGGGCAATCAATCATAACATTGGAAAAGGTGAGATCAATGAGTCCATTACTTCATTTGTTTTTCGTTGCATCGCAAAGAAGTCCAAATTTTCAGCAATAAAAACAAGCATGAGTGCCATCAGATGCAAAGGGCCAGTTTAGCATAAACTCACATTAGAAAATGAACTCCACCTAAAAATACATTAGAGGGTAACAAACCATTTTTCTACACCAAATGAATGTTTAAATTTTCACCCCTCTTGCTTCATTAGTGCGACCTGTATGCGTAACAGAGATATATAGATAAATAGATAGATTGCCAGTCTGCCAGCCAGAATCACTTAAAAACTAGAGAAATTCTGTCAATCAATTTTGACAGTTTTAGTTGACAGCTTCTAATAACTAAATGAAGTCCCGGTCTATGCCAGTAAAAAGGTCAAAATTTAATCACTTCTTCCTTAACCAATAGCCCACCCTTCCGTGAAAATAATTGAGAAGTTTTGTATATATTGCATTATGGGCATATAGCTACAATGCAAGGATGTAACTGTAGCTGGATTTGCCAGAAAATTGAATCACTTCCTTCCTCCTTGAACCATTGCCCACCTTTCCACAAGATTTCATTGAAATTGAGAACCTTCAGGATTTTGTATGGCTAAGATACAGGAAATTTAACTGTAGATGGATCTACCCTAGAATTGAATCATTTCTCCCTTAATCCACTTTTCATAAACTTACAATGAAATTAAAAACTCTTGAAGATATTGCGTGGTGTGGACACATATTCATGATGTAAGGGAGATAACTGTATGTATGGATCGTGCACCAAAATCAAATCACTTTTTACCCGTTAGAGGGGAAAATGAGAAATTTTCAAAGAGGGAGACAGGGCAAGAAAGAGAAGACCATGGCAGAGAGGAGAAAGAAAGATTAAAACCTGTTAAAAAAAAAGAAGGAAAAGCAATAGAAAAAAAGGATCAGTTAGGATTATTGAGTGAGAAAGAAAAAAGAAGGAAAAAAAGGGTGAAAACAGAATGAATGAAGATTGAATGATTGAACCAATCAATAAATGAATGAGTGAAGGTATAGAGAGAATGATGGAAGTAAGTTAAAGCAGAGATGAAAGGAATCCAAGAAAAAGTAAGGTAACTAGAATGCCTGAGCATCAGACAATTTATCAGGAATGAATAATGTTGGTATGATGGATAGGGCAGGGGGCATCAGGTAAAAAAGGCACGGACATCAAACATTTGCTCAGGCGTCGTTGTTGCCCCTGTTGCAATTGTTGTCAAAGAGAAGAATAAAAGGTAGTGCTGCTGCTGCTGCTGCTGCTGCTGCTGCTGCTGCTGCTGCTGTTGTGGCTACTTCAATGCTACCTGAAGTGGTAATTCCTCCTTTTACAAATTGCTTTTCTCTTTCTTTGAATTTCTTTCTTTTTCATCATTTGGATTTCTTTTGCTCTTTCTGTCTTTCTTCAGATCACTTTCTTTCTTTCTTTCTTTCTTTGAATTGCTTTATTCATTCTTCCGTAAGGTTTTTATTCTTTTTCTTTTCTTTTCCTTTCTTACTTACCCTTCTTTCTTTCTTTCTTTTGATTTCTTCTGTTCTTTCTTCTTTATCTCCTTTTTTCTCTCCTGCCTTCCTTTTTTCCTTCCTTCCTTGCATCCTTTCCTTGAATTTATTTATTCTTCGTTTGGATATTTATTCTTTTTCTTTTCTTTTCTTTTCTTTTCTTTTTTTTATTTCTTTCTTTCTTCCTTCCTTCCTTTCTTTCTTTCTCTCTTACTTTCTGTCCTTCTTTCTTTCTTTCTGTCTTTCTTCCCTCTTTTCTTTCTTTCTACCTTGAATAGAAGGAAGCTCTGAGAAAGTAAACGTCCAAAGGATTTTTAAAAAATAACAGAGGAAAAATAATGAATGAATGAATGTTCATTCAGAGATGTTGACAGCATAAAATAGAGAAATGAGAGAGAGAAAAGAGATAGAGATGAACAGGAAGAAAGAATGAAAAGGAAGAGATGAAGAATAAGGAGTCAATAAAATGATAAAAGGAAAAGAGGGGGGGAGAGATACAAAGAAGAAATGAACAGAGACCATTTGTGCGCGAGGTTTCGCTACGTCAAAAATGAAATTACAGCTGCCCAAGGAGAAAGCCAGCATAAGTAATGCAGTAGAAGTTCTGGAGAGAAAAAACAATCATGGCACTATTACTCTCTAATCGTGTACAGTCTGCTAAAGCTATATGGTACGATCGCAGAGCTGAAAACCCTTAATCTGTGAAAGGTGGAAATATTGTTTCAAATGAACTATTCAGCCACAGAAGCTGAATGGCTGGAAGTTCTGTTCTCTCATCATATTCTAACTTTTCATACCCATTCTTCATACTACTACTACTACTAGTAGTAGTAGTAGTAATAGTAGTAGTCATTGGCATCTGCTACCACTCTTCCAGATGGGGGCAAAAGGATATATTTTCAGGGGGCCTATTTTCAGAATATATGTTAGCAGCAACATTGTTACCAACAAGTAATAATACTGTCTTTCTACATGAGTAAATTTAGTTGGGGTTACATAAAACAATTGTACAGCACCATTATCCTTTATTGACTATAAGGCTGCACCTTTCAAACACCCTCATCCTAGATGCCCTTTTTGCAATAGTGGTCTCAAGTTACTTAAATTTTAAGTACTTTCATTATTAATTCTTGATGAGTATTCTCCATCTTTGACTTGTCTGTTTTCTTCTTAATTTTGATTTTTTCCCATCACACCTACTCAGACCATTAGTCTATGCTTCTATACATAAACAGTGCACAGTGGAAATGAAAATGAAAGAAACACTAGTTGAGAATTAATGAAGGCTAATAAGGCTTCATCAAAAAACAATGAATTTCTATTCCTAATGTTTTCATTGATTTTTTCCACAACATAAATTTACCCAGTGCTCATATATTTTCATGTATGTATATATTTCCAAGTATATGTAAATATTTTCATATATATGTATATATTTTTTATATATATGTATATATTTTTATATATATATATATATTTTCATATATATGTATGTATTTCCATATAAAAGAATATATTTAAAGAATCTTTCTATTGCACTGAAGTAAAAAATATATCAAATGACCGCGACAGTGCTAACTTCTGCCATGTATTGCCAGCAAACTTTTTTGTCTCATCTCTCCATTTTAGGCCTGGTCTTCTGCTGTGTTAGCCATCCCTTGGGAACCAATAGGCTGATGTTTTGCTCCATTTGTTATCTTTCTTTCTATGTGTCCAGCCCATCACAATTTTTGTTGCTTAATTACTTCTATCATATCTTTTGCATTGGTCTGCTCTCAGGGCCAAATTGATCTTTTTCATCTCAAAGAGATATGGTTATATAAAGTCATTACCTAGTCATGAACAACAATGACTAGACAAAACAATTGTACAGAGAGCAATTCCTTTATATATATATATATATATATATATATATATATATATATATATATATGTATATATAGATATAGAAATATAGATAGATAGATAGATAGTCATTTTTATTTCTGTTTAGGTAATGACTGTGTAAATTAGAAACCAACAACATAACTGTCATCAAAATTTCAGTTTTCAAGTCAGCCTGACTGGTTGGATATTTACCGATGTATGTATATGTACATGATCACCCCTAACATGGTTTGCTGTGATGTGTTGGTCACATCAGGGTTTCTTTTGAGTGATTGACCAGACCTGTCCATTGATAATTTTCATTGTGCAGTATCTTTGTATAGTCATATAAAAGTCTGAAAAAGATGATTTCTTATTGGGATTTCAATACAGAACATCCAAGAAGATATTTTTGCATCTAACTTTACCTTTTTTTTATAAGAGAGGCACACACAAAACTTGATTTTTGCCCAGTTCTCATTCTACGCTTAGCAGGATGTAAACCGTTCCAACACATACAATTCAATCTTTAGCAGTTTCCTCTCACGCTTGTAGGAAGACACAAGATGAATATTCCACTGTCCATATCCTACAATGTACATCTTTAACCATTTTGTTGTATACAAATACATACAAATACTTATACATATAATCATACACATCTACAGTTTAATCGTATGCACTTATGTCTGCATTAAACTATTATTAACATTATTCAAACAAGTAATAAACCAACTTTAAAATCACACTTCCTTCTCCTCTCTTCTAATGATAATTAGCAATCCAATCATTATATTTTATTCACAAATCAATAAATACCTTCTTTGCTATTTAAATCTTTGTTTTAGCTTGTTTCACTGCATGCACATTTTATTTGCATCCTTTCCAATGCATTGTAACTTGTATTTACAGTTTTATGTAATTGTTATAATGATCTTCTATGCTGATAACTTTATAGAAGGAAAGAAATAAGAACCATTCCTCACACGCATATAAACTGTTACTCTTTCTTTATCTAGCATCAGCAGTCATTAACAGCCTCCCTTTATGATATTGCTACAACTACTTATGGTAAATAGAAATATGGAGAATAGAAAGGAATCAAAATAGATGGTGAATATCTGAGCAACATCAGATTTGCAGACAACATCGGCCATTTTACAGAACATCTACACAACCTCAAACTAATGCTAGATAAAGTAAATGAAGAAAGCAAAAAAGTCAGCCAACACATAAACTTCAACAAAACAAAGGTCATGTGCAACAATCACATCAAGAATGAAAACACAATGATTAAAATTGAAGACACAAAACTACAGAAAGTAGACCACTACATCTACCAAAAAACAACAAATCTCCATGAAACCCTCAAAAGAAGGAGAAATCAAGCAAAGAATCATGTTAGGATGGCAAGCTCAACCTTCAAAAACAAGAAGATCCCATTAATCCTAAATGGTCACTTATGGAGCAAAAACATGACCCTAGAGACTGACCCACAGATTGATAAACATGCAATGCACACATGAAAGAATCATGTGCTTTGTGTGGCAGATGAACATCAAGACTAAGTACCGTAGCTAATGAGAAGACACTGAGAAGAACCTTGGGTTCACCCATCATTACTTGGCCCAGCTGCAGGAAAACAGTTCACCTCAGGGCAGTGCTGTCCCATTGCACTAAGAAGGACAGGTCGGGCAACCTTGGTTGCATTGACCTGAGCTATTTTTGAGGGTGCTCCATCCCACATTAAACTCAACCTTCATGTCACATCTTGCTCTTTATGGGACTGCAAGTAAATAGATGCTCAATCTCACATGGAGAGATCTCAAAACAGTACAGTATATCAGGGAGAAAACAGTAGTTTGGGACATCATAGAATCCATTTGAAAACTCAAATGGCAATGGGCTGGTCATGTTGTAAGAATGGTAGACAACTGATGGACATCATGACTTACCACATGGATCCCAAAAGATCACATGTGCAACCAAGGCTGCCAGACTACAAGATTAAGAGATGAATTAGACAAATTCAGAAAGTATTGGCTCTGTGACACCCACAATAGAGAAGTGTGACAAATCCTAAGGAAGGTCTATGTCCAACAACAGATGATGAGAGAATGATGATGATAGTTTCTGACATCATTTTGTATCTAATAAAAACTAATTAATTAGTTAATATTAATTGTAAACAGGGTGGATTAAGTTATGAGGTAATTATTGAAGTCAGATAGAATTATACCTCACCTCATTTCAACTTAATTTTCCAGTTTATCTTGTTTTGGCAACCTAAAAGTAACCAAGGGATGCTTAAAAATCTGATTGTTGTGAAATAATATCAAATTTATTGTGGAAGGAATAAAATAGATATAACAAACGTGATGCCAAAAACTTAATCATTATTTATTGTCAATGACAAAAATCCTTTGTGAGACTCTTTTTATCCTTGTTGAAAGAATCTGGAATATTGGATGAAAAGAATTCCGATACAATTAAGTTGATCTCTTCCTGTCTTTTCAAGATTTCATCTCGTAGAAATTTTTTCCAATGATCTGATTCAATGAAAATCCTGAGATCCTAAGCAAATAGGTACTAATTAAGTCTTGTGGTCCCTAAATAGAAGAGCAGCATTTACTACAGTATTATTGCTAGTAGTATTGCTTCATTACCCCACAACTACTTCACTTACAAAAAATTAAAATATATGAGTAACTTCATGTAGTATTCAACAAAATCCAAAGATGCATGATGAATTTCTATGAGAAATTCTTATGAAGTTTCTTCAGAACTATTTATATTCACTGAATCAAGACATGAGTTCTCTTCAACTCAAGTAAAGTTGATTAAAGAATTTTTAAAAAAATCCCTTGTCTATGGTCTTTAATCAATATTGTATTACACATAAACTGTGGAAGGTGGCAAGTGTAATAATTATGCATTGCAAGAAAAGGCCCCAGTCCATTGCAAGATGAAAGTCCTGACTCGCAAATAGAGCTGACTAGCTATCAATCACAATAATACAGAAATTTTGACTTATCCATAGAACTGCAATGATGGAAATTCCTGTCATTTGCAGAATGGGTTAATGAATGACTGATGCATAAATACACACATACATTTTGTACAGGTACACCAGCAATTTTCTAACAAGGCTAGACCTCTTTTAATCTGGAAAAAATTACAATTAAACATTTGAATTTCTCTTGGTTCTCACACAAGTTCTCAGCATGATCAATGGTCAAAGCATACGGAATAAACTTGTCTTGGTGATATGTTCTAGAAAATAATCAAGAATAATGAGTTCCAAAGCCATACTCTACCATGCGTAAATCCTTCATCTGCAAGTGACTAGAATGCTATCCCTTGGAAACATCAAGTCCATAACCCAACTCTCAATTGTGGAAAAAAAAGTTATTCTGACAGTCCTGAATAATTGTATAATACAAAAAATGTACAATTTGTCACATTGGGAGTGGTAGTACTTCAAAATTATTTTTGAGTGCGGAATCATATTTTTTTAATTAATATATGTATATATATTTCATTTATACAAATAAACTGTATCATCTATATCAATTGTATTGCATTTAATTCATATTTAATGCAGCTTTAATTCAAATTTCCAATAGACCTTTTGATTTAAAGATACACTATGTGCATAATTAATGAGTCAAAGGAGTATAATAGAATTATCATTATGTGACTTCTGTTGGTCCAGCAAAATGGATAATCTGACACATTCCTGGGTCTAACAGTGCCAGTCAATATGTGCTATATACTGTTAGCAAGTCTTGAAAGCAAGTTCATTAGTGAAGTGCATTCGTTTGTGAGTGCCATTTGTGTGGCCTTCTGCCAGACATTTTCATGTCTACACGAAAATGTAACAACATAAATGCCACAAGTCTTTAGCGATCAAGGTAAGTAACTCTCAATAAAATTTAGAGGTTATCTCCCTTGTATTGTATCGCTACTCTACTTTTGCCTTCTTACGACACAAGGTCAAATGAGGAATAGTTGTATGTATCCAATGTGTGTGTGTGTGCGTGTGTGTGTGCGTGCGTGTGTGTGCGTGTGTGTGTGTGTGCGTGTGTGTGTGTGCATGCATGCATGCGTGTGTGTAAATTCTCCCCAGAAATATACAGAACAGGTATTTACATAGTTAAGAAATATAGCACATTACCACAAACAATTACTTAGTATATTTGATATAAATTTTATTATTGACGTATAACTTTGAGATGAGTCATCAACATACCAATTTTGTTTCAGACAATTCGAGCTCTCCTTTTCAATTCTGATGTAGCCGCGTTTGGGCTGATTCCTTTCAAATAATTTTTCACTGTCAAAATGAATCTGCCAAAACCTCAAAGATTAGAATAAGAGTTTAAATTATACAAAACAAAGATGGTAAACTATTTTACTTCAGAATTTCTATCATCATATCTTTTATGAAATATGTGTGTGCATATAGATAGATAGATAGATAGATAGATAGGTTTGGTTTGTAATTCAATAGAGACCATCAACATCTTTTGGCAGCATGCTGTGTTGGAGTTGATCAGTTAAAAATTGGAAAAAAAGGGTGATCAATGAATAAGCTACTTCTCTTGCCTTTTGTAGTGTAGTGATCACTAAAATAGTTTGAATTTTCAAAAAACAATCGTTAATGCTGCCAGCATAAACTTACATTGGATATTGAATCCCCACTCACATTTTCAGTATAGAAAAATATCTTGAGGATTGAATGTATAAATTTTCAGCCCTCTAGATTCATTGGTGCAGCCTGTACACATGGTATGTACATCAATAGCCAGACAGCCAGACCAACTTGAAAACCTTGAAGAAACCTGTCTACAGTTTTGGCTGACTGTTTCTAATCAATAGGTATGAATAAAAGAGATTTTGGGATAGATATGAGCAGATACAGATAAGTAGTTCATAGATACGAATGGAGATAGCTAGATAGATATAGTAACTATTATACGGCTAATCACCATTAAGAGACAGTGATCCTGGTCATTACCTAGATGGGTGACCATCTGGGAATACCAGATGCCATATGCAGCAACAAGATTGCTCTACTGACATCTCAGCCTATGCTTCACTACTGATCAACAGAATTGCCAATCTATGACTGGACAATGCATCTAGACCCTTTCTCACGCAGTGACCGCTCCGTAGAGGATACATGACATTGTGTTCTCTTAGGTGCTGCCATACTTGTTGGATTCAGTGGCAGCCGCCGCCGCCGCCGCCGCCGCCGCCGCCGCCGCCATCATCATCATCATCATCATCATCATCATCATCATCATCATCATCATCATCATCATCATCATCATCATCATCATCATCATCATCATCATCATCATCATCATCATCATCATCATCATAATAATAATAATAATAATAATAATAATAATAATAATAATAATAATAATAATAATAATAATAATAATAATAATAATAATAATAATAATAATAATAATAATAATAATAATAATAATAATAATAATAATAATAATAATAATAATAATAATAATAATAATAATAATAATAATAATAATAATAATAATAATAATAATAATAATAATAATAATAATAATAATAATAATAATAATAATAATAATAATAATAATAATAATAATAATAATAATAATAATAATAATAATAATAATAATAATAATAATAATAATAATAATAATAATAATAATAATAATAATAATAATAATAATAATAATAATAATAATAATAATAATAATAATAATAATAATAATAATAATAATAATAATAATAATAATAATAATAATAATAATAATAATAATAATAATAATAATAATAATAATAATAATAATAATAATAATAATAATAATAATAATAATAATAATAATAATAATAATAATAATAATAATAATAATAATAATAATAATAATAATAATAATAATAATAATAATAATAATAATAATAATAATAATAATAATAATAATAATAATAATAATAATAATAATAATAATAATAATAATAATAATAATAATAATAATAATAATAATAATAATAATAATAATAATAATAATAATAATAATAATAATAATAATAATAATAATAATAATAATAATAAGTATTTGAACATGTTTATATTTTGCTTCTAATTGCTTGATTTTTAATAGTTAAAAACAGGAACCTTAAGCAAGAAGAAGAAAATCTTTCTTGTAATCAAGGACCATATTTAGGTATATTTTGTGCTTCTAAATGATAGATATTTGAAAAATGTATTTTTAATGGAATTCAATTTTTTAAAATAAAAAACCATGTTTTTGATTTCTATCCTTGTGAAATCTTGTTCAGAATCGATGAAGGAGATTGAAAATGCAAACCCACATAGCTATATGTTGCTAGTTGCCAAATTAGTGCATTCATGTGGATCCCCAAACCTTGTTCAAAATCCTGAATGGTCAAAAATGGTCCTGAAAGGTCCTGAATGGTCCCTACAATCTTACAAAATAGAACATGGATTTTTTGCTTCTTCAGATAATTTTGAGCAACAATTTTTATATCAACAAATCATGATTCATTTTATTTCAAAATAATATCATCAAACGAGTCATTATTCACATCTGCAGTGCTTTTGGCCAAACATCACATCCTACAGGTTTGTCAGATTTGGCTACCTGTGACATCTGGCTTTTTGCCATTAGAAGGTGATGGACAAGATTAAGGAAAATGCAACAAGGCTGCTGCTGATGATCCCAAAAGAGTTCTTTGCAGACTGTTATGAAAAGTGGAAGGGACAGTGGGATAAGTGTATGAGGTCTCATGAGGAGTACTTTGAAGAGGACTAAGATTCCATTGCCCTAGGTGAGCTATTTTTTTTGTTAATATCAAATGGCTTGACACTGAGACTTTAATAGATATTGTTACCATTTATACAGTATAATTATTGAAATGATATCAATGAATTTCTGTCTCACTGTTCAACACAAATAGTTATTTCTGTAACTTTGAGAAAAGTTATTCGTATTTTAAATTTGGTTCAGATAATTGAATTTCTTTTTCTCATCTTTGAGGGTGACAGCAATAAATTTCAGCTGATCATTTTTTCAGCCTTCATCAAAGGAATTGTCCTAAAAACTTATAAGATTTGAGTTCTGTTCTCAATCAGACTTGAAACTTGAAATGATCACTAAGCTGACACATCCAACAGAAATCGACTTTTCATATTCTTGTGGAAGTTATCTCCAAAGAGACAGACATTTTGCATTCAATGATTGGGATATGCCAATTGTATACAATTGAAGAGCACTCTTAGTTTGATTGGGGGGGGGTGCTAGGGGGATCGGAATAGCATTTGAACATTTATCAGCGCAAAAATTAGAATCAGTGGACCATGTTCACTTTTCATTTGAGACTATTGGCATCAACTTTGCAGTGATGCCCTTGGGAAAGTCATCTTATCTATAGAATGATTGATCTATCTTGGTATCATTCATCGACCTAACACAATGAACACATATCCCTATAAATATCACATTCAATAAACATATATAAGACATGCCTATATCTCACGCATCGTATATAAACAAATATAAAAAATACTTCCATATCTCCCATTCAATAAACACATGTAAGAGATACTTCCATATCTCCCATTCAATAAATAAGGCATATCTACATCTATCTCATCCAATAAACACACATAAAAACACATTTGTACATATCTCCCATTCAATAAACACATGTAAGAGATACTTCCATATCTCCCATTCAATAAATAAGGCATATCTACATCTATCTCATCCAATAAACACACATAAAAACACATTTGTACATATCTCCCATTCAATAAACACATGTAAGAGATACTTCCATATCTCCCATTCAATAAATAAGGCATATCTACATCTATCTCATCCAATAAACACACATAAAAACACATTTGTACATATCTCCCATTCAATAAACACATGTAAGAGATACTTCCATATCTCCCATTCAATAAATAAGGCATATCTACATCTATCTCATCCAATAAACACACATAAAAACACATTTGTACATATCTCCCATTCAATAAACACATGTAAGAGATACTTCCATATCTCCCATTCAATAAATAAGGCATATCTACATCTATCTCATCCAATAAACACACATAAAAACACATTTGTACATATCTCCCATTCAATAAACACATGTAAGAGATACTTCCATATCTCCCATTCAATAAATAAGGCATATCTACATCTATCTCATCCAATAAACACACATAAAAACACATTTGTACATATCTCCCATTCAATAAACACATGTAAGAGATACTTCCATATCTTCCATTCAATAAATAAGGCATATCTACATCTATCTCATCCAATAAACACACATAAAAACACATTTGTACATATCTCCCATTCAATAAACACATGTAAGAGATACTTCCATATCTCCCATTCAATAAATAAGGCATATCTACATCTATCTCATCCAATAAACACACATAAAAACACATTTGTACATATCTCCCATTCAATAAACACATGTAAGAGATACTTCCATATCTCCCATTCAATAAATAAGGCATATCTACATCTATCTCATCCAATAAACACACATAAAAACACATTTGTACATATCTCCCATTCAATAAACACATGTAAGAGATACTTCCATATCTTCCATTCAATAAATAAGGCATATCTACATCTATCTCATCCAATAAACACACATAAAAACACATTTGTACATATCTCCCATTCAATAAACACATGTAAGAGATACTTCCATATCTCCCATTCAATAAATAAGGCATATCTACATCTATCTCATCCAATAAACACACATAAAAACACATTTGTACATATCTCCCATTCAATAAACACATGTAAGAGATACTTCCATATCTCCCATTCAATAAATAAGGCATACCTACATCTATCTCATCCAATAAACACACATAAAAACACATTTGTACATATCTCCCATTCAATAAACACATGTAAGAGATACTTCCATATCTTCCATTCAATAAATAAGGCATATCTACATCTATCTCATCCAATAAACACACATAAAAACACATTTGTACATATCTCCCATTCAATAAACACATGTAAGAGATACTTCCATATCTTCCATTCAATAAATAAGGCATATCTACATCTATCTCATCCAATAAACACACATAAAAACACATTTGTACATATCTCCCATTCAATAAACACATGTAAGAGATACTTCCATATCTTCCATTCAATAAATAAGGCATATCTACATCTATCTCATCCAATAAACACACATAAAAACACATTTGTACATATCTCCCATTCAATAAACACATGTAAGAGATACTTCCATATCTCCCATTCAATAAATAAGGCATATCTACATCTATCTCATCCAATAAACACACATAAAAACACATTTGTACATATCTCCCATTCAATAAACACATGTAAGAGATACTTCCATATCTCCCATTCAATAAATAAGGCATATCTACATCTATCTCATCCAATAAACACACATAAAAACACATTTGTACATATCTCCCATTCAATAAACACATGTAAGAGATACTTCCATATCTTCCATTCAATAAATAAGGCATATCTACATCTATCTCATCCAATAAACACACATAAAAACACATTTGTACATATCTCCCATTCAATAAACACATGTAAGAGATACTTCCATATCTTCCATTCAATAAATAAGGCATACCTACATCTATCTCATCCAATAAACACACATAAAAACACATTTGTACATATCTCCCATTCAATAAACACATGTAAGAGATACTTCCATATCTTCCATTCAATAAATAAGGCATATCTACATCTATCTCATCCAATAAACACACATAAAAACACATTTGTACATATCTCCCATTCAATAAACACATGTAAGAGATACTTCCATATCTTCCATTCAATAAATAAGGCATATCTACATCTATCTCATCCAATAAACACACATAAAAACACATTTGTACATATCTCCCATTCAATAAACACATGTAAGAGATACTTCCATATCTCCCATTCAATAAACAGATAGAAGAACACATAGATAGAAACTTAAAGATAGAAACTTGAGGGATCTGGTTTTCTGTAAAAACATTAAAAAAGGCTTTTGTATAGATTATTCTGTTATCAATGAATAATACATTGTATAAATAAAATGGTTGCTATCTCTCTCTCTTACCCTTAATAACTCATTTCCCCTTTCTCTCTTTTATCCCTGAATCTCTTACTCCTCCTTCTCTTTCTCCCTCTCTCTCTCACTTTCTCACACACATATGCGCTCATCTATTTTATCTCATCTTTCATCGCAAAGACATTAGCCAGGGTCTGCCCTAGTGTACCTAGTACCCTAGGCAAGCTGAACTTCGACACCTTTTAAAGAAAGGTATTATATGATTTCATTATGTACTTGCCCCTTCTTCTCATCTCACCACTTATACCACAGTATAGAGTACTTAACTATAAAATATATAAAATAAGGGAATTTTCTAATTTTATTTCGTTTATTGATTTTTTAGCATTGGAGCACTATTCAATGGTATTTACAAAATTTACCTTTGCCAAATTCACTCTACACTGGTAATTATTACACACATCAGTCAAGGAAGTCAATAGTAATAGATTTATTTGACACAAATGCCATAACTAATGGGCACTCAGTTAGCATAGGATTCACTAGCAGGACTACATTTATAATCATTGCTCTATCACAGACACCGACACACACAAAAATTACCAACTAATTATATAATCCGCTACATGATGGTCCATATTTTTTGTCTGTCACATTCCTCAAGGGGATAACTGTTAAATACTTATTATAGAATAGTCTCCGTTATTTATTCATTCATGATTTTTTTTTTTTTTTTTTTTTTGAAAGAGCGTGTAAAAAAATCCGGGTTCATTGTGGTTGAACATATACAAGAAAACGCTGAGTAACAAAGTTTTTTATCTTTGTCAAATGCAAGAATACAAATGGTAAATAATTGTGAATACTGAAAAGAAAGGCTAGATATTCGAGTGCCATCATTTTTGACGGCATAGATAATAATAATAACGTCGCCGTCGTAGTAGTAGTAGTGGTCGTCGTTGACAAATAGAAAACATTTAAGTCTCTTTATTTATCTTTCATTTTACTAGTGCACAATATTTAGCAATGAACCGTCATTCATTCTCTATTCTTTTACTTCTCACCTGCACCAATTATGTATTTCTGTTTTTTTAACCACGATTCATAAACATTAACCAAGTCATTTTATAAGACCATCATTATTCCCTGTGTGTGTTGTTGAAGATTGAACTCGTCAACATAACAGTTTTCAATTATGAGATCAAATAGTTAACCATGTCACCACAGTGATGTTTTCAGTTGTTGTTTGCCAATGTAAGGATTTAAATATTGAGTTTTAATTAAGTCAAGTACAAGAATACGGTTTTGGTGCAACTACTAAGAATTTAACTAACTCACTAAACCAGGGGTGTAGCTTGGGGTGGGAGTTTAACCACCTTGGCCCTCAATGGAAGGGGCCCAAAAGCTTCATGAATACCAGCCCGTGAACCTCCAGTAGTACATTAGTGGGCCCTCGGAGATCCACGGCTCCCAGGTTGGGAACTTTTGCTCTAAATGGTGGTGGTGAGTGGCCTTCAAGGAGCCCCTGCACTGATCAGAGCATGTGAAGTGAACTTCCTCACCATCGCCCTGGCTCTCTGTAATGGGATTGGTCGGTAAGTTGGTGGGTAAGATAGTTTCGGTTAGATATACAACTCCATAAACACGGGACATGCTCTTAAGAATGTTTCTCTACACAAGACTAAATCATCAACAGTTTTTTGTTTTGTTCTAACTTTACATACGTCTTACCCACACCTTTGCACACTTACCTACACCTTTTACACCTGTCAAGAATCTCAGGTGAGAAAGGAAGAGGAATTGGAAGACGGAAGAAGGAAGGATTTATTTACAAAACAAAACTTCAATGTAAGAAACGTAAAGTGATTAAAAACCCCAGGTAGGTTAATGATAATTTTATTCAATTTGTTCATCCAGGTAGGTAAATCTAGTTGTTTAAGAATAATTTTGTTTTAATAGAGTTTAATAGAAACAGAACAAGTCAGCGACAAACATTAGGAAACTATTGCGGAAATCCCGTGAATTTGATATCCACAACCTTAGCGGGGGGGGGGGGCTCTTTGAAAATGCCCTTAGGCCCCCGATTGATTACCCCCACCAAGCTTAATAAATCATAGTTCATCTACTGCATTTCTACTGATATCATACACTAAAAAGGATGTATTTGTAAAGAGTTATAATTTTTCGTTTTTCATCAAATCCCACTAAATATTAGAGGAGAGCCCCAGGAAAAGCCAAGCCCCTGGGCCCCCAAATCTCTATATATCTATTGCTACACAGGCGGGTACTTCTATTTTTTCAAAATCCCAACATGCGTTATTGTGAAAAACATTAGAAATAGATCGTTCTAGTCGCTAAAACGTTTCATTCATTTTTCTTGAGAGTAAAATGAAGGTAGGGTGTTTCTTTAAATTATTTCTTATTCATTTTTTTGTATAAAAAACACTCTTACTTGTCTTTTTTTCACATCTGCAGTGGTTTTCACTTGAGATAGCAAGTCTTCTCAATATCCCAGGACTCTCTGCAATATTCCCTTCTTTGAATTATGTTTTTTATTGCTTTTATTAAATCAAAATGTTAAATTTCTTGCCTCACTTCATAAATTTTCGCCTGATCGCATGTCTACGTCACATCAGCTGTGAAATCCTAGCGGGACCACCTTCCCAATATTGTACCTGAATAGGTGTTTATTTTTATTTATAGCTCTTTGAGACTAAATGTTGTGAAATGTTTTAAAAACAGAGTGTTTTACCAATTAAGGAAGAGGTAAAAAAGAAAAAATCATCAATTTCTTCAACTCATCTCTTACGGTCTGGTTGGGAATACACTGGTGCGAAAAGAAAACATTAATACAAATGTAAACAGGTCTCCATCTCTTGATATTTTTGCTTTTTAAATGTTCGGCTTCTTCGTATACACTTTGAAATAAACATTTAAATGTTGCGACTTTGAATAATGAAAGGATCGACATTTTTCGTCCCATTTCGGTTGCCATGGTAATGCCGCCATGCGTTCGTTTCCACCTGTCGATGACGACTCACCTGTCTTCGGTTTTTATCGGAAATTTCTGTTTATTTACAGTTTCATTGCAAAATCATCCAGAGAAAATTAAAGATAGTTATAATCTATATAATAAGGGCAGTTTTTATCCCCCTTCTTGCAATCAATTATTTGCATGGAGATTAAAAACAAAGAACAATTAAGCCAACCACCTGCAACTAATTATTACTTACCCCTCAATTAATTCCACTCCCAATAATTTCCCTAAAAATAAAAAGAATAAAAAATCAAATCGCATTGATTTTTGATTTAGGGTGTCGGTGGGAGGGGGCGTCATCTGCGAAATTATCACTTGTTAGTGTTAACTTCCTAAATCGGGTTTCTTTGTTTTTTATTTATCTATTTTGTATTTGATATTTTTAGATAAAAAGGGAATTCTAATATTTCTTCCACTTACCTCTGAAAAAATGTAAACTGCAGATGAGGTGTACCCCTGAAAGAAATGATCCATTTGAACAGAAATTATACATTTTATCTAAAAAAAAAATTTAATCTCCTATCCCATGCTTGTGATATAATTCTATGTCTACCCCGAGAAGTGATTTGAAAAAAAAAAAAATGATTATTCTTTGATTATGAGAAAAGAAAAGGAGGAAACGTTGATAATTTTCTCAATCTTCGGAATTGATTGAAAAGAAAAGAATAAATAACGCAATAAAGCACACAGAAAAGCATTTTGAATAACTTTTGTAATGCTAAAAGTATGATCTATAAATACAAGAAATTGTACTTTGCTTTATTTTCTCTTTCCTTTAATCAACGGATACATTTATAACAGTATTTATGGCAGTATTAGGTATATTGCTGTGGGGCAGATTGAACCATAGGGTTTGAGATCAGACCACTTTGGTTAAGTGGTCCAACCTGCCCCATGAAAATTTTTCTTTTGTAGTTCATCTATATTCAGCCATCTAAGAGAGGCTACTGTAATTGTCATTGGAATCATCGGATGTACTGGAACTATTTGTTAATTCTGTCTTTAGTAAACCTAGCTATAAGGTCATTGGGTGTAAACTTTCTCTCAAGTGAAGATGTTTTTGAAACATCAATGCAAGATAAATTGTGTAACATATGATGGTGCTTCAGTTCAAGAAACATTTAAAGAGATTCAGAAAGGAAAATCTCTGAGAGATGTTTCAAAAGATCTGTTGTTTCCCCAGACAACAATGATCCAATTTAGAAATGCTATGTATCAAAGAATCAAAGAAGACTAAAAAGAAAGAAACAATGAAATTATCAAGAAATGTTGTGCAAGAGACGACATATGCTGATGACAATGACCTGAGAGATGAAGACAGTTTTCAAGGGGATCACAGCTCTGATGCTGAAAATATCCTGTGTCTACACTATCAATTTTAAGACAGTGTAAATAGGTTAAAGTTAACTTTTTGCAATGTCATCCTATGCTTTTTGCATTCCCTGTCTGCCAATTGATGTTTGTTTTCTCTCTTTCTAGCAAGTTTTCTTTTTTGTCATGGGCTGAACTATGAGGCACCATGGCAGACACCAACACAAAACAAGGGGACCAGATAAAGTGTCTCAACCAGACACTGACAAATTCCAACCATGGGTCAGTTTCAAGTTTAAAAGCTGATGGCGAACCATCTCCAAATATTCAAAGAAAAGCTTTGGAAAGAACTCTTGTCGAGCCCAATATGCTTCAGGGTCACTCGGCATCCCCCAAACCAACATTTGCTTCCATTGACTCTCCTCTTGAAGATGATCGATCTCGATGCTCATGTGCTTATGCCATCAAAGATGACATGACCAACGGACCTGCTGGACGGTCAGATGCTGTCACACCCCATAAGCTGCTTTTGGTATCAAGTAAAATCAGAAATGTTTCTGCGATCCAGCAGGCTTTGAATTGTGATGTCATTATGCTTCCTTATAAGTATGACAGCTCAACATTAGAGAGCATTCTAGGTGAGTAATTCATGAATGGTTAGGTTTGAAAAAATTTCTCTAATTCTTGTTATCATCACATATATTATAACAGTAATGTCTGTCACACTTATAGTATCAGTTGCAGCCCCTCTCTCTACACTTATCTTTCACTATAGTTCAATGAATCTATGAAACTTGCTCTCTCCCCACCAAAAAAAGAATTGATGGAACATAGCTACTATCAACATGTAAAACTATAAAGGTTTTTCTAAGTTCTGCCTGATTTTTTATCATCCTCATATTAAGAGCAATGTCTATCACTTAGTATCAGTTGCAGCCATCAGACTTGAAAATTGGCATGACTACTCCACAAGACCCCTTCTAAAAATGTTTTTGTTTTTATTTTTTAACTTTTTAGGGGCCTTATTTTAAAGGGTGTATTTGGTTTTTTTCCAGAATCTAGATATTTGTACCTGTTTCTTTCACTCTATTTTAGATGTTTTCTGATAGAACATGCCAGTGTTGTCACAAATTGAATTTATTTGGATCATATCCATTCTTTGATGGAATATTTTTTCATGACTTCAAATTTTGATACTAGGGTTGTTTAATTATTGACTGTGATGCCAAGTCCAACTTTGTTTTCTCTCTTCCTACCCTCTTATTTAACTACCAAAATTTTTCTCCCCTTTTCCATGTCATTGTCACACTGAAGAACAAAGACAAGGAGAATAGTCTGACTAAACCACATTCAGACAAGTTAGACGTGTTTTCTATTATCATTTAGTTGATTAGAAAATCTAGAAAGTGAATGCCATCAAGAATAATTACTGGGTCAATCTGGTGTTTGATTTAACTTTTTTCTTTCAGAGTCAGTTGAGAAATGTTTGAATGGTTGTAAAGTGGCAAGCGTGGCTTTTGTTTTGAGTTCACTTGACAATTCTCTCCAATTATCAGGGAAAGATGAGAAGGTGAGCAACATTATTCAGAATTAATACAATATTCGAAGGGCTCCATTGCTAAACGCATTACATGCCTAATTTGAAAAGAGAGATACCCCCCCCCATCCCAGTCACTTCTCCAGAGAGTGTTCTATTGATATTTGCCTTGATTTTCACCAAAAAACGCATTTCATGCCTTCCAACGGATCAATAGAGAAAAGCATCCTGATGAAGAACGCATCATATGGGATCAACATTTTCCCTTTCTTTCTCATTTTTGAGAAGTTTTGATAAATGCGTTTTGTCATGGAGACCTTCAATTTGTTCCAAGTATTTGTCTTTTTTAAATAAATTTGAAAAAAACTCCTGATTGGGCTGGGGGGGGGGGGGACAACACCAAGTGGAATGCCAAAAAAATTTTTCTTACTGTTTCTTGGGAATTCTTTTCTTCTAACAAAACATCTGTCCATACGATATCCCCAGAATTTCTGGATGAATTTCAATGAAATTTTGTGGAAGGATGGACAGTAGGGTAAGAAAAAGTTGGTTGAACTTTGGGGTGGATCCAGGAATTTTTCTCTGATTTAGAGATATTGTCGCTTTTTATTTCTCTCTTATCATACATTTTTGTACTTGCTTATGACTGTCCACACTATATCTCCAAAAGTTCTCAATGAATCACTATGTAATTTTGTAGAAGGATGAACTATGGGCCACAAAAAGTAATTAAATTTCATATAGAAATGTTGTCAGGGTACCCATTTTCTTCAAATCATTTCACAAAATCAGAACTGAAAAATTGAAAATGAAGATGAATAGAATCATTGGTAAATATAGACATATGCGATCATATTCAATAATAATGGAGATTCATGATGAATAATGCATAATGTATCAGTACAAAAAGATCACCGAAATTCCAGATATCCTGGGAAAAGAGCAAGTTGTGGAAGTGGGGGTGACACCTTGAGTTACTACTGCAGGTGACACCAACCAGAGACCCATTGCTTAGTTTGTTTTAAATCTAAATGTGCATCTTATTTACTGACAAACAATGGCAGCTTGTCTGTTGGCACTGTGAAACTGTAACGCCCCCTATTTATTTTCACCTGATATAAATGTTTATTTATTTTTACTTGTACAAGATCTATAATATGAATAATGTTATTATCAAAAATCTTTAGATAATTTTCCCATTTCTAGAAATAAAAACAACAAAAATCCCCATGGAACTGTCTACTTCATAGTTCCTGTGTTGGAAGGTTACTTTGTCGGGTGAGTCAGCCTATATTATGGGCCAACTACTAAGCGAGTTAAGGCACTAGGGCTCACCACAGAGCCGAGATGTTATCAATGTGGAAAGCAGTAATGAGAGAGAGATTCTGGTCAGCGCTGTTTATTTACTGCATCTAGAGAAAAAGAGGGTGAAAATAGATTTATTAGACAACTCAGGCCTTTTTTCCAACAGTTGCCGTGATATTTTTTAATAAATCCTCATTTTTTATTGGATTGTACTTGAGTATTCCAATATTTCATAAACAATCATCATTATTAGATTCTTGATACTGTTATTCACCTTCATCCTCATTTTTTAGTTGCTTTTTTATTGAAAATTTCAACTTTTATGATGACAGCCTTAGTTATGATGAAAAGATTAACTAAAAGATTAAGATGAAGTTTGATAGAAGTATTAGAAAAAATTCATAATGATAATTTAGATACTTCATTTAATAAAATGGATTATAAAATTGATTATAAAATGGATTATAAAATGATGGCTTTTATAAATGATTTTGGTCATTACGGTATGTTTTAGACCAGAAAAGTCTCCAAAATGACGTTTTGTTTTTTTTAAATAGTAGATAATTAAATTAATTGAAACAGGAACAAAATAATTTACTTCCAATTAAATCTAAGTCACAAAGCAACATTTAATTCACTTTGTGAATAATTGAAGTATCTTATTTATCATTTCCAATAGTTTAACATTGTCAAAATCTGGACCATAATTCACTAATTTCAGTCCATGGTGTGCTTTTAGTGTCCATGCTGTGGTCACCGTAGAGTCATGACCTTATCATTCTTGATTCAGTTCCAAATGAATGCAGGGGGCCACTTACTTTTGTTTTCAGTGGTACCTCAATGTCTGAATTCTCTGGTGGATTTTGGAACCCATTTCCTCAGGATCTGCTCATTTTATCTATTATTGTTCTCAGATCTCGGTGTGTGTTGAGTACAAATCGTCTTTGCAAACTACCCAACCTTCCTTTCAATATCTTTTTTTGGCAACTGTTTTTTTTTACAGTATTTCATTTATTCCTGACTGAGTTATAACTCAATACAACATTTCAAAGTAAGTATTTCTTTAGTCTTCATTATTTTTCTCATTTTTCCATGGGTTATGTTGGATTATTTTTCATTTTGAATGATATATTCAGTATATTCTCATTCAATTTCAAGTTATCAGGAATCTTTCAGAAACTTTATTGTAAAAAAGAACTTGAATTAATAATCCTGGCTTTCTTGGTTCCACAAGAAACAAGTTCTGTGACAGTCAGTGAACTTCAACAACTTGATTTTTTTCAGTTTTCTCTTCATGAAAAAGTTGGTATTAAGACAAGAGGCTGTCCCTCACCAGTTATTAAAATATCTATTTGTAGCTTCAATTCAGAATGGTACCAAAGGGAAGATTGGCTGTATGGATGTGAAGTAAAAAATGCATTATTTTGTTTTCTGTGTTTGCTCTTTGGACAAAAGATGGCTTAAAGAAAAAAAATATAATGAAAAAAAACTGAAAAACATGAAACGTCAAAGAAGCATATCAATAATATAGTTGTGTTATCGCTTCGAGAAAGCATAGATATTAGAGAAAAAACTCAGCTGGGCTTAAAGACTTTCAATCAATGAGCAGAACAGGAAGGTTACCAAGAACGGTGATATCTTATCCAAGATAATAGACTGCATTTATTTTTGTGAAAACTTTGCAAATCTTTAATGTGTACATGATGATTCAGTAAATCCAGGTGAATTTAGTGGATTAATGAATTTTGCATCTAAATTAGACCCAGATTTGAAGAACCATTTAGAAACCAGTACAGTCTTTGTGGTATTTCTAAAACTCTGCAGGATGAGATACTCACAGCCGTCATGGCTGATGAAGCAACTGATGGTTTAGAACACACTCATTGGTAATTGTTCTATGGTACATGCTGCATGAAGAACTATTCGAGTGACTTGGGGGATTCTTTATTCCAGAGAATCAAACTGCAAATGGCTTATTAAAATGTATTCTAGAGCAGTTAGACCTAATCCTTGAAGGTAATTGACAAAAACTGATTGCTAAGACATTTAATGGTGCAAATGCTATGAAAGGCAAAGGGGGGGGGGCAGACAAAAACTGATAGCTAAGACATTTAATGGTGCAAATGCTATGAAAGGCAAAAAGGGGGGGGCAGGCAAAAATAAAATCACTTTATGATAATGCACATTTCATTCACTGTCATGCGTACCAACTGAATCTGATAATGAAAAATGCAGCAAGTATTATGCAGGACTCGAGAATATTTTTCTCAAACATTTTTGCTATATCAACATTTTTCTCCAGATCTCCACGTGTGTTTATTCTCAATGAGTATATGAATGTCAGTATTCTGAGCCCATCTGCGACAAGGTGGGACATAACATACGGACAGTAAACAAAGTTCATAAAAATTTGCAATCTTCGATAAGCTGCCTTGCTAAATTCCAGTCAACATCAAATGCAGATGAAACCGTTTTAGCAGCAACTTGCATTTAACACTGCCTGAATAATGAAAAAATTCATATTTAAGAAACTCAGAAAATTGAGAATCTTTCAAAGACCAATATGGTTGAAGCTTGGGAAGTATTCAACTGCATATATATTGATATTGTGGAGAGATATTTTTTCACTAAACAATTAATAGCTGGTAAATTATTCAATAGCAACAACAGCTTTATAGATTTTAAGAAAAGACTACCCACAGAAGTGATACAGTTGACCACAGAAGTATATCCTATGATTGACAAAGAAAAACTTGAAACTGAACTGACAGTATTCTACAGCAGATCCAATTTGTATGACATATTGCAGGTCAATTGACCTGTTGAAATGGTAAAATAATTTAGATGCTGTTATTCATGAAATTACAAAACTGATGACAATTCCTATGATTAACATTAAAAAGAATATAAACTAGTCTGAGAAACACTATAAATCAGGAAAGGCTAAATGTAATTGTTTTGATTTCAACTGAGATAAAGTTCTTCAACAGCCAACCAAACATCAAGAAAAATGTTTTTGACTTTTTTGCACAAAATAAAACAAGAATGGGTTTTATTTTTAGAAAAATTTAGATCAAACTGGACCTGAGCGTTTTATCAGTAAGTGCTAAATTAACATTATCAAAAATATTTTTACCATACTTGTAGTATTTTTTCATTAAACATATACATATATATATATATATATATATATACTGACTGTATATTTCCGTGTGTGTGTGTAACATAATATTAAAATGATTTTTTAAAATTCTCTGAAGCAGCACCCTTACAACCTAAAGTCACGAGCCACCACTATTGATAAATAAGGTAATTATGGTTTATTATTGTCTTGAAGGTTTTATCTCGAGAGACCCTTGCAGGGCAGCCAGCTGTCCAACAGTTCTTCCAGAATTTGGTTAGTAGATATTTGAAGCCAATGTCTTCTAGTGCAGGCATCAAGATGGGTTTACATTTCCTGGCATGTGCCATTACGACACATACGGAAATGGAATTGTTAGCTCATGCTTTGACAGACATCATCAAGGTTAGTATCATTACTCCAAGAGTTTTTAATTCTCTATTCACCACCTGTTCTCTACGGTGAAACCCTGCTTAGTGCTACCCTGTTTAGCATTGATTTGCAACAGCGCTCTTTTTGAAATGATTTTTTTAATAAATTCAGAAGTGTTAATTTTCCAAGATAAATTTATTCAAACATGTCAGAACGTGTTCAGTGTAGAAACTGCATGCTATGCTAATACTATTGTTTGTATCTACTTACCTTCTGTGTATTCAAGACTTTCTGCACTCTTTCAAAACACAACATCTCCACTGTTGAAGGTTATTTTACTCACTCAAGGATCCAATAATGTTTTAGGCATATTTATGTACTTACTGAACTTGCAAGATTTATTTTGTACTAAAAACTTTTCTTGTCGATCTTTAAAACTTTGTTTTCTTCTTCTTTTTTTTGTTTTTTTACTTTGTTTTCTTCTTTTTAATTTTGTTCTGTAGGTTTTAGAAACAATGAAAAACTTTCTTTTTTCTCTTATCCAGGTTCCAGTTGGGGTGTATAAACATTTATCAGGAGCAGAGATATCTGCTGAAAAAATTAATGGAGAAGAAGGAAAATATGCAAAGTAAGTTGTGAATACTTACAATCACTTTATATTCCATAGTATATTGGTATGATATAGCTATATTATGATTCTGTTAACACTATTTCATGTATTCAAATTTCTCAGAGGGGTTTCCCCTAAAATCAGAATTTGAATGTAGAACCCGTTCTGCCCATTGTGCGGCTGAATGTGTCAATAGACTTTTGAGCCTGTCTGCAGGGTTTTGGATTTACTGATTTGTTTCTTCCAACTTTTCTGGTGTTGGTTGGCAGATTTTGCAATTTTAATGGGGGAAAAATAACAGTGTATATGAATTTATGTTTTATTTTGAGGAAAACTGCAGCTGAAACTGTTGTAATGCTTTGAGAATCTATGAAGATTATCACCAGATCATTGAGATATCTGAGGTGATTGTGAATATCAAAATTAGATTTGAAAATTAAACCCATTTCGGCAAAATTTGTGCAGGGTTAAAAAGACAATGTGTGACATGATTTGAGGGAACAAATTCAAGTAACCCACTGTTTCTTTCCAAAGTTGTGTCTAGGGATGAATCTATAATTCTGATTATTTTGGGGTCACTCCTCCTATATATAGTATAATTATCCTTTTCCTTTTCCTATGTTGTAACATATGCTTAATTATTGGCAAAAAAACAGTACTTCAAAACCTTATAGCTGTTGGTACTTCTGTCAGTACTTTTTCCATTATTCAATTCATATTTATATAAGTTGCCATTCACTTATGCTTGTAAAATCTCTTTCAGATGTATCGGCAGTTTGTACTTTCGGTTGGAAAAACTTCGATTTTGGAGTGGTCAGCGTCCCCAATCCCTGGCTGGATTTGAGAAAATACGGACTGTTGGCAAAGGTCAGACTCCCTCTAGAATATAATTATGCATCCTCGGGGACCGGATGGGGAGCAAACAGAGCATTTGCTCCCCTCTGGATCAGGCCTTTTCACCATGAATGAGGAGATTCAAAACCTTATAGAAGCCATGGATAATAGCAGACATTCAGATATATATTTTAGTATGCTGATCAATACATTGTCACACAATTTAGACGAATACCAACTTGAGTAACTTGCTTCTTTTCCTGGTAGTACAGCTCAGTGGGATAAATGTGGGAAGTTTTTTACATTTCCTTTTTAGTGAGTTTTACTATCACATTCACTCTGAAGAGTAAAATACTGGTCCCCTGACTATGGCAATGCACCCCTTTCTCTCTGATAATCAATCTGCAAAAGAAACAATAATAATGACCTACTTATATAGCACACCATGTGTATATCATTAAATTTTTATTGGTATTTTTTATCACTAATTTTGACTAGTTTTTATCACAACTTTGACTCTGACCGTAATTGACCAAAGTTGTGATAAAATTTTGTTGCTTATTGTGAAAAATGATTGAGTCTACACAAGAGTTTGATTGGATCTTCTGGCGGCTGTGAGAGTTCTTGAAGCTTGTAGCAGATCTAGAGAGATGTATGTTTGAGACTCGCAGAAAGTTTATTCTTTGTTTCTGATCTGTGCTGTTTATTCACTGCTATAGACTAACAGACAGATAAACAAACAGACAATAATAATAAATGTTGTGAATGATTCATAATAAAAAAAGAATAGATTATGTTCCTTCTAAGTTTCAATCCAAATACGATGGCTGTTAATAGCCTTAAGAAAAAAATTGATGATAAAATAAATAATTAAAAAAAGTTGATTGTTTGTAATTATCTCCTTGTTAGGGGCTTACGGGGCAGCTGTGCTGTACAGGAAGAAGGATGATGATTCTTTGGTGATTTTGAAAGAAATAAACATGCATGATTTAACAGCTGCTGAAAGACAAATGGCTCTCAATGAGGTGAGTTATATCCCTTGAATTCAAGTGACTCTGGAGGGATTAATGGGTTTTTTTGTAAAAAATGTATCCATACATTAACCCATTAACCTGTTAACCAAGATTGACTGAAATTTCTGCAAACTTATGGCTAACTAAATAAAATTTCTGTTTTATTGTGATTGATGGCAACTTAGTTCTATCTGTGAGTCAGGGCTTTAATCTGGCAATGAACAATGGTTTTTATCTTGCAATGGATAACTATTGCACTTGCTACCTTTCACTGTTAATGGGTTAATTATGGATGTACTTATTGATTCACATGCTT
Organism: Thysanoteuthis rhombus; assembly: GCA_963457665.1. Lineage (NCBI taxonomy): Eukaryota > Metazoa > Mollusca > Cephalopoda > Oegopsida > Thysanoteuthidae > Thysanoteuthis > Thysanoteuthis major. The sequence goes on along the minus strand of OY735219.1, from coordinate 45,744,225 downwards.
TTTGTGAGCCAGAAGCCAAGAGGCATCCTGACTGTGAAGTTTACTCTTTTGGAATTTTAACTAATTACGATTGCAACAAATTTAATTGCCACTGTTAGAATGTAGTCTATTTTGTTCTTCATTTAGTGGTTGGGGCTTTTCCAAGTCCATTTCCTTCTTGGGTCCCTTCTTGAAAAAGGTGTTCATGATTTTGAACCCATTAGCTGTTGTCAAGTTTACAAGATTTTCTCTCTCGTTCTCTACTTTATATCCTAATTTGCCAACGCAATTTTCATTTCCTTATCCTACCCGTGCATTGAAGTCTCCCATGATGACATTGAAGTATTTTCTGGTATCTTGGAGTCGGGAGTTCAAATCATCATAGAAGTTGTCTATTTCCTCTTTGGTTGACTGCAAAGTGGACTTTGATGATATTCAGTTTGTGCCTCTTTGAAAGTTGTATGGTGATGCTGGCTATTCAGTTCGAGACGGCTTTGAAGACTGCCACGTTTTCTTTGAATTCCTCATTGTTTAGAAAGCCTACTCCACTTTGTTTTACTTTTTCTTTTCCGTAGTGGTAAAAGAGATGTTTGCTCTTTAATTTGATTAGTTCCTCTCCGGGTCTTCTCATTTTGCTTATGCTGATTATGTCCCATTTTATGTTTTTGATTTCATTTTCTAGATCATTTAGGTACATGTCTGTTGAGGTGTTCTGACTTTGTAGGGGCCAGTGTTAAGTGTTGTTCTGTTGGTAAAGGTTTTGAGGTTTTGTTTGGCTAGTCACTGTTGCAGCACATCATTCCCACCCAAGGCAAGTGATGTGGCTAGGCCTTTTGGGACTGATAGCTCAGCAGGAACGGACTGTATAATTTTCTCATAATGGTCACAGCTTATGTCAATACCTTAGAGCTCCACTGGCTCTCAGTAGATATAGAATATAGACAGCAGGAGAAATAACTTCTTTTTAAAATTTTTTTTAGCATAGCTATGTTGTCAACTTATATATATCAAAGTATTGGAACAAGAGGTAAGCTGGTCATGTTTACCTTAGCATATTTGAGATCACATTGGGGTCGATCTTTATCGAGGTAGTGAGAGAGAGACGATACACTTTTTAAAGTAGGATTTAAAGTAAGAAAAAAAGTGGAACTTAAAGAGGTACTTATCAGAGTTGAACCTCTTGTTTCTTTTGGTGTGTGTTTTTGAGAGGGAGAGGTTTCTTGTAACCTGCAGAGTTTTTCTTCAGGGAATTCTCAAGAGTTGCCCCAACTGAATGGAGTGGGGTCAGTGCTTTTTGAGAACATTCTGTACTTTAACTCATTAACTGTGGATGACGGAAATTTCCACCGTTGCAGTTCTATCACTAACTCTAAAAAATTTCTGTTTTATCAGTGAGTCAGGGTTTTTATCTTGCAATGGATAACTATTTCTCTTCATCACTTTCTGCAGTTAATGGGTTAAGCAGTGGTGATGCAACTAGAAAAATATCATTAAAATAGTTTTTTTATTCTGTCTGTGATATCACATGACTTAACAAACAAAGGCTACCGAAGAACACTGGTGGCGCCTGGCCTGGGCAGCACCCATTCTCCCAGCAGCCTCACTCAAGCCTTCACCAGGACTCACAAAATATGATCTTAATGTGATAGTATGCATACTCGTGTTAGTAATTTATTTTGTCAGAAGTGACTGGCTTTTTATGTTTGATGATGTCTAATGGAACCATTTATCATCCTGACTCTGTACTGCATACAACAACAAAAGAATGGATAAAGTGAAAGGAGAGAAAGAGGTCGGTGGCAAAAAGGGGCTGAAATTTAATAGATGTCAAGCTTTATCTGTCAAAATGATGGCATGACTGTATTGAACATGCAAAACACACACAAACATATACATATATGCCTGCATACATGCATATGTGCATGCATGTCTACGTAAGTATGTGTGTGTATGCAAATATGTGCACACATATGGATGTGCATATATGTGTTGGTATTTATTGGTGCATAAGTAATGTGTGTATGTGATATATGCATACTCATATGTGTGTGTTTGTGGTGTGGATGTACAAGCATTTTTGTATTTTCAATAAAAGTTTCAAAGAGCCGTAATTCATCCAGTCTCGTCACTTGATATTTGAATATACTTTGAGGAAGTTTAACCTTCCCCAGTAAAAGTTGTTTCTGGTAGTTTTCTTTTAAATATAAATGTATAGGATTATGAATAATCAGTTATGTTCATGATATGGTTCTTCTGTCCATGGCATGGTTCTTTTCATGAGTGTTCGCTGCTACTCCTCTGGGATTGGTGGCAAATGGACAGATCCAGAGTATGCTATATCAGAAACTCTGCGACCAGTGAATAATAATGCCATCTTTTCATGTGGGAACATATTGCACTATTCTCGTTTATTAACTGTAAGGTTCCAACTTTCAAACTCCTTCGCCCAAGGTAAGAAGGGCTGATCCACGGATGTGCATATGTTATGTTTACCCACCCCCCGCACCTTTTCCCCCCAGTGGACACTACTGGTTCTTTCGTTCATTTACCTATGAATTTTGTTTAGTAATGTTAGCTTTCGTAATACTAAAATCCTAGGACTTTTATTGAGAAAAAATTAATTTTGTATCGCAAGAGTTATATATTATCAGTTTTCATTATTACTTATTCATTATTACTTATTCATTATTACTTATTCATTATTAATTATTTCCAGTTTTAACTAAGGAAACATAGATCTTATAGATTTCCTCAATCTCACACACTGAACTAGAGTGACCAAATCCATTTGGAAGTTATTACCATAATAAGTAATAATAATGTAAAATATATGAGTTCTTTAAAAGAATTAAGATTTTAAAGCTCAGATTCATGATAATTCATTCTCATTAAAGTTAAACTTGGTTAAAACACAAAGATTGCAATCAAATCGATGTGGTTTCTAGTTTGGGGCATTTTTATAAATGTCATTTTGTCAACGTTAATTTCCATCTGCAGAAACTCACAGAGAGAAGAAAATAGATGGAAAATTAAGGAAATAATTATAACTTATCAATATTCCTCATTAAGTTTAAACTGACAGTACCTATACTGACAACCTTTGTGAAGTTGAGGTCAAAATGATGAAAAGAATCGACAAAAAAAACAAGCAAAATTTGCCATGTGCATTTTCAAGTATCACTTTTTTTTACTATACAACAGGAAATCGGGTGATGATGTCAGACTTGGTCACCCTATAGACATTGCCATTCTTTTTATTTATTGCAGCTTTGCAATTCCATTCGAGAAGTGATTTTATATTTGATTTATTACATAAACCTTGTATTATTTTCTCAATATTTGTCTTGCAAGTGTTTCAGAGGAAGGAAATTGTTGTACTGAGAAATCTGGTCAATCCTTTGTCTTCTACAACTAAGCTCCTGAAAAAACATTCATTCACTGACTTCTGAAATATTTGTCTTATTAATTTCATTTTTACTGTGGATTATTATACCGCATATATTTCTTTGTGGGAATGAGGTAGGAACTTGTGTCATCTTTGTCATTATAATGGGCTTAATTTTAGTAATAAACATGAATTTTTTTATTTTTTTTTGCGTTAATCAAATATAGCATGACCCCACCCCCTTTTTATGCACAGATTTGAATACATTTTTTTTTTTATGTTTTACATGAAGAAATATGAATAAAAACATTGCCAATCTCCATGATTTTCTGCCTGGACCTTTGCCTGGACTGATACAAAAAGCTGGCACCGTAACTTTCTAAGAGTGAAGTTTTCCCATGAAAAAACTTCCATGGTAATGATGCACTTACCATTAATTTATATGTTAAAATTTTTTGAACATTGCCCGAACCCACTGATAGTGACTGGCAACTACTCTGCAGGTGATATCACTACCATTGATGATAATGTTGCCTCAGTTTTATTTTTTCTACCCAATTCTGTTGCTTTGATATTGAGTTGAGATTAAAAGAACAAAGAATAAAAAGACTGGTAGAAAATTCAAAGAAGAATGAAATAGTTTGAAGTATATATTTTTTTTTGTTCGCAATGAATAATACTGAAACATATGTATTGAAATTTTTCCATACATGAATAATCCTATCATTTTTGACAATGCTATGCTAGTGAAAAATGAATGCCTTTGCAAAACCTGTCTGAGATGCTAGCAAATATGTTTTGTTAAATGTTGTTTTAACAGGTGAAATTGCTGGCTATGCTGGACCACCCAAATATTATAAGTTATTACGACAGTTTTGAAGAAGATGGCATCTTGATGATTGAGATGGAATATGCTGATGGTGGGTGAGTATCGTACTTTTTGTTGCTCATCACTTTTTGAAAACCTCACCACATAATGATATCTGAATTTATCCATTCCTTAGTTAGTTGGCCTGAGCTACCAACTGAAGAACTGAAGAATGTCAGTTGTTTTACAATGGATAATGTACATATATGTATTTTTCATTGATTGACAAAACCTGTGTAGCTGAAATCTTTTCTTTATTTCCTTCAACCCAGTGGCACATAAATAGTGCGAAACTTTTCTCTTTGATAGGACTCTGGCCCAGTTCCTTACCAATCGTGACAAGGCCCTTGAAGAACATGATATCTTGCTGTTTTTTCAACACATTGTGTCTGCCATCAGGTACACTCACGAAGTCAAGATTCTGCACAGGTAAGATCACGCCCAGGGCCAGCTTTAAGCCAATCAAGCCAATTGTGTAATCTATTTTTTTTCAAATACATCCAACAATACATTTCAATGTGCACTCAACATCACATTTTGATTGTTTACTTGTAGACTTACATGAATGCAATTTCATATTCAAATCTGCATAGATTCACTATCATAGATATTAAGTCTGTGATAAACTTTGTCTTATGTACGGGTTTTTTAGCAAATGATTGAATCATTCAGACCAGTCAGGCCTTTCCCCTACAATCTAGATTTGGCTCTTTAGTCCACTTCAAAGTACTTCCCTTGCCACCTCACATTTATACCAGAATCTTTTCAAATTTTTAAGGTAGTTCTCTCTAGGGATTATCATCATCTGCCTTGTCCAGTTCTTCTCAATCTCGTTCCCTGTCTGGAATTTTTTTTGAAAGCCAGAAGTTGCAGGAAGCCAAATCTGGGTGGGGATCTGACAGCCCTGGGTGATGCAATGTAAGAAAAAAAACCTGCACGAGACATGAAGAATGACTTGCTCAGTCACACAGAATATAAAACCACAATGACATCTCACTGCGGATTGAGTAACCTCACTAGAAAGTGTTCACACTCACATAGTCAAGTCCTACTAATTATTTGCCAAGTTACATCAAGGCCACGCAACAGGTTCTTAACATATCAAAAACTGATGGATCCTTTCGAAACAGACTTCAAATATAGATATACAGTAATACTCTAGCCATGTTTCATTTAGTGTTGCAGTTTTTATGAATGGGTCTGCTGTGTTAAAGGGAATCCAGCTTGAGTTTAGTTGCAATAAAAAGCAACAACAGTTAAGATGAAAGTAAATAGTTGAAAAAAATTAATGATAATAACAATATAATAAAATTGGTGTGTTTACATCTGTTTTTCTTTCAGTAATTCTTTTTCTTTTATCTGAAATCAAATGCTATCTGATTCCCATCTATCTTTCAATTTTTTTAAATTATTTTTTTGGTCATCAATTTCTTCCTCCCATTAGGACAGGTGTTTAGTTTAGTTAAATTAAATTGTTTTCAGTATCAATTGAATGACGATGTAAAACCTGACCATCGAAGAGGCCAGTTATTTCTAAAACTATAAACAAAAAGTAGATAAATCAAATTTTTAGGAGATAAGATATATTAAAAATGATTGTGAGATTTAATGAAATTTGATACTAAAATTCAAAACGTAACACTTACAAAATGTGACCATTCGTCAATTTTACAGTTCATTTTTAAAATTGAAAGTTTATATCAAGATATAGAAAAGTTGTTTTGTTCTAATGTATTCACTTACTTATTTGAAAAAATCTCTTCTTTTAAGAAATATTCTTATTAATTGTTCCCATTTCTGATATTTTCATTTGCTTTCAATGTAAAAATACATCTTTTCTTAAAGAAAGATTCAAGTCTTATTTAAAGCAGAATTTGCTATTGAGAGAAAAAGAAAAATGAAAAAATGCAGCTTTCGCATTCTCATAGTGAGGGGGAGAGTAAGAGCCAGAGTTCTTATAGTGGGGGCAATAAGAGAATGAATGTTGCCTGCATAGAAATGTTATGGGGCTGTGATGGAGAGAGAGAGAAAATCTCTCTAAACTAACTTATGTTCTCCCTCTTACTCTCTTAACCTCTGGAGAAACAATTAAAGCACTTTGCTACTCCCTTCTCATCACTAGTCAGTGGAATTTTCGTGTTGAAAATTGTCCGTTTCAAAATGGATTTTCTGTAATGAACCTATCAACAGATAATTTTCAAAATCTAACTTGCTAAAAACCTGCCTAGGGCTCACAGGAATACCCACAGAATATTTCATGGGATTTTGCTGAGTAGTTTTTACAGTAGACTGTCACATATGGACAGACAGACATTTGGTGAATTATAATAAGATTATAATATTAATAAATAGCAGTAGTATACTATTTCACCAAAAGGCTTAGTCTATTCAAATAACAAGTGTAGAATGTTCATTTAATGAATTCAAATTATTTTCATGTTTCTTTAAACCAAAAATATTGCAGAGATCTGAAAACAGCCAACATCTTCCTGACAAAAGAAGGAGTTGCCAAAGTTGGTGACTTTGGAATTGCTAAGCTCCTGAGTACATCACATAAGGGTGCAAGTACTGTGTTGGGTACTCCTTATTATATTAGTCCAGAAATGGTGAGTATTGCAGTAAAATCCTGTAGTCAAATAATTATGAATATGGCTCATATTGTAATAAGGAATCAAAATAAAGTATTTCATGTATTTTAATAAAAAATTTTAAAAAGTTTTATTCCATGAATTATTTAGTCTATTCTCCTCATTTTTGTTTTTTGATCTCAAGACCTATGTGAGAGGTTCATGAAAGGAAAACCAGTCTGAAATACATGTAGTTTCTGGAAAATTTAGATGACTTATTCTTCTATAATCACCTGATCAATATAGAAACTCTTTTTTTTTGAGGATATCACTTAAGTAACCTCAGATTAGCTGACAACATCATCTTCATGATCTCCAAATAATGTTAAACACTGAATGATGCAAGCATGAAAGTTGGCCTCAGCATAAACTTCAGCAAAACGAATGTCATATACTACAAATGTGTTGGGGACAAAGACACAATGATCAAAATTGAATATGCAGAGCTGGAGAAAGTAGACCACTACCTCTACCTAAGACAGCAAGTCTCCATGAAGTCATCAAAAGAAGAAGAAATCAAGCAAAGAATCACACTAGGTTGGCAAGCTTTTGGTAGAAAAAGCTGAACTTTCCAAAACAAGAAAATCCCACAAGTCCTAAAAAGGAGGGTATACAATCAATTCATCCTCCCAATAGTCATCTATGGAGCTGAAACATGGAACCTAACCAAAAGATTGATCCTCAACCTGAGAACCATGCAACATGAACTCGAGAGAATCATGCTCAATTTCACATGGAGAGATCATAAGACAGTATATCAGAGGAAAGACAGGAGTCTGAGATATCATAGAAACTGTTAGAAAACACAAATGGCAATGGGCTGGATATGTTGCAAGAATGTCAGACAACTACTGGACATCACAACTCACAACGTGGATCCCCAGAGATCATGTGCGAAACTGTTGCAGACAGAAAGTAAGATGGCGTGATGAGCAAGATAAATTCAGAAAGTACTGGCTCCAGGATGCCCATGATAGAGAGGTCTAGTGAATCTTGGGGAAGGTCTATGTCCAACGCCGGACAGTATCAGACTGATGATGATGATGATGGTGGTGGTGGTGGTGGTGGTGGTGGTGGTGATGATGATGATGATGGTGATGGTGATGGTGATGGTGATGGTGATGAGACAAAAATAGTCTGAGAACTCTGATCTATGCTGAGAGTACAACTCTACGACTTGGCTTCTCTTGCTTATTTTTTTCTTTTCATTATAATAGTGTGAGAGTAAACCTTATAATGAGAAGTCCGATATCTGGGCCCTGGGCTGCATCCTGTATGAAATGGCATGTAGGCAGAAGACATTTGAGGGGTCCAACTTGCCTGCACTTGTTAACAAAATTATGAAGGTAATACATTCAATTTTTAATTACCAATATAATTCAGAAGGTCTGATTTTGTTCATCTATATGTGACCTGAGTTGTTGAATTTAGATACCTCTAAAATGTGCTCAATTAAAGAATGCAAAGATCCTGCAATGCAGAAGTGCTAGTCAATGGCTCCCTGTCAAAGCACAGATAATACATGTTGGTATTAAGAAAGTGACACTCAGATCCTTGGCAAAAGTATTGATATATGTGAATAATCCAATCACAGTGTCAGATTTACATGATCAAATATTATAAAATCACGTTCACATTTCATGTGTCTAGGATTGGAGGAGCCTTCCCAGTTCTTGCATTTACAGTGAGTGCAAAAAGTATATGTTATATGACAGTTCATTTTAACATACTGAATCATATGTAGAATAAGCACCTCAGATTTGATCCAACTGAAAATTTCAAATTTTTAGGTTTACACTTGACGTCACACAGTACGTCAGAAGTCTTGAGGAAAAGTAAAGAAATTTGTGGTTATTTTCTTATCCTCATAATTCCTAATGTATTCACACGAGACCCACAAAAGTATATATAAAATAAAAGAAGAATAAACAAAGATTTCACGTGTTGTGTATAGTAAGTGGAAAATAATTAAGAAAATGAAAAATATTCAGTCGAAAATGTAAGAAAAAAACACAAATGCATAGAATACTACTAAACACTTTTGTGAACACTTCTGGTCCATTATGTTTGTGATTAAATGCACAAAACTTTCCATGTATAAATGTTGTAGTGATGATTTATATGTCATTAGAGAGAGAGGAAGGCCAAAGATATGCAATGTGTGAATAAAGAGTATGTAACCAAAGATATGACCATTTTTTTTCTTCACTCATACCACATTTAAGCATAAATCTGTTAAACAATAACAATGGCTTGTGCATTTTTCACATGAGGCAAGTTTTGAAACACTAACATATCACTGTTTGTATAGTTTACACAGATAAAAAATGTAAAAACAGTTTTCACATTTTTCACGTTTTTCATAGTGATAATGTCAATATTCATAAGGTTCTTACTTCTTAACCACAAAAGGCTTGTTTTCATAAGTGCATGTTACTATGTAACATGTCCGTTTTCAAAAAAAAAAGAAGTGCTACAAAGGTGAATAACTAGTCTGATTTTTTCAATTGAACAGAACTATCAAAGGAAAAGACTCATGTCATTATCTGATTAAGTTTTTCTCCTATGCTAGATGAAGAAAGAGTGTTTGGATGTACAAATTATGTCCACACTGTATTGCAGGCTTGGCTAAGAGAATGTATTCCATGTACTCCATGTACACCCTGATGGCTGGCAAAGGGTCAAATAGATGAAATGGTACTCATAATTTAATCAAAATCTTAGATAACCTTTTTAAAAAAAATAAAATGTATACATAGTTTTGATTTGATCAAAGTTTATTTAATCAAGATTGAGCAAAAAAAAGTTGGATTGAGATAAAATAACACGATTCTATCTACTTTTCCTTAATGCTTCTAACATACTACATGATATCATCCGGATTAACCTCAAAATTTCAACTTTTTAGTCAGATAAAACCTGGGATGTTTATTCTACACATGATCAAGCATATACATATATATATATATATATATATATATATATATATATATATATATATATACAGCTTTGAAATTGATTGAATTTGGATTTTGGTATAAAACCAATTGCATGTACAATCTAATTTTGATATTTTTTTTATTTTTGTGCTTGACGTATCAATATCAATGATTGGTCCAAATTCTGTCGGTTTTGTTTCTGTATCAGTAGGTTTAGAGGAACTTTTTGAATTGTATCTGATACTTTGTGTACTAACTGTATTTTCAATCATATGTTGCTGCATAAAAAGTCTTCAATTTATTGAAGTGTTGTGAGAAAAATTTACCAGTTTTTTTCTTTTTTTTAATTTTGTTTATTGCATTTCTCCAGGGCCAGTTTGCACCAGTAAAAGGTGACTACAGTCGGGAACTGAAGGATCTTATTACTTCTATGTTACGACAAAACCCTGATGAACGACCATCAGCCCATCATTTACTCTACAACGTTTTGCCTCAAGTGAGTTATAATAAAAACCTTATCAATGTAAATTCACTGAGTAGCATTTTGTTATAGGTATTAAGAGGCTGCATTTATAATATAATATTTGATAAGATGAAACATTGATTTGGAAACATCTTTTTTTATTTTGAAAAATAAAAATCTTGAATAAAATTTTGATATTTTGTTATTAATGAAAATTTCAATAGAATTATGTTTTTAAAAATATTTTTGGACGTCAGAAATTTGGATATTACTTGCAATTACAACATTCAGAATCTACATATGGGTGCTTTACTGCTTGGTAATGGCAAAATTCATCTTCATTGGATACACAACCTATAATCTTATGCCAGACAAAGTTAAGCTTGGTAAAATACTTGTTAGGTTCATGGATGGTTGTAAAGGCAAAATGATTTTTCCATTCTAACTGTGGTCAATGTGAAACTTCTTCTAAGAGTCTGCTATTCTCCTAACCAAAGGAGCTCACAGTGCGATCAGTATCATTAGAATGATCTCTTTACATTATTAAACTAATTCTACCCTCAATATTTTGATTTCTTTCAATTGATAACAGTTCATCCCTTTTATGTACACCAACATACCTGTGAATTCTTAGCTCAACAGTCTATCAACAAGTAACTGTAAGAAGCTGTTTGCAAGAGGCTAATAAAATTGTTTGCTATATGACAAATATAGTTTTTTATTTCTCATTTTTGTAGCTCTTGAATCGTTATGAGGATACTACTACTGACCTTGAAGAGGACATCTGCACTTCTTTAGAGAATATGAGCAAAAAGAGAATGAGGTAAGTCATAATAAATATAATAGCGGCCATATTGTTATGTTTGAACTTTCAACTTGTAACATGCTGACTCAGCTATTCATTGGTGAATATTGGTAGTAGATTAATTGATGCTGCAGCTGTTGTGTTGAAAATTTTGTTGCTGTTGGGTACGTGATGTATTGATGACAGAATAGGGTTACCATACATTTGTATTTTCCTGCACCTGTCATCAACTTGGGTCTTTAAGTCTTCATACACAAAGCATTTTTAAAATTCTCTCAAAATTCTGATTTTCATTTTCTATTATTTTCTCCAGTTTTCTTCAGCGTTAGGGCGTGCATATTTCCACGCACTGCTTTTTCGTATTCTTCAGCCACATGCATTAATTTTTTTTTCCCATTTTCTAATGAAATTTCTAAAGTACTGATGTATCTCTTATTTAATGAACTTCATTTGGAACAAATCAGTTTGTAAAGACAAGGTATATCACTGTTTGCTTTACCTCTTTATACACTGTGGCACTTGTTTTTCTTGTCCTGTAATTAAGGTATATACCAATTTTTAGCCATAATTTAGCCACTGTCTCTAGATTTTTTACATACATTTCCAACTACGATGGTGACCATGAATATGTCTTTCTTTTGATATTCAGATATGGAAACCCTATAATGCTATCAATTCTGACGAATTTTGCATTCATCTAGAAAGACGTGTCTTGTAATTCATATTTTCTACAGTTAGAGGGATCATCTTTAAAGTCAGTTTGATATTCAAAATAAGTTTTGCTTTCCAAAAACTGGATTACCTCATTTGTATTTTTTACCTAGCCTCATATCAGACCTACCTCCTTGAATAAAAATAAAACTGAAACTATGTCAGTTGTTTATTTTCTAAAAAGAAATGCAAATATATCTGGGAATTTTTTCACTGGGATTAACTATTGATATATATGAATAAAATACATTATATTGCAGTTTGAATGCTATTTTTCGTTTTATTACTGATGCAAAACTTTTGAAGTTCAAAGTGCAAATATGAATTCAGGTAAAAAAAAAACTTATAGCCGAAGTAATTCAGTCTTTTAATGTGAAATTCATTTCAGACATCACAAACAATTCTACCCCATTTTTCTATCATCAAATTTTCTTTTCTATAGTAAAAGACTTGAATTTTCTCTCTTAATTGTACTTCATTGTAAATATTTCCACATTTCTGTTAAAGCTCTCCAATGACCGAGAAAAGGTATTGTATCTTCATAAAATTCATTTTTTTTCTTTTGTTCTTTTGTTAGTGTCTCCTAATTTCTACTTTCTTCTCACCTCAACAATTTTCTTCTTCTTCTTCTTCTTCTTCTTCTTCTTCTTCTTCTTCTTCTTCTAAAACAAAAGCCAAAAAAACTAAACTAAACTACATACCGTGAATCAAATAACTCTTAGCAGTACAATAAAATTCTACTAATAACAGTAGGAATGATAATGCTTTGGTGATTCCAACTGTTATTTTAAACTAACTGATACAATAGAATGTCATGTCATGGGTAGGATTTGTTAATCAAATACATGAAAATTTCCATTCACACTAAGATTTATATACTAAATTTACATTTATAGTTACTTAGCATCACACCATGAAGCTAGATGGTCTTGCAGTCTATATAAATTGTATAGAGTTTTTATTCTCACTGGTTTTCCATACTTTTGTGTGTGGCTTTGTGTCAGACAAAGCAGAGTAAATACCAACATTTTGATGTTTTTACAAAGCATTGAATGTGTAAAAAAATGACTCAATATACAATAAAGCTTCAATTTAACAGACCCAAGTATGAATGGATTTGGGATTTAACAAACCTTTTTCATCCAATCATCATAGCCTTACAAATTGGCCCACCCAAATGACTAGAAAAGTAAGCTAGAGATTTTTCTGTCTTGGTTCATGTGTGTCCATCTGTGTGAGTGTCTCTCTCTCCCCATGAGTATATCACTAGGTACTATCTAAAAACTTATTTTTTGGGGTCTCCATGCTCACTTTGGACCAACAATGCCTAAATCTTGTGCTGGAATATTTTTCTGATAAATTCTTTTTTTCTATATAATTTTGTTGATATGTAGGTATGGTACACATGCAGGCTACAGTGATTCTTTTATGCAAGGTGTGGATATTAAAGTTTGTTTGTTTTAGTTCTTTTTTCACATTTTGGAAAAAAAATGGTGAAAAATGATTTAACAGACTTTTCATATCAACAGACACCTATTTCCTCCTCTTTAGTCTGTTGTTTATGGTATTTGACTCAAGTCTGGTTCCTGATTCAACACTTGACATTTTAGTGTACAATAATACCTGGCTAAGCACTATCTCATTTTTTCAAATGATGAGCTCGGTTTCAAAACAAGATAAGCACCATTTCAATGAATGTGTTTTGGTTAGATTAAAAATCAAATCCTGGATTTTAATTTTTTATCTTATAACTTTTTTTTAATAAATATGCAATCTTTTAGGTTGTAAAAAGATAAAATTTCAAATCCAGAATTTGATTTTGAATTTGATTCAACAGTCTTTTTTTAAATAGTTCACTTCAATTTTGAGCCATATACTCTTCAATATTTTCATGATAAATTTAGTAATATTAAATCAACAAAATAAATGATGTATGATAAAAAGCACATCATTGACCATCTGCAAAATAACTGAACCTCTCAATGCTAACGTTTTTCATTTGTGGTTTTTTTTTTCTTTGGTTTTGGTTATAAATATGTTTTTGTTGTTTTTGTTTTTGTTTAGTATTTTCTTTCCTCTTGCTTTTGTCCGTTTTTTATTTCTTTATTTTTTATCTTTTTTAGATTTTGTTTTGGGGGATTTTGTTTTTGCTTTTTTGTTGTTTTTCATTTTGTTTTTCTTCGTTTTGGAGAAAGGCTTGTTGAGGAGTTTTTTAGTGGGGAGAGATTTTCGTCGTTTTTGTCACTATTACTTGTCAGATAAACCATTAATACCACAGAATGTTCTTTAAAAAAGTTTATTTTTGAAGATGAGTAAAAAAAAAAATGACTGTTTTTTCTCTCTCTGTCACCCAGGTCAGTTCTTTACTACTTGGAAATCTCATCAGAACTCTTTACCCCAGTTTTTCTCCCATCACGGATTAGAATTAGGCAGGTAAGTACAGATTTCTGGAAATAAAGTTTGAAAATTATATTTATCTGTCCACACATATGTTTTTTATTAACATTTTATGCATTTCTCTCTGTTCGCCTGGGACAAATTTAGTATCTGTGGTCTGCCTTAGACTTCTTGAAAAAAATTACTTGATAGTTGGTCAAGTTAGAGGGAAAGTTTACTTGCTCAAAAATGATTCATCTTGACTGAAATACTTATGCAAAGAAGATAAACTCATGCCTGAAAGAAAAAAATCATAATAAGTTTTAGTTTCATCTTGCGTAATCGTTTAAGTGATTTCAGTAATGGCGTCCAACTAAAGAAAGAGTCCAAAGGTATTTGTTTTTTTTGTTTGTTTTTTTTTGCTTGAAGAAGAAAAAGAAGACGAAAACAAGATAAAGAAGAGCAACAATAAAAAGGGGAAAATAGCAATAAAAATAATGACAACAATCTACTTATACTGGGTGACCAAGTTGAAAAGAGGTGTATGAATTCGGTCGTGTCTGTTCGTCTGTTCGTTTGTTGTTTGTTCATATGTCCAAATGATATCTTAGAAAATGCTGAATGAATTTCAATGAAATTTAGTGGAGGGGTGCGTGATGAGAAAGAGGTGGTAGTTTTTCTTCCTGATTGAGAAATATTTTCCCATTTCTTTCTTATTACATTTCTGTATATGCTAATCAGTGTCCACACGATATCCCTAAATGTTTGAAATTAATTTCTACGGGAGAAATGATTAAATCGTTGAGCAGATCCTTACACTATTACCTATTTCATGTTGTATTTATAAGTTCAAACCACACAATTTTGGAAGAATTTCACGTCTGTTCAACACCAATACCTCCGAAAGATTTCAATGATTTCCAATGATATCTTGTGGAAAGTTGAACCATTGACTACAGAGGAACTCATAAATTTTGGAGCATTTCTATGCTCAAATATCTCCAAAACAGAACGCTGTGATACTAAGGAACTTGACGATAAATACCGACAGGTGAGTAGACCTGACCAGAAAAGAACGTGCCTGTTAATCGACGTGAGTGTAATTCTGATAGAAATATAACTGTACAGGAACTTGTGAAACTAAGCAAGTACAAGGACCTTGAAATCCAGGTACAGAGAACATAGACTGTCCCCATTATTGTCAGAGGTTTAGGATGATTATGAAAGGCAGTGAAAAACATTTTGCCCAAATCCCTGGCGACCCCTCTCACTGTGGAATATCTCACTGTCTGCATTTTCTGAATACTAAGCAAAAAACAAAAAATGCAACACTTTCAAACTGCAAAAAGGTAAAGAACCTTCTTTTGTCCTAAGTTGTTGGTAATGACTCAACAATGGATTGTAAAGGACAGGTGGAGAAAGATGCTGGTGGTCACCGCTGGAGACTGAGTGATAGCAAATCTCTTCAGGTCTCCAGTCTTCTTCTCATATCTTCCTCACCTATCACAGTAGCGCTGTGGTTTGTACCCCCTTCACCATTTTTCTCCTTGCCCTGTCAGGCCATTGCTAACAGCTGGGGGGCGTAGATATTTCTAACACTCTCCTCAGTATTCATGCAGACCTCAGTAGTGCAGTGGTCTATTTAGTCTCAATCCTTCCCCAGGCCTTCCAATCTCGCTTTCAATGTCTTTAGGCCGGTTCTGAGTGCACCTACTATTTCTGGTACTGCTTTGACTTTCATGACTTGCCAGGTTCTCAAATTTTCCCATCTTTTCACTCTCTTTCCCATTTACACTATGATCTGCAGGCATGGCCACGTCAACTATTTGGTTGGTTCTCCTCTTCTTGTCCACGATCAACAGGTCCAGTCTTCTCACTTGGATGGGTCGTTAGTTTGTATTTTGCAATCCCAGAGTAATTAGTGACTTCCATTCTCCAGAGCTGTCTCTGCTTTGTGCTGGTATCACTTTTCTGCATGGTTCTTTCCCAGTGGATCACTGTTGTTACCCTATCGCGTCTGTGTTTATACTCCTTCTCGGCTATTTGACTACGTTCACTAGTTACGTGATTAACAGTCTTATCCTTTTATCCCCTTAGACAGCATTCGCTGTTTGTTTGGGTTCTGTCGATTTTCGCTTTGATATAGTTTGTCCTTGTGCATTTGTTTTGGGCTGCCATGATGAACATGTCCATGATGTGTCGTCCGCAGCATTCTGCATCTTCTTTTGAATTCTCGGTCTAGACTTTTCTGTTCCCATTTTCTTTCCTGTGCTGTTCCTTCGTTTGCAACCTTTTTCGTTGTTCGTTGCGCTGCTTCGGACGCTCTTCAAAATGTCTTCACTATTTGCTTGCACAAAATTTTCTAGTTCTGTTTTAGTCTTTTAGACAGTCTTCTATCCTAATGAGTCCTCTACTGCCTACTTTCCTCTTGGCGCACAATCTATCCGTGTCATCTCTTGGATGTAAGGCCTTGTGCATTGTCATAATCTTTCTTGTTCGCCAGTCAATTGATTGAAGTTCTTCCTTTGTTAATCCAAGGAAAGGTCCTGTGTATCTTACTACTGATACGGCCAATGTGCTCATTCCTTTTATCAGATCTCTGGTATTTAGTTTGGTCTCTAATATTTTCCTTATCCTCCAAAAGTATTCTCTTAGTATTTTCTCTTACATTTCGGCCCGTTTTATCGCATCACATCTGAGAACTCCCAGGTATTTGTATCGGTCTCGTGTGATCAATGTTCTGACCTTTTTGCTTTCTGGTAGTTCGATTCATTCTACTGCTGCTAGCTTTCCTTTGTGTGTTACTATCAGTGCACATTTTTCTATCCCAAACTCCATCCCAATGTTATCAGTGTATTCCTTCATGTTGAACAACGTTTCGAGCTCTCCCCTGTTCTTTGCAAATAGTTTTATACCTTCCATGTACTTGAGTTAACATGACATTTCACTTTGCTTTGGAGAATCGGTAACCTTTACTATTTTTCTCGTAACTATTAATAGTAGTAGTAGCAGCATTATTATTATACTCCCAGCCACTTTGAGGACAATTTTATCACTTTATCATAATTATCGTAGATATATTGAATCAAACTCACCTAGAATATTAAAATAATCGAACATGAACAACTAAGATCATGTAAAAGTGAATCTCAGCACTGGGGGCTTATAAAAGTTAGAATAAAATACTTCTTGAGAGGAAGCATACCACAAAGAGCTGATGAATTAAGAACACACAGATAAAGAGTCAGTAACACCCCAAGTAATTTCTGAACAACCAGACATGAATCCCTTCCCTTTATGGAATATAAAACAAGCAGTGACCAACAACTAAACTAGGAAAAGAAAAAAGAAAAGATATATAAATAGAATAAGAGTACGGTTCTCCACCCTGAAAAATAGATACCCCAATAACGTCCTAAATAAGGATCTAAATAAAACGATTCATTCGCCTGAAGAAGCCCAAACAGAATAGAAACATGAATGTGTTTATGTAGTGAATCTTTTATTTCATCATATTTTAAGCTCTACTTTAACTTTACTTAATGTTGAATATTTTGAGCACTTCATGAAATGAACCCAATACACATCAGATATTGTATTACTGATTTGTACTTTGATATATATATATATATATATATATATATATATATATTCTAGAAAGCTTCACAACTATGAATACTATACATTACAAAAAATTTCCAATAGATTTCATTGTGTCACTTCAGTCACCCATTTCCCGATATCTGTCGATGCAATTTATGTTGTTTACTATGTAACTGTTCCAATATATATTTACAAAATTGGTTTAGTATGTGACCCCCCACAAAAGTCTAATATGAGAGAGTAGTAAAAAAGGGCAAAAAAAGGATGTGGGTGAAAAAAAAAATTATTTAAAATTCCCACATCCCCCAGAAAACTTCTGTCATCTATAGGGAGGACACAAAAACGAAAAAAATGTTACGTGGCATTCCATGTTCGATCTCCCACTGTGCCCAAGTACCTATCAGTTGGATAAATAGACCAGTGCCAAATGTTTTCCCCTTTCCCTGGTTCCAATCAATACTTTGATCTTTCACTTTGACAAAGACTGAATCCATCTATTTTGGTCACCTAATTCCCCCGAACATTAATACAATTTTTATTTTATTTTAATGTATGCTTGTAGCACCCCCTATTCTTTTACGTAGGAATTAAATACGAAACCCTTTTAGCTAGATATCAAAAACATCACTTCCTATGACTACCCCTACGAAAGACCTGGATGCACATGGTCGAATGCTTGTTGGTACTGGTACTCCAAACTGGTTATGCTTTTGGCCCCGGCACTTTTTGCCGGCTACTCTTACTCTCCCTCTTTCCTTTTCCCTAAGATCAGGATATCATGTCGCCGATCTCCTGGCCTATCTGATCCTAACCATTTTTCCACTGTCTCTTATCTCTGCACTAACTTTGCCCATTTCACTTTACCGATGTTGAGGCATCTCACATACGTACAGCTACTCAACTGAGTCCTCACAACACAAATACACCTCTCACTCTTGTGAATGAAATGGTAATACTTTTTACTATCCAATAGTCACAACGATCTCTCCTATTTCTCTTTAACCCACATGAGTAAAACTAGTTTCTATCTTCCATGGTCTGTCTGTCAAGTGTCTACTAGTGTCAAAGAATTGCTCCCAATTCACATACGCAACTTGGCAGCTTGGCACACATCCTGAACCCGGTCTCCATAATCATTCCTTGGTACGCTCCAAGCCATATGGATTCACAAGCAGTTCAGACATCCCCGCTTCGACTCTGATGCCTGCACTGCCAATGACAACAAAGCTTCCACCTTTCTCTTATCTCTTCTCATCCCTTTACGCAATCGATCATATTAATGTTATGACATATATTTCATTTTCATTTGTGATTTGTCATTACTGTTCCTGTATTTAATGTCCATCCAAATCCTTGTATCTGTCCTTTTTACTTTGTTTCATCTCCGTGTCTAGGTACATACTTGGCATGCATTTTCTTTGTACATTTCCCTTCCTCCTTTAACATCTCCTGTCACGTCGAAGCTTACACCAAACCACATGGAAGCAAAATCCTTTGTTCACAACATCTTTGTGCAGCCTATTCCTCGACTAGAACTATCCAGAACCTTACTATGAAAAAAATGTTCAGATTCCAACCAGAATATATCCTCATAACTTTTACTTTGTAGTCCCTAAAAGAAGCACTAAAAGAATTACATATATATGGAGTTATCTGCCCTTGGCAGGGATCTACCTGCGATTCCTTACACAGTTGAAAATCCCTTCAGAAATGGTAAATTCTTTGTCAATTCCTCTTTGACATCACCCAGAACTACCAATAAGATAACCGATTGTTATCTTCACTGTATTTAAGCTTTGGCGATAAAACTTTCTATCTCTGTTCACTTTTTTGCTCTTTCCTTTGGGTAGTTTTTACACACACGCACACCCTTACATATAAAAAGTAATCCATCCTTTCCCTTTTGAGAACTTTCTTTCTATCAAAGAACACATTCCAAGTTAAGCATTCTCTATGTAGTTAGGCTGGACTTCCACAGATAATATCATAGTGGTTATAATTTAGATGACCAAAACTGACCCACATTCTATGACTCTATCTCGCATTTTATAAATGGCGGCCCTTTTCCTTTATTCTTCCCTTCAGCTGATCCATATCGCGGTAGATTTCTTAAAAAAACTTTGTGTCAGGAGAAAACTCCTGTCTTTCCTTTTTTTGAATTCTTATAAGAGTTGAAACTTATTATTGTTAACCTACTCGTTTGTCCTTTTTCCGCATTTGTCAACAATCAAACTAACTGTGTACTTACCTTGTTTTTTGCGTTTAAACAGTGAACACTATATTTTCTAGAATTTATCTTCCTAAATCATTTCTGATAATTCATTTTGGGGGCTAATGTAATTAGCAACCCAAAACACTATTCATTTATTCTATTTTCATACTTTCGTTAACATATTCTGTGATTTTCGTCTTTATTTCACTATGGTCAAGCTGATAAATTTCTGAGGGGTCAGGATGTCTAGTCATGGCTTTATAAAATTGTCTGAAAATCTTACTAATTTCACTACCTTCATTGGCCATTCTTTCAACTCAAGAAACAATTTTTGGTATAAAATCAATAGATCTTTAAGTCTCTTGCGATTCTCAAATATTCCAATAGTATTGTTCCATAAAATGTATACGCTGGAGTATTACTTGTTCTAAAAGGCATTCTCACTATACGGAACGGGGAAACTATCTTGTTTCTCAAACAATTTGTAGATAAACATTCCATCCTTGATTTCAAAATCCAAATCTAGGAATGTTGCTTGCATTCTTTTATATTCTAATTCAAGATCCTTAGAATATATTTTACTTTACAATTTTCCAAATTCTCTTCCATCATTAAGAGAACATAAGTCCTCAATAAAATGAGTATAACCTAAAAATGAACAAGCTCATTTTATATTAGTTCTAATTAAAGATGACATGAATTTATGATCAAATTTTCCCTGTAGGGGGCAGGATCAATTTCCATGGGGACACCTATGATCTAATGAAATATTTCATTTCCTATTTCAAAGAAACATTCTCCTGTAGCACCCCTTATATTTTTAGCCAAGAATTAGATATGAAACCCTTCTTTTAGCTAGGTATCTAAAATGTCACTTCCTTAGACGACCGACCATAAAAGCCCTGATCGCATGTGGTTAAGCGTTTCTTTGCCCCGGTCTTCAAACTATTTAAATTTTACCTTTTTGGCCTCAGCATCTCGAGCTTGTTATCTTCCTTTCTCCCTCTCTAAATTCGCGGCCAATGTAGTCTCTATTCATTGACTATGGCTATGTATATATATTGTCTTGTCACTTATCTTCCTCGATGTGAGTATTTGTAAGAACTTCTTAGCTATCAAATGCAAACACTGCAACTACTATTTTTGACAACGACGTAAACGCTGCATTCATTATTTTTGCCCTTCTAGTTCCTTCTTGCATCTATCCTGATTAACCACCTTTTACTATTCTAGCTTGGTCAAATATACCACTCATTATTACAGGCATGACTTATCAGGCTCCTTTCAATAGATAGATAAAACGACATTAGACCCTTTATGCCACGTGTCCCTTGAATTCTTATTCTTTCCTATGTTTTGTTTTACGCATAGGAATAACGTAAACCTAACAGGCCTCTTCTCTTCTCTTCGCAGCATTTGGGTGGTTGCAAAAAATAGTAGTTGCAGTATTTGCATTTAGTAGCTATAAAATTCTTGCGAATACTCACATCAAGGAAGATAAGTGACAAGACAATATGTATATAGTCATGGACGATGAATAGACACAGTGCCAGCTGCAAGTTTAGAGAGGTTAAGGAAGAGGTAATCGGCTCAAAAACCTGGGCCAAATGAGCAGTTGACCATGTGTCCATGAAGGAAAGGAAGATAAGATAACCAGCTTGAAAGCCAGGGCCAAACAAGGTATTAACTGCGTGTGTTCAGGGCTTTTATGGAGGGTCATCAAAGAAGTGATGTTTTTGATGTATAGCGAAAAGAAGGGTTTCATATGAAATTCCTGACTAAAATATTGGGGTCGTCACCCAGTGTTTAAACAGTATTCAAGCACTATTTAAGCACTTACTGATTTGAAAATATGATAACTGTAATTCCCCATGTTTAATCTGCTACCATAGATAATCCCTGCTCCCTTATCAAGCTTCAATTTAAAATGAAAAATGCGTGGTCCATGTATGCTCTGCACCTCTTTCTTAGATCTGATTATTATCTCTGAAATGTTTGTTTGGAGTCGGAAAATGTGAATTTTAATCTCAGCTCCACTAAGTAGTCTCTCTTATCCATCTTCAGATGTGTGTTAGTTATGAATGATTGAGTGTAGCAAAGTAGTACAACTATAGAAACCAAATAGTCAGTCGTGTAACTGACTATAACAAAGAGTAGGAATGTCAATGAATTTATTGATTTGGTTTTTCAAAACTTTTCAAACTGAAGGACTCCTTTCTATAAAGGAAATATTCTGCTGGACCCCTATTTTTACCATTCAGTTTTTACACTATACTCGATGAATTGCAATAATAAACAATTTTTGACCTTTAAAAATCATATTTATTCCAAATCGAATACTTTTATTTGAATTCTAATAATTAGTGAAGATCTGTGTGAAATAATTATGTTTTTTGATAGCTGTGCGAGGGATTATGTTGTTTCTGTGTCATAAGATTTGCAAAGTCAGATTTAGAGGGAACATTGCTGTGGATTCTTGAGGATTATTTATCAGACTCCTTGGATACATGGACCCCATTTTCAAAACTACTTAAGTTGAATGAATGAACTGGTGATTCCATGCGTGTGTGCATGCATTTTGAGAAAAAATTCATCATGCCTCATTATTGTGTTGACTCTTTGAATGTTTTCATTTTCGTGTAAAAACAATAAATAATAAAACAAGGTAATTTTAGCCAAGCCTAGGTTTGTATAATTCAATTATTTTGAATATCTGAAGAAGCTGTGATTAAAAGAGTATTTTCCTTATAAATTACTGACTCATCAGCCACCTGGCTCGTATGTTTATAGTTTTCTATATTATCGATCACCATCACTGCAACAGACTTTCTACACCCAACGAACAGTACTTGAAAAATGTTCTGCAATTACACCTCCATATTTAATACTCACCTGGATTTTTCATCTCAAAATTTTCACAAAAAAATATACATTTACAGTATTCCCTTTCTTCATTTCAAATGAGTGAGTTAATTTTTTTACTTTAAAAAGACTTATTGTATTTTTCCGCATATGAGGCTGCCCATTTTCTCCCCAAAATGGCTCGAAAGGTAGACATTTGTTGTCCAGACTCACATTGGCCATAATTAGAGTTTAAAAAAACACTGGATGATAGAACTTCAGTGATATATGTTTTTTTATTTTATTACTCTCTGCTGAAATTGGAGTTAAGGTCTTATTTATACCATTTAATATAGTTTTTGGTCTTTTTTACTTAAAAACTTATTTCAGGTTGCTGTTGGTCGAGACCATGTGATCGTGATAAGTATGGAGAAGATGGTGTACAGCTGGGGTGAAGGAGGCAAAGGTCAACTGGGTCATGGAAACACTGTGTCTTATAAAGAACCAGAGTTAATTGAATCTCTCAAAGGAAAAGCAATCTCAAGGTCAATAGAAAACTTTCACTTATCTGAATCTATATTACCAGTGTTGAATTTAGTATAGTGTGGTTGTAACTTTGTTATTAGTCTATGTTTATTGAATAATACTCACACATTTACACACGCAGTACCTAGTTGAGATCACTGGACATCTTCGCCCCACACCCACCCCCTCAATAGGGATAGTAGAGGATGTATAACTGCCAAAACAAAGGAGGGTGAAGCCGTGGCTGACATGTTCCAAGCCATCATTTTTCCTTTGCTTGTAGAGGACCCATTCTCAGTTATTCTTTGGTTATAATTATATAATCATTTGAAGTATGAAGCTAAGCATTACAAGGATGATGAAACACTGAATAGAACTCCAAATGCAAATTTATGCATTCATACAAGGGAACAATATCTTCTTTAAAGTAGTAAATTTCTACTCCTTAGACTGCTTGAGGGGGAGGAGGTTTAATTGCCAAAATGTCGGGAGGATGAAATGGGTGTCCATTGTCCCTTTTCCTGGGATCGGTGGCCAAAAGCATGTTCTTGGAATATATCCCACCACTGACTAATAATGCACTATTCTTATATTGGAACATTCAGTTGGGGTTACATAAAACAACTGTGCTGCACCATTTGCCTTTATTGGCTATAAGGTTTCAACTTTCAACCCCCCCCACCCTCAATGAGAAGGTTTGATCAGGTGTGGGTAGGGGTGAAATGATCTGCTCACCCCTTCTAGCAGACACCCATGGAGGAGAATGTTTCACTGCCAAAACTTAGTAGGGATGATGCTCAAATGGCTACTGCAGGGTGGAAGATGTTAAAGTGGTTCGCGAGTTCCATTCTAGCTTTTATGTGGTTATTCTTATTAGGATCAATGTTGAAGGAAGTATTTCTTTATCTCTTTGAAGAGCTTGTTGTGGAGATGGTTTCAGCACTTTCCTCAGTGAGAATGGCATCGTGATGACGTGTGGTGATGGTTCTAAAGGCTGCCTGGGTCACGGGGATTGGAATTCTAATCTTAGGCCTCGATTAATTGAATCATTACTCAGGTAATCATTCACCTTCACTTGGTCTCTTCTAAAACTCTAAGTATTCTAAATATATTGTCATTGTTTGTGAATATGTATGTCTGTATGTTATTCTTATATGCATGACACATCAATTAAAATGTACTGGATGCGGTTATTTCAGAGACTCTCCATGATGCTGTCTTTCATCATTCATTATTCTAGTTATTCAACATTACTTATTTGATTCCAGAAAGAGCAGTAAGTGGTATGATGTTATTCTTGCTACATGAATGGGTTGATCTAATCAGTATTTGTTACTATTTGTTTTTCTGTTTCTTATTATTTTCCGGTTTGCACAACAGAGAAAAGAATACCCCTCCCTTTCTATATGCATTGTATACATGACGAAGGCTGTAGAATGGATCAATTGAAACATCATGTTCAGTGTCTCTCTGGATTTGAATCTGTTTTAGGGTTGATATTTTGGCCTTGGCTTGTGGTCCTCAACATGTGGTCGCTGGAGGCAGTGCAGGGATCCTGTTTTCCTGGGGTTCTGGAGCCAATGGCAGACTTGGATTAAGAACTGAAGAAAGTCAGTAAGTGAAGCACTTTCAGCAGATCCGGTTTTTGATGCACTTTTCAGTGTTTCCTATTTTTCTACTATTATTATTCTCTACTATTTGTAGGACTTTTGAAATATAAGGTCTGTCAGGGAAGTATCCAACCGTTCAATTATATTATTTCAAGAATAGTCTTCCTTGGGCTGTTGAATGATGAACATAAAGTCTTAACAATTTTGTTGGCTTCATTAGATGAAATACTTCTTTGTAAAAATTAACTAGTTCTGGTCACCATTAAAATAGTGTTATTTGTAGAGAAATGTCTCCATATTTTTTTAGAACTGTTTGGTTATAATCTTTATTCAACTAAAACAATGCCCGCGAAGGAAATAATCAACAAGAATGAATATTTTTCTACAAAAATACAAAAATTTGATAATAAACAAAAAGAAATAAAAAGGAAACCTGCATGTTGCAGTACATCACTTAATGAAAATGATAGAAAACACAATAATGGAACTTTGTAATCAAAGCACGCTGCAGGAAAAGAGAAGATAAAAATGTGCACTAGGTCAACTCCAAAGCAAATTTAGAGGATCTTAAGAAGAAAGTTTTATTTTTGCCTACCGAGATGGGCCATTGTGCATTTGGACTTTGGTAGGCTCCCATTTACATGGAAAGAATGGATGTTGGACGGAGCAAGAAAAATGCTAAGGCTCTGAGATGAAAAAGACTAGTTACCTGCATTTCTTCTTCTTAAATCTTTCTGAGAGCTTATTTCAGAAGGTATATTGTTCTAGCTTTTTGGAAAGGTGTGTCTATGTTTATAATAAATTTATTGTAAATTTTGTATTTCTAAACCTGATGGTAAATATCTACAAGCTTATTTTGGTTCAATTTGGACACCGTAAAAAGTTGTTCAAAGGCGTATATCACTGTTACTAGGCAATGGCACCTTAGTCCACATGAAAGCATTTCTCTTGAGACTACGCACACTTATCCTAGCATCCCTTCTACGTTCCAGAACAGGTTCAGAGGACCTCTGCTAAATTGATAATTTGTAATGTAATACTAATAAAATCTATAATATGTATATGTATATATGTGTGTGTGTATATATATATATATATTTCTAGTGATTTATGTCTATTTCTCTCTATTAATCTATCCATCTGTCTCTATTTCTCTCTATCTATCTATATCTAGATCATTTACAAGTAAATTAACTTAATTTCCAAATCTGACTTTCTAGCACAAACGTTGAGAAAAAGTCTTTTGTTTTCTAGTTGTCCTTCCCATTCAGTGACAATTTTGATGTTCTTCATTTGAATTTGTCTTTCAGTTGTAAACCAATGCAGATCCAAATTGTGGAGCCAGTGGTCATTGTGGATGTACACTGTGGCAATGATGGTACCATGTTCCTTACAGATGCTGGAGCTGTTCTGGCATGTGGCTCAAACCGTAATAACAAACTGGGACTGAACAACAGACAGGGCTTCCTTATGGCCATGAAGAATATTTTTAATAAGGTAAACAAAAAACAGAGATGGTAATACAAAGAATACAAGAAGCAAAGAGGATATGATTTTAAAAATCTTTCTTACAAAAGTTTGTGTTGATTAATCAAAGAATTTAGGTTTTGGGATATTCATTGATTAAAGCAATTATTTCCGGTAATAAGTGATATCTTTGCTTTGTTTCCCATGGCTTCCTGTTGCTTCTTGTGTTTTACAATGACCTATCAAAAATTCAGGATAGGCAAATTCATTAGGCAAACTTAGGAGTTCAGTTAGAACACAGAAATCCTGGGTGTGCATTCTAAACTGAAAAAATAGTCGTTAAAGTACAACCTGGAGTGTAAATTTCAAATCCCACCTGGGGCACATCGTTGTATAAATAAGGAATACTTCCTTCGTCTGTTTCTCAATTGAACTATTTTTCTATTTCCTGCGGAATGATTCCTGGTTTCTGCTTGCTTTCTTTGTTATTTTAACATGTTCTTACAAAGCATTCAACATAAAAAATTTTTTATAACCAACAAATGTCTAATCAGTTTGTAATTTTCTGTTTTAATCCTTTCAAAATGAAACTATCAAGCAGATTAATGCCTGAATTCTTAAACGGTATGAAAAAAGCTAAAAATATGTGAATTTTTATTTATAGATATTCTCATAATAATCAAAATAGGATACATTTGTTTCAGAAAACATTTATCCCTGGACAGATAAAAAAGACACAGAATTAACCGATCAATTTGCCTACACATCTTCCCTGTTCAGTTGTATAACGCCTACCTATTCCTGCCTGAATTCAATACTATGTTGATGCAATTGTCTGTGGTTGTGAAAGCCAGGAAAATCTTGTCTTTATTTTTTGTCACACGCACTTCACTGTAAACTTTGAAGAGAGATCAACAGAACTAATATATTCCAACAGTCATATAAACCTCAGGATATATATGTCCTAGGATTCTATAAAGGCTTGAATACCTCATTAGGACCACCTCTTTCCCTTTTGTATACGAGTATTATCATCATTGCACCTGATGCAATGATTAAAATGCTGGTTTGCAAATCATTATGACTAAGTATTGAGTTTAATTCTTCCTGGGTGCCTCATGCTTTTATGTTCAGTGTATTGTATATGTGTGATGTAGTGTGTTTGTGTTTGTGTTTGTGTGTGAATTGTCTTATGTAAGGTAAGTTCTGGAAGGGAAAACAAACTTACCTTCCAGGTTTGATCTGAATGAAAATTTACAATGAAACAACCTCCCTTCCACAGGCGGAAGGAAGGTTGTTTCATTGTAAATTCTATCTAGTTCAAATCCATGAAAGAGAAGCTGCTTCATCTTAATTTCCCTTCCATCAGTGGAAGGGAAGTGGTTCTATCCTGACTGGACATTTTTATTTTTTTTTTCTTTGTAGACAGAAGTGGAAGGACAAAATATTCCAACTCCTGTCAAATCCCTTGCACGATTTAAAGTGCTCGACATCTCCATGGGTTCTCATCATACAGCAGTGATTGTGGAACCTGGTTGTTATGTCTATACATTCGGCCAGAACAGTGAGGGTCAACTTGGTACAGGCAATACCAAGTCCACAACGGGGCCAGTCAAAGTGCAAGCCCTCATCAATGAAAAAGTGATGGTAAGAATTCCAAAAGTGGAGTTTTTCTTTCTTGTAAATTCATCAAGCATTAACCTAATGAACACTGAAACTGAATGGTATTTTGACCAAATAAATCATAAGTTAGTCTACATGATTGGGTAGCAGTATAGCCAATATAAAATTTTATTCTATTAACCTAGGCCTCCCCCAACATTGCAATATAAGACGGTATGGTGTACCCCCAAATTTTCATCTATATATATTATCACCCATATATACATAAAACTTGATTAAAAGGATTTTCATCAAATACTAAATATGACTAAAATGTCAAGTTTCTTCAATTCAAAAAGAAAGGTAGACTATTAGAAATCCTTTTACTTCTTTTCTTAATACTGTTTTTGTACAGAATGGGACGGATCTGTTTATAAAACATTAAGTATTTATTCTTTGATTATTGAATTTATTTATTAAAATGGTAATTTGTAGAAAAAATTCTGGAAATATATTTTTTTTACCTTATTTCATTTTATGACATCTCAATAAATAGATAAATCAAACTGAACAAAAAGGCTTTTTGTAAAAATCCCTTGAAAATTTAAATCTATGAAAAAATTTTCTAAAATCTATCAACCAACCCTCATTGGACTAATTTTGAAGAGAAATGATATTGTTCTGTTTTATCCATGATGTTCATTTTAATTTATATTCTGCCATTCATTAGCTAAATTTTCATTTTATTTCTTAGCGTGTACAGTGTGGAGACCATTTCACAGTTGCTTGCTCAACTGATAACCACTTGTACTACTGGGGTTTGAGGTTCAAGCCTCCTGCTCATCACCGATCGGCCTCTGGTGCTTATGGCTGTAACAAAGACATAATTCTAGCAACTTCCACCATCCATAGTTCATTGAGTAAAGGAAGATGTTCAAGTGACAGCTGTTTGGCCAGTTCCAGTCCAAAGGAATTCACTTTTGACGTTTATGACCGTACGTACCCAACCAGATTCAACCTTCAGTCTATGGCAATGCTTTCTAAACCAGTGAATGATTCACCCAAGTGTGAATTTTCGATGTGAATGAAGGATTAATGACTTAATTTTCTTGATCATGCTAGAAAATGTAGCTTAATGTTGGGATATATTTTTTTTTCAAATTTCGCTTACATATTTCCTATTTCTATTTTCTACTGTAATCAATCAATACTTTTGTTTCAATAAACATTCTGCTGTATCTTTCTTGCATGTTTTTTCTCCCCATGAATTCCTTTATCAAGTTTTGGGCTATCATTTTGCGGGGTAAAGACGTACCCAACACTTATTAATTTTGACTTCAAGATATAAAATAGCAATTGGAATTGAAATATGTAAGTACTGAAATATATAACAGCTGAAGAATGTAAAAAAGGTAAAGTTTTGTCAACATATACTAGTTTACACTAGGCTTATCAATCCATATATACTGATATGTGTGTGACTGTACTGTAATATGGACAGTATTTGAATATTTCCTTTCCATTTCAAAAATATACATGTCACAGTATTTTTGTTGAAAAATGCTGAATGCAGATTCACAATTGTAAACAGCTGATAAGCAGGTCTAGGCTATCATGTAACTAGCTGAATATATTTGATTTAAAATATATTTCAAAATGTATACATTTGGTGGGAATAACAGCAATATAGTCCATGATTTTGGCTATAGTCAGTACAAGTAGCGTTACTATGGTTCTCTATGTCATGATAGACTTATAGAGTATATACAATGTTTGCTTAACGTCTTACTGGATGAAATGTACATCTATACTTACTATAATGAATAGTAAGACTTTTTCTGTTTCTCTGTCTGTAACCATGGACTCTTTGATCAAAGGTGATAATTTTGTTAATCAAAAGATATCTCCTACCCACCATTTCAAATAATGGACTCTTCTACCGAAATGAATTCAGTATTTTTTTTCTAAAAAATTATCTCAGAAACTCAAATATATCTGTGAATTTTTTTCACAGACTAAATTGTTTATCATATTTGAGCAGATACAACATCAACTAAATTTAAGGTAATATTACTACTGAATACTACAAGTGTTCGTATTGACAAATGTCTGAATATTGTACGTCTTTGTCCAGTTTTTTGTTTTTTTTATGGTCATGATGTCACTTGACTTTTAACTCATTTTTATCCCCCCCCCCCCTTAACTGATCATCAGTACTACATTCAACAACTATGCTTCATTTCTCTTGCCTCTCCCAACCAAATAAGGACCGTTCTTTCTTTCACAGATGGTGATTGCAATGATGAATGCATTCACAGCCAATCAGAAGGAACGGAACATTCTATGGACAGTTCCTATGGCATTCAGAACCATTCTGATGCCATATCCCATTCAAACACAGTCGAGTGGACAACAGGTTTCCAGCCCATTAGTAAGTTAAACATTCATCTTAAATCCAAAATCCATTTATACTGGTGTCTGCTAAATCAACATTGACTTTTGCTTGTTTAAAACTTGCGTATCTTTCTCTCTTTTCCTTACATTTGCAATAGAAATTCATGGTTATATTGTAACAACACGATAAAACATTTATGACCCACTTATCATACACCTACTATATCTAGATTGGCAGGAAAATAAACAAATAGTAAATGTGAATAAAAACCCTTTAATCCAATTTTGGTCAGTTTTCGAAGGCAGGATTCCTAGTCTCGCACTATGTAAAATATTGTTATGTGGACATTGTCTGATCATTTTTCTTCCCTCATTTTAGGCTTCAGCCAAAATCGATCGACCAGTGCAACAAGTTCAGAAGCTGAAAAGACGAGAGATACTGAAGAGGAAAGCAAGATTATTTTCCCTCCAGCTTCACTGATCAATTCAGAACAAGCCAGTTTGTAAGTTGTTTTCTTTTCTCTTTCTTACAAATCTGCCTTTCATCAATATTTACCACTTCAACAGAATTATAAACACTCTGTATAAAGAGGCATATTACCAATACCAATTGGCAGCATATGGTGTTTGGGTTGATCAATTAAAAAATTGGAAAAAGATGTGATCAATGAATAAGTTGCTTCTGTCGTATCACTAAAAAGTCTGAATTTCCAAAATGTAAGTATGAATGCTGTCGGACACAAGTTAAGGGATTAATTTAGCATAAACTTACATTGTTAATAGACCCCCCCCAAAAAAAAACAACTTATTTTGAGGGAAATTCTGAAAAAAAAACCAAAAAAAACATTTCTTCTATACTTGAGGAGGAAATTTTAAAATTTCTAGCCCTCTAGCTCTATTGGAGTGGCCTGTACACATGATATTCACATACATACGTAGCTAGCCAGCCAGAATACCTTAAAAATAAAGAAACCTATGTTGATAGTTTTGGTTAATCAAAACCTTAAAATTGAAATTCCTTTACAAGAGAATTAATTCTTCAGTTTTTGAATTTTGTTTCTATTGCAGGCTTTTACAATCTTTGGAAAAACCATTGGTTCTCAGTAATTTCTTTTGTCATGGAGAGAATCTTTTCATTCAAGCAGAGACAATGGCACCACCATCCAAAAGAAGGATTCGGAGAAAAAGAAGTTTTAGGTAAATTTGCAAGATTCTAAATCTTTTTTTTCATTTGAAGTTCTTGTCAGTATAGTTGCTTCTCTACGGTACTTTTGCTGAAACTACCATATTTGACAACATGTAAATGGTTCTGGACAATCCATTGAAAGGGAAGAAAGACAAAGGAATAAGTGTTCAATACAACCTTTGTATTTGAAGTGTCTTTTGCTGCTAGGTTGATTTTTTTTGCTTTGGTTTTTGTTTTAGCTGACTTGAAGTTTTATGATGATTTTTTTTTCTTTTGCTGGGGTGGAGTTAATTTTTTTTTTTTAATGTGAATTTTGGGGGTTGACGTGAGTGTCATGTATTTTCCATTTCAGGAAGAAAGAGTCTGTGAATAGTGTCTGTATGCATTATAGACATTCTGCTTCAAGTCAAGAAGGTGGAGATGAATATTCTTCTGAAACATCAGAAATGGAAAGCCAAGGAACTGTGAGTTTTATGACTAACATTTCTCAACTCATCTAAGGTTGCCGGATTGGGCTCTAAGACTTACACAACACAGGCATAGGAATAGTATTGAATATGACAGGTTTGTCAATGCAAATGTAATTTCTCTACTCTGGAAGTCCCTCTCAAATTTTAAATTGAAAAAAACAAAACATCTAATTGGCAAAATATGAAAAAAAATTTTAATCTAAGTATTGTCAATACTACTAATTCACAAAAACAACAAAAATGCATCTAAATTGACTACCCTAGTGGTGGGGCCTATCCCAAGAGACTGATAATGAACCTCTGCTTGGATCATCTCCCCTTGTCCCTCAATCTAGCAACTCTAAACTCATTGGCAAAACTGCAAATATTCTGTACTATAAAAACGCAAATATTTTCAAGTAGAGTGTTTTTTTTTTGTTGCTTTATTTTTTGTTCTAGACTTTGTATCTTGAACAAGTTGACCCTGGAAGAAGTTTCACCTTTCATGTGGCAATATCTTTTGGAGAAAGAGTCTTAAATGATGATTTTTTAGGATTCCATGGAGTCATTGAAATTGTACACATTATCTTTTTTGATAATTCATATTTTGGGTAAATGAAATATTTTAACAAGAAGAATTCTAAAAAATAAAATAATGAAAATATATTACAATGATTAAGAAGATCCATTGGAGTTATCTTTCATTTTGATTTTATGTACAATAATTATGATGGTGGATTAAGTAGTTCTCAGCATAACGCATAATTTTTAGCTAAATTTTGCTTCATCTTGCCCGAAAGTGACCAAGAAGTTTGTTTGAGTATTATTATGCATGAAGAACATAATGGAAGAAAATCTTATAATGCGACCATTTTTTTTATTTGTTATTGTTGTTGTCAATATGATAGGTCTTTTTTATGATTGTCTTTTTGAGTTGCCCACTTGGATCAAACATGAACTGGCTAACTCTTTAAAAGCTCCAGATGGATTTTTCACAAGTGAGGAGGAAGAGAAATTGCTCAAGAGAGGAGGAAGAGTCGTACCTGCTTTGAATCTCCATTGGCATCAAGATCAAAATTCTGCAACGGAAGGTAAGATCAAATATAGACAAATATTTTTATTACCAAATCTTGATTTCTTTAACTTGTTCACTATCAAGTATATCTTTAATGTTGTAACCTCTGAGCTGTGTTTTTCTCATAAAGAATCTGATGATGAAAAAAGAAATATGATTTCAATGAAAATGTGGTTAAAATGTGGTTACACAAGTCAACTCTGACTCAAAACTTAGCAAATATAAAGAAAATTTCCTTTTTATTATAAAAGTCATTTTCTTGATTGATGTTTTTTCATTAATTTATTTTTTATTCATACCATATTTGATGGCCTATAAGAATCCATTTCAGCAGAGAATATTAAGAAAAAAAACACATTTCCCTGAATTTCTCTCATTTATTACCCAGTTTTTTTAACACCTCTCAAAGTCTGGCCAATGAAGAGCTTGACAAAGTTATGTTTATTTTTTGAGGAATTTATGTCGAACAAGTTATTTTTGTTTTTCTTTTCTGACAGAAGAGAGCCAAGGAAATGCTAATGATTCCAGACGTTCAATGTCTCTTATGACCGAGGATACTCCAAAGGTGAGTAATCCAAATTTTACAATACTTGTAATCCATGTTGGATTTTCTTAGAATCCATTGAAAATCAATAAAAAAAAAAGATTGTCAATGGTCAAGTACTTTACAAGTGTTAAGGCATTGGAAATGATTTCACTATAGAAATTTACAGTGAATGATCTGTCCGTAAAAATTGATCGGAAATCAAGAAGAAAGGATTGTCAGTGGTCCTATAATTATTCTGATTATTATGAAAATGTCCACTTCCTAATTTCCTGTAAAATCTTTTGAATGCCATAGCAGGTAATTCTGATTAGCATTTTTTTTACTTACTTTTTTCTCAGAATGCTGAAAAGTCAAATGATGATACTGAAATATCATCAAAGATAAACAAAGCAGAAAAGAATTTAACCTCTTCAACAGGTTCAGACACAAACACAGACAAGTCAGCATTCAGGTAAGCTAATCAATTGAAAGGTACCAATCAATCCTTACAAAAACATTTGTGGATGTACAAGTTTCCCCTGATATCTAACCAATCAATTCCATCTTTGATATTGTTTTAATGTATAACTTGACATTTTATATTGTTTTAATGTATAACTTAACAATAACAATGACAAAAACAAGCAATTTTGGGAGAAAATGAAGGGTAAAGTCTATATGGTTAGATTTGATCTTCAGCCAATCACAAAGTTCTCATAGCTCAAACAGCACAGCGGCTGGTACAAATAACCAGGTTTCCTGAGGCAAAAGAGATGCAAGTTTAAGTCTCAGAGCTTATCTTTTATTTCCTATTCATAATGTTTACCTATTGCCGTTGACTGACTGTTACAATGAAAAGCAACTAAAATTAAGATGAAAGAAATACTACTTAAAATTAACTAGGCATCATCCAATAGAAATGAATTTTCAAAATTAAATCAAGATAAAACTACTAATACTACAAGAAGGTTCAGAAGGTGCTGAGGTGGCTGAGCAGATAACAGCTCAGAGAACAACTCAGAGAATAGACCCAGAGAACTGAGTTCAAACTCCAACTTGGACAGTAAAATAATGAAGTTAGTGACGCCATTCTGTTTGCTTGTTGACTTCAAGTCCAATTCACGTATCTAGAATGGGCTAATAAGTAGTATTGAGAATAAGAACATAACTATCAAAATCGAAGATGCAAAACTCGGCAAGGTAAACCGCTACATCTACCTGGGACAACGAATCTCTATGAAACCCACGAAAGAGGAAGAGATCAAGCAAAGAATCACCCTTGGATTGCAA